>WBMY01006611.1:2059183-2330495 GCA_013397315.1 Donacobius atricapilla
TCTCCCCGCCGGGACAGCTCGCCGGCGGCTGTTTGCAGACAGGCTTTTTCACCTGCGAACCACAACACGCTCCGGAAACAAACTTTAAAAGCGGCGGCCGTCCCGGGCTGCCTGCGGGCGGAGGGGAGAGCCCAGCCCCGGGCGGACACTCCGCCTGGAGCATCAGGTGCTGGCGTCCACCCAGCCCTGCCCGCCCGGACCTGACGGGGCAGCGCGCTAGGGAGCGACCAAACCGTCCTGCTCCTGGGGGAGAGGCCGGCACGGGACGGCGGAGAACCACAGAAGCCGTGCCCGGGATCCGGGCTGCGGGAGAGCCCGGCTGAGCCCCGGGGAGGCGCGCCGCGCTGCCCGCCCAGCCCGCGCCTCCTCCGGGCAGCGGGAGCGGGCAGGCGGCGGCTGCGCGGGGCTGGGCTCCGCTCACGCCCGGGGCTCGCCGGCTTTAGCGAAGTATTTAATTAGCCTCCACAAACTTCTTTTCCTCGCCTGCAGATTATACTGAGTGGAGGGTTGGGAACTATTTTACACCTTGCCACTCACATGTTAATTAATCTCTATCTAACCCTAATTGCAGTTTATTCAAGCACCGCTCAAACAGCTCACCCACACAATAAACACTGGGGCTGCTTTTATCCATATTACTCCCCGCTCACACGTTGAGTAATTAACTCCAGTACCAACTAATAGTGCAAACAAATATTTTCTGTAAACGAGATGATTTCGGGCAGGATAAAAGAAGGGCTGCGGAGCCGGGACCGGGAGCTCGCTGCCAGCTTCCCCGAGCCGCCCTCGTCCTTGCCGGGATGTTCGCTGAACCGGGTCTGCCCCTCTTTCCCTCCCTCCCCGGCCAAGGGGACGGCTGCCCGCTCGCTGCTGTGCACCCACCGCCCTGCTCGGGGCAGCGGGGCCCGCAGGCCTCGGGGCTCCTGGGGGCCAGGAGAGGCGGGGGGGCCCTTGCGGAGCCCCGGGGCCGCCTCCTTCCCGCAGCCCGGAGCAGCTCCCGGGCATCCCGAGGCCGGGGACCGGCTGGGGCCGTGCCGCTCCCTCCCGGCCGCCTCGAAACCGGGTACCGCACGCCTTTCGCATCAGGGCGTTGAGATCCCAGCTAAGACCCGGGCATCAGAGCTCAGTATTTTAATTGAAATCGCAGGTTTAGGCACAGCTGGAGGCCGTCTCTATCGATTCGACTTCTGCTGTTCCGGCGAGCATATTACAACTGACTGACTTTGAGACAGCTGCCCCAGCCGCACCGCCTGCCCACCACCGAGCCGGAGCCCCTCTGCTCCGGGGGTGCCAAGGGGAGGGGGCTCAGGGGGCCCGGCCCGGCTTTGGGAGGCAGGAGCGGCCGCACGTCGGGAGCGCAGCGGGCCCGGCTCGGCCCCGCGTTCCGCCGCCCCCATGGAGGCCGCTCTCCCGTGGGCTGGTAATCCTTCACCCCCGACATTTGGAGGGAGAAATGGTTTGCGGCTTTTCCCAAGAAGGCGCACGCCCGCAAAGACGTTCCCATTGCGGACGCGATCGCTTCCGTGGTTATTTTTACGCCGGTGCCTGCCCAGAGAAACGAGTGCGGTGGCCGGGCGGGCCGGGCCGGCCCCGTGCGGGACACGCCGGGTCACCCGGGCCTTCTCCGGCGCCCGCTCCCCTCGGGGGTCCCGTACGCGCCCCGCAGCCCCAGCCCCAAAGGCTCCGGGGCCGCTGACATCGAAAACAGGCGGGGGTTCCCCTTTGGCTCCCCGGCAGCCGGAGCCGCTCGGTGAGGGGCTCCCGGGGACGCGTCCCGGGGGGNTTTTAATAGAAGGTGATGGACTGCCGGGTCCTAGGCAATTAGGATGGGGCTGTCTTTGTGAGCCAGGGTAGGGGAGCAGCTTTTTCTGTGGCTTTGCAGCTTTGTGCAAAGGTGCGCGGGAGGGGCCCGGGGTTGCGCTGGGAGGAGGCCCGGGCTGCGGTGCTGCCCGGCCCTGGCCGCACCGCGCTGGATTTGGGTCTGTCTCTGTGCAAGGCAGCAATTACGACCTCGAAGGGTCAGCCCAGGGATGCTCTCAAAGTGTTTGGCTGCAAGTCAATTTGCAGCGGTCAGAGACAGGCACTGTTTCGACCAATCAATGAGCAATGAACAGAGAAGTCAGGATAGCAAAGTTTGGGGTGTTAAAGGTGAAGCCAGGGTCATTACCCATGTAAATATTTCCAGTTATTCCTTTGAAATCACAATACTTTGTCCAACGGGAGCAGTACCCCTGCAGTACTGTGTGCCTCAGTCCCCATCTTACCCTGCAGGGCCCACAGCATTGGTGAGGTGCCCCTGCTGCCCTGTCACCCAATGGGCACTGCCACACTGGGGCAGGGGTAGTGCCTGGCAAGGCCACCTTGGATGGACCAGTGGCTTTGAGACCCTCCAGAGTATTTTTTCATCCCTTTTATTGAGTTATGTATGTTACTGCCTATCTATAGGCAGATAATTTTATTTTATACTTATATATTTTTTTAATTAGGGAGCTAAGTTTTTGGACCACTGTACACGTCCCAGAGGAAGTGTGGTTAGTGGGATTTTGGAAGCAAACTGGCTCAGAGTCCTTGTATGGCTGTACTGGTCTATATTGTCAGTGATGGCAGGAGTAACATCGACATTTTCAACCTGAATCCAGTTTTAAAAGCTGCTATCTGACCTGCTTCTAAAACTGTTTGAAATCTAGTCCCACTGCAGAGCAACCGGCAGGGCACCGTGGCAGGAACTGCAGAGGGTGCCTCGATGGCAATCAAATGGGCTTATGTAATTCTAAAAATGGCAACTCTTTACTTGCCACATCTCTTTCTGTCTGTGCGGAGAGTCCTGCAGAGCTGCCAAACAGAAGCAATTGAATGAACTCTTTTCCCGGCTCATTCCTCCTTCCGCAGCTCGGAGAAAGTGAGCCAGAGCCTATTCTAGTTTGCCTGTCAACAGGAATGGTAACTAACGGCTCGATCCCAGCCAGGCTTTATGCCCCAAAAACGCTGCCTGCCTGCCTGCCTGTGAGGAGCAGAGAGAGACATCCTGAGGGAAATCTAGTTCCTGGTGCGAGACTGGTCTAGCCCAGGAGGCAGGTGAGCAGTCGTTGGAATCCACACCATGTCCAAAGCCAACCTGTCCAGTAGTGCAAGGAAGAAATCGTTGAAAGGGTGAGCTGCTATTCTCCATCTTTATCGTCAGAAATAGTCATCCTTCGCATTGCAGTAATGGAGCAATGCTGCGTTTCATTTCTGAGCACTGAAACTGAAAGATGTTCCTTCCTAATGTTTTGAAATGTTGTACTTTTTTTTTTCCTTTTTTTTTTTTTTAAGAGTGGGAGCTTTTAAGTTTTTCTGGGTTTGTAGGGATTTTTTCCCCTTATTTTCTATTTAGGAGAAAAGGTGGGAGGAAGTAGAGAAGGAGAATATAATGGGGGGATGGCCTTGTTCTCACTTTCCTACTGAAAACGTTTCAGGAAAAGGAACAAAAAACAGTGAAAATGGGTAGAAGCCCACTTCAGTTTCATGTTCCTATTCCTTCCCTTTTTTTTGCTTGAAAGAAGGAACGCCAAAAAAGTAAGTGGGACAAACTCCACGTGTTTTGAATTATTCTCCCCTTAATGAGGTAGAAAAACATCTCATTTTTGAAATTACTTGCTTTTTCAATGAAGAAAACCAAATAGAGAAAGAATTTTCCCAAAACCAATCTTTCCACTGTCATTTTGCCACTCACTCCTCACTCGTTGTCCAGTCTTTCTGGCTATGCCACGCCAGGTGTGAGGTTTCTATTTGCCATTGTACGAACTGTTTTCACAGATGTCCCCATCCGCTGTGGAGCTGGACTCCACGGGCTACATGGTATGGAGGTGACATAGAGTGTCACCATGGAGGTATGGAGTGGATGGCAGGACTTTGTCCCCTTCCTCTGGGGTGTGTGGGACCAGCTGGACTGCAGCATCCCTGTCCCTCATGGTGGCTAAGTCAGAGAGAGCCTGGCAAGACTCCCAGATTGACAAGTGAAAGTGCTGCTGTGCTGCTTGGGCATGAGAAATGGGTTGATTTCATCCCAAAAGATATGGTCTAGAAAAACCACAAAAAATTGCCCCAACAATGAGAGCCCAAACTAAAAATCCAGACTTTGTTATTGGAGGAAAAAACTTGAATGCAAAACCCAAGTATTCCCTGAATGTTCAAGAACACCCACAAATTATGTAAAAATAGATGATAATTTATTTATTTGATTTAATTTTGAGCCTAGATTGTGATTCTGGGATGGATCTGGAGAGAATGATGTTGAAAAAACAGTTGTGAGAAAAGCCCAAGGCAAGTCATCAGCCCTGGGGCACAGAGGAGCTGCTTCAGGTCTTCCTCACAAAACACAGAGCATTGCAGAACCCACCAAGAGCTCTGAGACTTCTTGGGTGTGGAGGACCTCACCAGGGTGACTGTTTCTCCATGGGGAGCACGAGGCCTTTGGTCCCACAGTCCATGGATGAGGTTGGTGTTCCATGGCCATGGCCAGTTTGTGCTGGAGGGGCTGCTTCATCAACTCCTGTTTATACACCCAGCACTTGATCACGGGTAGCTCTGTCGTGGTGAGCATTAGCTGCCCCTGGTGGCTCATCCTTCCCACCCCCACTGGGCTGTGCCACTGATGAACTCCCAGAACTGCTGAACATGGCTATGGGAGATGTTCCTGTCCCTGATGTGAGGGTCTGGATGGGCTTGGAGGCACCACATGCTCTGCCTCGGATGTAAAACCAAACCCACAATCTTTGCTTGTTTAGCTGGATAGAAAAATACCTTCCCTGTTAGCAGAGTTCATCACCATGTTCACTACCAGCCTTTGCGCTATTTATCTCCTCCTACCTCCCATCCAGTGCATGCTTCTCCTCTCCAGCTGACAGCCTGGGACAGCCCTGACATCAGCTGCTTGTGGAGCTCTCTGTGCAGAAAGCCAGTCCTAAACAGTGTGGCCTTTGCTCCCCGCAGCTGTCATATCCTCCAGGATCTGCAACAAGTCCTGATTTTACAGACCCCATCTTGACAGTCCCCAATCTGATCTGACCACCTGGTTTGTTTTTGAATCGAGCACTTGAGTCATAACATTTCTGTTTATTTCAACAACTGTATTCCTTGCATAGGAAATGAGCCAAGATGGTCTAAGGCGGGGATAGCGAAGCATGTCATGGTTGTAATTGTTTCTGCTCTCCCAATATGAAATTTTACAGTATAATCAGAACCTTATTTTTGTAGCATTGGACTCTGTTATTGACTTAATCTTCTTAAGTGCTCCTATTATTCCAGTGATTTCATCGTTGTATGTTGATTTTAATCTTTTGATCTCCATATTAGCTACTGCCTGCAACTAATTTGTTGCTCAGTGTTTTTCTTTGTTTTGACCTGTGAAGCATTTTCCTCATGGCACACAACTCTGCTGGCAGATTGCATATAATCTCTGCACTTTTTTTCTCCCATATTTTGCATAGTTACAACAAATGCGGATTTACGACTTGAAATGGAATATGTATCTTTTAGAAAGGCTGAGAAAAATATCACTTCAGGTTTAGCTTGAAAGCCTAAACATGTTTGATTAAAGGAAATATCATGGAATACAGCTCACCAGAGAGAGGTGTCACACAGGCTTTTTTTAGACCAGCAAGTTCATGATGGGTGAAAGCTGCAATAATTATATTACATTATATTATATTATATGCAGTCGGGATTGAAGAGTTCTGAAAGCAGCGCTAGACCCAAGATGAAGAGGGCTGGATTTTGTGAATGGCTCAAAGGACTCTACTAGCCAAGCTTGGTTTGATACAACAGTGGCTTTGTTGAATCCTGGCAACATGGAGCAGGTTTTTGAACAAATACTGATGATGGAAGTGCAGAGTTGAGAACTTCACAGGCAAAGTGCAGCAGTTGATGCACAGCTCAGCTGCATTTTGGCTGGCCATTAGACAGCAGCTTTTCCCCTTGGTAGCTGATGGTTTAACCTGTGCTGATTTATCATGTGCTTTGTTTGCATTAGCTTTTTCTTTTAAAGCTTAGAGAAATATTTTTTTGCCTTAGGTTTTCTGTGACTTTTTAAAAAATAACACAGCCTGAACATTGGCAAAATCATCTTTGCTTTGTTGCATGCCTGTTTATGCTTCTGCACACAAATTGTCTTCTAATATTTTTGACGTTTTGGTCACTAGAAAGGCAGAAAAGCAATTTCTAAGATGCCTGTGGGCCAGAAGACATGCATTACAGCAGAGGGGAAAGAATCTGTTAGTTGGTGAAATATAAAACAAATTGGATGAACAGCTGCTGACACTTGTCAGTCAAATAGTTGATAGCATTTTCAGTCTCCATGCCACATGCTTTAAGTAAGTCTGTCAGAAAGAGGATATTTTCGCTGGACTTCCCTGTAAATACGAGAGAAGTTTTGGCCTGATCTATCATTTAAAATTTTGCTGGCAGAAGAATGAAATTTTCCTCTTTTCCCAAAACTGATTGACATAACTGTACAGGCAGATTCTTCATCTAGGTGCAGTTGTACTGGCAGAAGGTCCTTTGACTGTTAGAGCTTGTTCCATCACAGCAATGGCTTGAAGTGAACTAGCAGCAGATCTTTGCATTCCTTAGCCACCTTTGCCAGTGCTTTCATCTATCCACAAGCCCTCATAGGTGCTGCCCAAGGTGTAGCTTTGCTCTGCAGGAGTTGAGCCCTGTCCAGATTGTAGTCTGTTGCCAGGAGGGATTTGAACCCAGACTGAAATTTTTCAGGAAAACCAAACCCATTTTGGATTTGAAATTTGTGCAGGATCGACCCAAGGTGGCCCTTCCCACTCCCAGTATCACAGTGCAGCACCCATTTAGGAGAGGATTGGGCTGCCAGCACCCTCCTGGCCATGTGCAGGGTTAAAGGCAGTGGGGGTCAGGGCGCAGTGCACTTCTTTGCTCAGCCACAGACTGCAGGTTGTGAAGTGGGAGGTTAAAACCTGATTTGCAGCAATGCCGTACGCGAGATCTCCCTGCTCACGCTAAAGTACATAACCTTGAAGCTCCTCTTTTGGATCTAAATGCCTTAAAAATAGTGAGTTGGTTAATGCTTTCCTGTTCTGTGGTCAAGCCTCAGGGCTGTGGAATTTCTGGGGTGCATTTTTGGGGTTTGAGGACACAGAGAGCTGTCACAGGCCATAGGGTCACTGCTCATGACAGAGGCACTCAGTCGAGGGTGTCCAATCACTGCTGTTTTAGGGAGGTACCAACACGCGTTAGCGCAGCCAAGGAGCATCTCCTGAAGGCTGCACCCACACTCTCTCATTCAAAAAACTGAGCAGGGCTCACTATTTTGAAAGGTGGCAGGTGGAAGTGGGCTGAGTTTTTACCCAATAAATATTTTGTGTTTAAAAAAAAAAAAAAGGGAGACATTTCCAGAGCAGAATCAAGCTGTTTCTCCAGCTCTGCTCTGCCTGACTGCCAGCAGAGCTATAAATTTCTATGTCCTTCAGTGCTCTTTGCTACCAGCCTGGTGACCAACCCAGTAATGCTTTCCTAGGACTTCCTCTTGGAGCTGTTGTCCTTCACATAAATATTTGGGACAGCTGAGGGAGAGGATAAAGAGGGTATGAACACACGTGTGCAGCAGTATGTGTGTGGGTCTTAAGTGGGTTTCAACCCCCTATAAAGAAAGGACCAGGTGGTGCTTGCAGCTTGTTCCTTGCCTTGTATCTTGTGAGACTTGCTTTGTCAGGGAAGTCCTGGGAGGGCTTCAGGGTGGGATTGAAGGCTCCAAGCATAATGAGGTCAAGGAATAGGTATTTTATGTGTGCATGCCAGTGACAGACCTGCAGAGGCATCTAAACTGGTTTTGACAGACTATGACTTAAAACACTCAACTGCTGCCCCGGCTCCTTTGAGGACTCAGGGCCAAGTAGTTGCACCTATGAAGGGTGGGTAAGAAGAGGGAAAAGCTTCCTGTGTCAGTGGTCACAAAGCCATATGCCCATCTAAGTCCTCAGAAGGAGCTGTTTCTGGCAGTGCTTCCCTCTACCAGCAGCACAGAGCAAGGCAAAAATCAACTCTGCTGGGCTACAGTCGGGGTTCAAAATTCATCTGTTTTGGTGCATCAGATGGTTTCTCAACATGTAAATGGTGCTAAATGTGCACATCCACCACCCCACTCCTAAAATGATGCCCCTGCTAATGCCCCTGTTCCAAGGGGGTGGCGTTCCCAGGACACCTGGGAAAGGTGGATGCTGAATGTGGAGGGTGTGGCCATCCAGGTGGGGCTGCACAGCACCTCCACAGCAGATGCTAAACTCTGACACAGAGGGAAGAGACCCAAAGATCCAACACTGCAGGTGAATATGCTCCAGGCTCCAAAACTATCCCAGCCTAGTCTGGGAGTCAACACCCCCTCCAACAGGCAGCCCCAGAGGTCACAATCTCCCCCCGTATGTCTGGGGTGGGTCTTATGTCTTTTGAGCTCTGGAAGGTGGTTTAGTTTAATTGTCCATTATGTCAGGAAGGCTCACCCAGGTAGGATGTTTTTCCATTTGCCCATCTTTAATTTGTGAGGGATGAACATTTGTCCTGGTTCCCCAGGCTGGAAACAGGGGTTGTGTTTGGGGCTAAAGCACACCAGCTCTTCTGCTGCTCTCCCAAAAATGACTGAGACCTGGGCTAGCAGGAATCAGTTCTGGTGTGAGGGAGGGACTACAAACCTCTCATAAAACTCTCAGCCCAACAGAGAATCACAGAATGGATTGGGTTGGAAAGGACCTGAAAGATGATCTAGTTCCAAGCCCCTGCCATGGGCAGGGACACCTTCCACTAGACCAGGTCGCTCAGAGCCCGTGACTTTGAACATTTTCAGGGACGGGGTATGCATGACCTCTCTGGGCAGCCAGTTCAAGTGTGCTTCCATTAAATATGTTTTCCATCAAACTAGATTTTTATTTAATTTCAACTCAGGGTTTGTCTCTGCCCTGTGTGTCTATGGCTTTGGGAGAAGTTAAAATACAAGCTGAGGCCTTTTGAAGGAAGGTAAGTGTTGGGTAGGCTGATAATACAATAATGGGCTGAACCAGAGCAGACATCAATTAGATGTCAAGGGACAAATCACAGAACATAGAGTGCAGATAATGGTGGAAACAGCTGGGGTGGTCACAGTAGAAATGCCCTTGTACCTGGGGAACAGACAGTGTGCTCCCAATCCTGACCTTAGGGAGCAAATCAGGAAACCATCTTCTTAATTAATAAACTAAAGAACACCCATGAGAAAAGAAAATGCCTTTATTCTGTGAGGTTGGGGCTCTTACATCTCAGCTTGGTTTGGTTTTTTTTCTAAGGCAGACATAAAAAGACTCCATAATTTATTATTAGGACATCTGAATAGTTATTTATTGAGAAGCCACAGTTCTCACACTTTTACAACTGTCGGCTTGTATAAGGCAAAAAAAGCAAGATGGATCACTATTTTACACAGAAAGTAAAAGCTCTGGAGAAGGAACTGATGGACATGCAGTTACTGGTCAAAATGCAATGTACATGACATATATAAAAACCATTGTGAAACAGAGGAATTGTAAATTATGGTTACAATCTACCGAAATAAATATTCAGTATATTATTATAAACACATTTGTAGAGTCTAAGATTGTAATTAAAGTTGTCTTTGTACATACACGATTATTTGAAATTTAAACAAAAATGTAACATTTAGAGGAGCAAACGTCAACATAAAACAACTGCTTTGGACTTGTAATGTGGCATGATATATCCATAATGATAGGATTAATCTGGTGTGGCAATTAGAATGACTAATCCTTTGGGATGTAGTCTCTATGGAGTTAACTGCATATTGAAGGGAAGAGCCTGGTACATTAACAAGGATGCAGAATGGTTCAAACGGCTGTCTGGGTTTGTTTGTTTTCTGTTTTTTAAATGAACAGAGAGAACAAAAAAATCATTTGTAATTGCCTGGTTTTTCTTTTAAAAACAAAGCTGTTTTTTAAATTAATTTTAAGCAGTTGGCATCCACAGAAGAGAAAAAAATGAAAGGACTCAAGTCACTCATCTTCACAACAATTTACCATCAATGTATATACAGTACATTAATGAAGCATTGTTTAAACTTTAATAACAGGGACACACCTAGGATGTTTTCTATGTAGTTTTTCCATTAACAGTATTAAACAATGGTGCTCCATATTGCTCATGAACATACAGATATGAAATTAGGAAACTGATGAATCAAAGAGAGGTGCTAATCTTATTACCACACAGCTAACATGGCATTTGTATTGGTAAACTTCTCATGGGCATTTAGAGCTGACATAAAAATTCCTAATGTGGCTAACTGAGTTAAAGACGAGGTACATGCACGGATACCAGGCGACCCGCAGGCAGTGCTCCAGCTTCCCTAGTCATCCTCTTCATCCTCCTCATCGCTGTCCTTCATGGTGATCCCCTGGAGCCCCCCGCCCTCACTGACCGACGCCGTGGCCTCCTCTACTGTCAGCCGGTTCCGGATGGTCTCGTAGGTTTTGCTGTTCAAGGTGGAGTCCAGCACGCCTTGCAATCGGAAATCTCGGTACGTTTTCTAAAGCAGAGACAGGGAGAGGTCAGTGCCAACACCAGCTGCCCTGCTTTGCTGCAGGAGTCAACCTGTGCCCCTGTGCTGGGGGTTTGGGGCACAACGGGAGAGGCTGGGATACCAGGGAAATCCCAGCCCTGGGGACATTCTGCATCACCTGGGAAGCGCAGAGGCCACCGGAGCATCTCTGCTGGCCACCCCACTCTGGCGTGGCAGGGGTCCCTTTGGGGTGCCTTGGGCAACAAATTAAAGCTCTGTGAGTCCAGCCCTGCCTTTGTGGACTGGGCTGGGCAGCTTCAAAGCAGCTCAGGGGAGCTTTGCATAGGGCGGGCTGGTGTCTAAAAAGACAGCTGTGCTCCAACTAACTTCCTTTGCTCCTGGATGTGTTCATCCTGCCTCTAATGTCAGTTATTTCTCTTCAAGCTGCAGGATGCTTATCCACCCGTACCCACAGACATGATTACACATTCCTGGAATGCTCCATATTAAACAATCTTACCTACAGTATAGGGATTAAATAAACTAAGTCCAGGATACTGGGCAAAATTATTGACATATAAATATAAGCACAGGGCACGTGTTTCTTAAATCTCCCTTTCTTCACCTTAATCTGGTATTGTATTTCCATGGTTCTCATATTTCCTTTGTTATTCAATTAACATCTCTTATTTGAATTTATGTTTAAAAACTTCTCAACTCTGTGAGATAAAACTCTGGTCTCGTTGTTCATTTAATTTTGCTCTGTGCTCTGCACAGAAACTATTTACTGTTCTGCTATTTCAGAAAGTCCTTGGGTTTGTTATAGCTGCTTCTGAATGTAATATTGGTATAAATAAAACACAAGGAAAAAAGCTTTCCTCAGCTAGCTGACAAGTAGGAATAATCTGTCTGTGCCTGTTGTTTTCAGTTATGAAAAGCACATTTAATACATTTCAGTTTTAATTTATTCATGTCTTCAATGTGTTCACTGCACACAAGACCATAAACATTATGAAATACTAGACCAAAAAGCATTAGATAGAACCCAAAATGATCAAAAATGTATTTACCCCCTTCTGTGATCTTATTATTTCATGTAAACCACTGTGATTTCACACTGAAATAATTATCATTAGTCCAAGGCATGCACACACACACATACACATACACGTGCACTTAAGGAAAAAAAAGATACTTTCAGGGTATGTTATCTCACCTTTGTGATCTCTTAGAGTTGATTATATACACCCATTGTAAAAGAAACAACTTCAATTAACTATGAGAACAATCTTATTTGCATTCTGACAATAATCACAAGCCATAGTTGGGCTTAAACGTTTCTAGCAAAACAGTGTTAAAAACTTTTGGGTTGATTTAACCCATTTTAACACCAGAGCTCACTGGTGTGATCAGTGAATTTGTCCACAAAAAGGCTAATTTTGGTGCACTTACTGTACAGGTAAGGTCAAATAGCAAGAGTTTTTGTTTTTAATGCAAGGAGTTACTTTGTTCTTATTTGCACACCCGTATTTCACATCTCTGTGCACTTACAGTTCCTGTTTATCCAGTGCTACCTGCCATAGACATAGCTATCTTAATTCTCCTAAAGAATTTTAACGAAGCCTTACTTTATCTGCCAGTGACAGTTTGCCTAAGGGCCCGTGCCACACACATGCAGGCACACACACACACTCCTCTCCACAGTGAGGGGTCCTGGGAAGACCTTGGGTGCTTACCTTTACTATCCTAATGAGAGTTTTCAGTTGGTAGATGTGGAGCTGCAGGTCCATGCGGTCTGTCAGCCAAGTGCACACGACACTCATGGAGCTGGTGTACCATTGCTGCAAGAGAGACACGACTTCTCCAGCACCTGGGGCTGTGTGCGAAGCCCTCACTGACACTTGTGCCCCCAGCATCCCCTCAACACCCACCTCTGCCACCTGCCAGCCCGCTCAGGGCAGGCCACAGACTGAGAGGGGAGACAGGCATCTGCTCTTACGCAGAATTTCCATGCATGAGCTTTTAAATTGTAATAATAACAACAACAATAAACTGATTAGGAAGGTAAAGGCCACCAGTAGTGCCACAGGGTTTTGTAATGTGATTTTGCCATTGATGGCACTTGCCAGTGATGTGTGTTTGGCTTGAGCCATGTTTTAACCTGTTTCCCCCACAGTGTGAGCACAGTCCTGCCTTTAAGGATGTCGGTCCCACACTCAGGTTACTTACCATTCTAATTCAATGATAAACAGCCACAGGATGAGCCTGGATCCCCGAGGGTGAGCAGAGGGGAGGCTCATGTGGGGCAGGTTTGGCTGGGGGGAAGGATGCCGGTGTGAGCACCTATGGGTGCCTGCCCAGGCTGTGTGGGAAATGCTCTTGTTTCACCCTCACAGTTATGAAAGATGGAAAAGCAGCAAAGAAATCAGCTTGTTTCAAGCTGCTGAACTCACAGGGCCCCTCCAGGGGCTGAAATTGTGCTGTTGTCTGTGAAAAAGGCTCGCAGCAGTGTGGCAGCAGCCTGCCGTTCCCGCAGTGCAGGAAGGCTCTGATGGGCTGTGGGTCAGAGCCCTGCTCATGCAGGGCTGACATGGCACGTCTGATGCCACACAGATGAGCAGTGAGCCCTCGAGAGGAGGAAAAGCAGGGGTTGGGGTGTGGGTGGGGAACCACAAAACCTCTGCACAGTGCTCTGCACAAGGAGTAGTCACAAAGCAGGCAAAACCCCACCACACCTCTGTATGCACAGTTGCACCCTTCTCGTGATCTCTCTTACACGCAGAGATCAAATCCCACACTGCAGATCACCTGCAATTAAACTAGAACCAGTTAAAATACTAAAGAAACCCCACCAGACCAGTTTATGAAAATCCTGATAGAGCACCATCCAAGTTAGTCTGGGGTGCAGCTGCCTCCCAGTGCGCACCAGTCCAAGTCAGGTCTTGCTGCCCCCACATTGCCCCCTCAGCTCAGGGGTCTCTGCCCTTTTCCTGCTGGCTGTGGAAGCTGCCAGTGCAGCAGGGGAATGGGGAGAACTGAACATTCTGCAGTTGCTAAACTGAGTGATTTGCTACCTTCCATCCTTCGACACTTGCACCCACAAGGTGGCATGAGGCTCACCAAAGCAAACAAGTCTAAGCTAAACTAGTCCCGCAACACAAAAATATGTGCTCAACACACATCTCTGAACTGTGTGGCAGCACACCCAGGAGCTGCATGGGGAAGAGTTTTCTCCTCAACTGCAGTGATGTTCCTCTACTTTAATTTTTACACCACCTCTTTAAAAAATGGAGGAAATAAGGATATGAAAGAGTCACCAAAGAAATGGCATGTGGTGACCTCATGCTCAATGCTTACACCTTGTGCAACTTGTGGCAGAGATTCTGCTGACCCTTCACCTACAGGACAGAAAGCTGGCAAGAGCTTGGATGAGACCAATTGAGACTGGCAAGTAGGAGCTCTCAGCTGTCACCTGAGGTCCTGGCATCACACTGGGGTTGAACAGTGAGTGGGTAGCTGGTGTGGACCTGATGAGCACAGGAGACATGAAGGTCTGGTGAGGCTTCATACCTTCCAATTCCTCAGACTAGTCTGAGAAGTCAGAGTGTCCCTGGATATCCCCTGAGGATCCCAGGTACCTTGGCTCAGGAGAGCCAGCAGCTAGCTGGTGGTTGGGTGGCACAGAGCAACTGCTGTCACTGGGGGATCTGCCTGGGTTCCCATGAAATGCTGCACACCCACGCGGGCAAAACAGAGAGATTGTTAATGTTCATAAAGCTGCATCTCTGCAATCAGTGCTTAACTGAGTCATGCTCTTGGGTGACATTAGATGTGATCCAGGGTTGTGCTGGCACATGGATGCCCAGGTCAGCCAAACACCTCCTTCCCCTTCTGCCATCTCCTCAAACTGGAATCCCCAGAGGAAGGGCACAACTGTGTGTTACACACACGCCCTCTCCCTTCCCCTGCTGCCTCCCATCTTCCACAGAACGAACTGCTGGGTGTTTGTGTCAACTCTACACGAGATGAGAAGTCCCCAGCAGGGGCAGGTCCTGCCATTTCTGTCTGTCCCACGCCACACATGCCCACACAGCTAAGTGATCCCAAACAGAAATTATAACCTCTGCCTGGAGGTTATTGGCAAGGCGACTTTGCTGCTATGAGACGTTCGGAGTATGCAAAATGAAATGTTTTTCTGTGTTTCTGGAGGGCACTTCAACAGTCTGGGTTCTGGGGAGATGCAAACGCCCTGGAACCAGAAGTGAATTGCACCCCTCTCCTCTCGAGCCCTGGCTGACAAGGGCTCAGCCAGGCGTAGTGCTTGGCTGCATGAAAGGAGCTCTCTTTCTCAAAGCCAACTTACTCCTAAGACTTTCTGCTTTATGAGAAAAAGACAAAGTCTAATTCATTGATCTTGATACACAAAACCGTCACGTCACTTCATAGAGCACACACCAACTGCTGAATTTAAGCCCTGCATATTCATAAAAATAAGTTAGCCCATAAATTAAATGTTCCCTTTAGCTATCGCTAGTGTTGATGTGCTATAAGACGCATAAGCCCTCTGATTCATGACTAACCTACCAAAGAAGATAACATTTGCATATGACTATATTATTAAAAAAACAACAAAAAAGCCAAATGCTCCTAAACAGAAATGTATTCACCTCAGACAAAAGAGCACAGAGTGGTCCTGTGGGGACACTGGCCACCTTGCTTTCCCCAAGGGGGTCTGCCATTCCCTCAGGGGCAGTGGGGTTCATGCTGGGGACACAGGGTCCCCTTGGAGATCCAGCTCAAGCCTCGTGGCTTGTCCCCAAAGACAAGGTGCAGAGGCCACAGTCCAAATACTGAACTTTGGGGCTCTGCCAAGGGGTTTGCAACATATTTCAGGCACATTTCTGGAGCCACAGCACAGCTGTGGGCACAGCAAAGTAAATACCATAAAAATACTTTCTGCAAAAAACTCCTCATGCCTGGTTGTAAAGAACGAATAGACCTCACTGATGGTCCAGGCCCATGGACAAAACCCCACATGTAACTCACTGTAGTACACACCTTACTGGTGCTGCTGGCAGCCCTGGCCCTCACCTAGGGGACAACTTACACTCAGTCTGGGGGAACACGGTGAAGACAGGCTGTGGAGACTGCATCCTCATGGATGCATGGTGGGTACCACTCATCCAGCAGGATGTCAGCAGGGAAGGAAGCAGGGCTAAGGCAGAGGCAAATCACAGCCCCATGGCTGCACACCCTGACCCAGCCCCAACAGAGGAAATGCAGACAACTGTCAGAGCCCAGTCACTGCAGGCAGGTACTGCGTTTGTACAGACAGGAATTCAATCCCTCTTTCAGGTTTGTTTTCCTGCTCTCCTGTCTTTCACAGCAATCCTCATTGCTGGGTGCTAGGCTGGGTAGATGAGGTGGGCCACGGGCCAGCTGGGATGCACAGGATGGGCATTAGAGGAGCTGGAGCATTACAAGAGGTGCACTTCTATGGCTGCACATCCAACACCCTAACCAGCCTGAGCAATAAACTTCCTTGTTCTCCAGCCCTCTGCCTTTTCTTTTTTTTTTTTTTTTGAATGCAAAAACATGATCAATAAGTTCCTGAAATAGCAAGTTTCTCTCTGAATACATAAATTGTAGAAATTGGTATGAATAAATCTGCAAGTAGCACACTGAATGTGGCACATTTTATCAAAACCCAGCCCTGTGCTGGGTTCCTGCGCTCTCCGGGAGGTGGTGTCATTACACACACCCAGGAACATCTGCAAACCCCCGTTCTCTTTGGTGTGAGCTGAATGGAAGCATGACCTCCTGTTCCTTGCCATGAACCTTGAGTTCACACTCATATTTTACATGTTACAGGAAGCCACAGCCACCCCAGGAGGGCTGCAAACAGAATCTCGTAAGCCAGATGCAACACTGCTTCTTAAGGCACCTGAAGGAGCTGTATTCTTCATTCAAAAGCTTACATACTAGTAGCTTAAGGTCACTTCAGCTTTTGTAAAGAGTGGGACAAAACCAGGAATGCTTATAGGGCTGGGTTGTCAGCAGGGTAGCAGAGGGATTACAAGGAACCTGTGACTCTGCCTCTTTCTGCCTTTACTGGTAGTTTTTTTGTGTGTGAACAAGTGCCATACAACAGATTGAGGCTGGTATAAAGGCCTGGGACTGTGCAAGAGCACCCTGCTGAGCCTCAGCTGTGCTTGCAATTAGCAATAGGCATGAAATGATTATTGTTGTGGTGGCTGATGGCAATCTGAAGTGACAAGTTTTATGGGGGAAGTTGTAGTAGGGATGTTCAGCAAGTTTCTGCAAACCATTAATCGAAGGCTGCAGCACAGTTTAGTCAAAGCTATTTTATGTCATTCCAAAGGTCTCACAAGGATGCTGAAAGAATATTTTTCTGCTCTGAGTGCCTTGGAACGGAGTTTTTCTAGGTCAGGGATTCTTTACTGCCCTATTTAGTGTCAAAAATACCCATTTGCCTCAAATTAGCAGAAAGCTTGTAGTTAAGGGCTAGAGATTAGGCATACAAAATTACTCAGCAGGTGACTGCTGGGTGGATTTGGGGTTGAGAAGTCTTTAAAACTGACTACAAGACATTATATACTTCTGACAAAAGAACATAGTAATCCTACCTGCTTGCTTTAACCACTGTTGTTTGTCTATTATTATGTGCTTTAATGCTCATAAGAGCAAAACTACTGGTGATACTACTCAATTACCATAGTAACTCTCCCCTATGACCTCTCATTTCAGTACTTGCTTTCCAACCAGAACCAATCCAAGCAGGGCAAATCTATTTAAAACTGTGACACACACTGCACAAAGAGGCTCCGAATGCTGGCTGGCTCCCTCTCTTTGTCCGGGACATGGGCTTGTTTTGAAATGCTGAAAGGCAGCTTTGAAATGGACCCTTGAATTCAAGGTGTTTCAAAGATGAGGAACTGGATGCTGGGCAGACGCCACCACAGCATCCCTGAGCTGGCCAGCACGAAGTGAGGGGACCACAGAGGTGGGAAGAGAGAGAGAGGAAGAGGCTGACTGTGAGTCTTATTTCCCAGGAATAAGAAAGGAAAACTGAACTTGCTATCAGGCAACAGCTCCAAATGGTTTGATCAGCCAGGAGAAAAAAAAATAAGATAAAATTACTAAATCTTTGTTTCTGGCATTTGCATCCCTGTCCAATGGGCCAGAAGCTCAGCTGGTGGAAGGCACAGTGGGGCTGTGATGATTTACAACTGCTGACAGTAGGTGACAGCTGACAGAGCTGTGTCCATCCCAGTCCTGGGTGGCCCTGAGATCAAACTGAGTATTCAGTGTTGTCACATGTATTCACGGCAGCCACCTCCCCTGAGCAGGTGTCATCTCCACAGGGAAGGTAGGGGTGCAGCCACAGCAGAGCAGGGACTTGCTGTCTGGGGACCAGCCCTGTGCACACAGCTGCCAGTGCTGGAGGAGGACTTGTGTGGAGAATGGGAGCAGGAACTCTTCAGGAGCAGCCTGCCAGCCCCAGGCACTGTATTCCTTCCTTCACTCTCAGTGTGCCCAGTAGCACAGCCAGGTTTGTACACCAGAACTGTCCACAGCCCAGATTGCCCTGTGGCAGTCACGGAAGGATCATTCTTGCCTATTCAGTTTTCTGTAGCCACCAAAGTGTTCCTCTCCACCTTCCCTCAGTGTTTCCTTCGCTGTTGATTCCAGGCAATCATTGCTGTTCCAAAAGCAAGCCCAAAGCACAGGGCCCACAGCCAATGCAGTTCCTACCCTTGTCTCTCAGAAATAAAGAGATGTTCCCAGCATGAACATACACAGCAGCTAATGCAATCCCTTTCCAAAGGCCAGCTCTGCTGGGACGCTGGATGTGGGATGGAGTGTGATTCTTGCCCTGCTCCCAAACACTGCTAGCAAAGTCTTGGCCAGGCTGGCAGAGCTGAGCCCAGCTGTTGTTCAGGCTGTCCTGGAAACCCAAGTTTTGTGTTGTTGCAGATGTGCTGTGCCCCAGGCTGGGAGAGTGGGGATAGAGCAGGGATAGGGCCTTGGTGACACAAGTGTGTCTGAAACGCTTGAGTTAAGATCTGTGGCAATGGCCCTGGAGGTGGAGGTGGCAGAGCTGAGGTGGGCGAGGAGCCACAGGCACTTAAGCACAAACATTCTGGTCTCCAATGTCAATGAGGAGACCGAGATGGACCTTCTGCCACACAATGAAGAAGGAAGAGGCATATCTCTCCCCTGCAAGCACATGTTTTCTGGAGGGCAAGAAGAGACCTGTCCATGCAGCAAACCCCACCCATCCGTTCATCAGCTTCCTTTGCCACTACTCAACAAAATCCATACTGTGCTCTGGGATTACTCCACAGAGCCCTGCTGATGGGCTCCCCTGCTCTGCCCTGCCTTTTGCTGGGGACGGAAGAACCACCTAAAGGCAGCTCAGCATTTGGAGCTATAAAACCTCCTCCAGCACAGGGGGCCAAACCTGCAGTGGGCTCAGGGCTGAACCCCCAGGCAAAGAGCATCTGGCTCGGTCGTGTCCTGGCCGCAGCCATGGGTGGCACCAATAATGACCCCGTGACTCTTTGGATTTACACCTGCCAAGGATTTGGACCATTCCCCCAAGCTGGGCAGGGCACAAGGCTCAGGGCTCTGAGAACGACATTGCTGTGAGTGCCCGGGTTTTCCAGAAGCACAGAAATTGGTGCGGCATTGCCCACGTTACAGAAATAAGTTTAGTGGCTGTGACTTCTCAGAGCACACAGTTAACCATAAAATAAGCAATGAGTTAATATTGCAGGCATTGATCAGCTAGTCGTACAATTAATGCTTCCAATAAAAAAAAAAAAGGTCCCCTTTTATTCAACAGAATAAGAAATTAAACACTTGAGGGCTCATTCTAAAGAATGAATGAAATTGAATAAGCTACCTAGCACTTGAGATTCCCAGCGAGTGCTTGAATAGAGCAAACCTCCTGAGTTGAATGGATTGCCTTTTGGGACCAATTTGTCTCTTTTCACTCTTTATTCCTCCTTTTTTGCTGACAGATGTACAAAGGCGGAACTGCGCTGTGCAGCTTAGCTACATGCACCCACAGCAGCTGTCACTTTTGTCGAGCAAGTTAATCAAGCAAATGCCACCATATCCCACTTTCTATAAGGAACAACATGTTATAGACAGTAGTCTTGGGAGACGGGGAGGGAGGGAGAGAGACTTTATTTTAACTTTGAGTAGCTGGTATTTTTTTTTTCCCCTCTGTGTGTAAAAAAAAAAAAAAGGAGAAAAAAAAGAAACAGCCAAACCTGGTAGCACAAGCTGACACTTTTGTTTTCCCGTGGAACAAATATTTAATATGATTTTAACTCTAATTTGTACTAGAAGGAGAGCTGTCTGGTTTTAATTAAATTTAAGGGACTTAGGGGAACACAGTTAAAAAAAGAAATAGAAGCTTTTTGTTTGCATTAACGCTTGTTGATAATAATATATTGATTGTCAATTGCTAAGCCCAAAAGATTAGTGTAGTAAATACTATTATCTGAATGCCACAAGTGAAGTGCTAGCTTCCCGTCCCTGCTTTTTCCTTTGTGAGGCACTTTGAATCACTGGTTGTTATTTATACATTTTCTTTGATAAAACCAACTTGTGTGGCTGATTTTTTTTTTTAAACCCTGCCTCATTAAGTGTATAATAGCATTTACGTGTGGGGCTTTCTGCTTTTTAGCCTTTCAAGCTTAAGCTTATATTCCTCTCTCACAACCATGTTTCAAAACTTGGGATGTTCACAAACAATTGGATACACACCAATATTGTATATATCAGATGCTCTCTTGCTATTGCCAAAGACTAGAAAATAACAGAATATTATCCACAATGAGTAAATAAATAGTTATCATCCTGCTATGCTGCTGCATGCCAGATAATAACGCTGTCCGGTCATTAGGCAGCTTTTCTATGGCACATAATTCTTTAAGTTAGGTATGAAAAGCCAACATCAAAAGTAGGTCTGTCGGTGCAGCTCCACAGAGCACACGGCAGAGCACTGGGAGGACTCAGGCAGCCCTCGGGTTGCTGGTAGAAAGGTTGGGTGTTGCTGATTCAGCCCCAAATTCAAACCCTTTGCAAAGTATCTTTCAGAAAATAAATCTAAGTTTTGATGACAGTTTGCACTGTGCTAATTTAACCTCCCTGCAGGGTCTTTGCCACGGTATGTTCAGCAACCGTGTGCAGGAACTGTCAGTGTTTGGGATTTGTGACCCCTTTGCCAAACTGGGGACCCCAAGTCTGCACCTCGCCCCTGTGAGAGATGCCCCTGTTAGCCGTGCTCAGCAGGGCTCTGGGTGAGTGGTCCTCACAGCAGGCAACATAACCCTCATTTTCAGAACTAAACCTCTCTATAAAATTCCACATTAAATTCTAGAGATCTGGCAAATTGCTACTAGCAATTTGATAAAAATCCCCTGAAGCCGCAGGATCTTTTGGGGTTTTTTTGAAATAAAATTTTGACCTTGCTCTACCAAAGCCTTGTGAACAAGTCTGGAGTCTCGCAGACCACACTCACACTGAGCTATTACTGAAGTAAAAGTACTTTTTTTCCTGGTATTTTATGTACCGCTATAATGCTATCTCTGCAAGTACACATAGTTTGTTCCTCAACATCCACCCCAGAGCTGTGAATTCTGGATGCCTTTTACTCTATTTTATATTCCTTAACTAAGAAATTTCATTCTTGTTGACAACGTACCAATATGAGGAAGTTACAAAGTCAAAGGGTCTTGATATGAAAATAATTTGTATTATTATTTAATAAAGTCACAGTCCCTAACATTGCCTAATAGGGTTAAGCTGCTAGCCAGAGCAACTCATCATCTGTCTAGGATGCAAATGGCATCACCGCATTACATTATTTTTTCCCCCCCTTTCCCAAAAATAAACCACAAAACAACTCTGAATCGCACAAGAGCTCTGCCTTCCAACAGGGCTGAGCGTTCAGAGCGAACACCGGGCGCAGACCCCGGCGCGTGGAAGTGCCGCACACTCCTGGCAGTACATATGGCACCTGAGAGCACCCACTGCTTGGGGAGCTTGGCTCCAGGGGGTGCCCAGGCTGCCGCCTCACCCTTAATTGGCTGCAGGTCGGTGCCACTGGTGTTAATGGGAGGGAGGCCGGGGCTCCTGGGGGTACTGCCTGTGCTGGTGGGATCGCACAAATTCCCTGCTCTCCGAAGGGGCACAGCCCGACCTCCACGCTCCTTGCTGCTCTTAACACAAAATTTTACTCCTTTTCAGAGAGGACAGGGAGGGTCAATATCTTTTGTGCTGGTCCCCAACCAACAGATGTGACCAAGAAGCTCATCCCTAATAGTCCCGCTCTCGGTGCTGCACAAACCAGTAACACCTACACATGTCCCGTGCAGCTGTGACTCCACAGGCCATGGTGGGTGCAGGTTTGTTTGTGCCGACCCTCAGCGGCTTTGCAGGCGATCCGTACACTCCCAGCACACAGGCAAAGGCTTCCCACAGCAAAGACACAGCCAGAAAAGGATCTGCAGCACTGCGGCTTCTTCAGGGGGGAGGAACAACTCTGATGCTGAGGATATGATGCCTTGTACTCATTCAGGTGGCCCCGAGCTGCATGTCAGGGTGGTCTGCTCTGCTAGCCAGACACGGCAGTCTCTGCCTAGCAAAGAGCCATACACTCACATCCCTGGCAGAAGTGATGGGGGAATGTGCCAATGACTCCTCTTCTGCCCTGGGGAGAATCTTGTGGAAAAAGCAACTGCAGTGCTGGCTCCTCTCTTCCTACAGCCAGGGATATCCTGGTCCCAATCTGCCGGGGTTTGCTGTGAGCAAACACCAACGCCAGCCCACGCATAGATCATCTCTGAATCCATCCCAGCCATGTGCTGCTGCACTCACTCCGAGGAGGGCCTTGGAGGTGGAAGGTGTCCCCCTGCTGCACTCACTCCGAGGAGGGCAGACCTGCCAGGCCATGTGCTGGTCAGGGCTGGATGGAGGGCGGCAGGCAGAGGAAACTGCAGGGGAGTGCAAACGACTACTGATCCATGGCAGGGGGTGCAGGAGTTTGTGCTCACAGTGACCTGGGAAGGAAGCAGGCTGCCATCCCAAACTTCTCTCCCATCCACAATGTCCTCAAACCAGGGACATCCCATGCTTAAACCTGTCGGGTTTGCAGGCTGAATGCCTCAGCAGATCCTCATTTCCTCTCTGAGACCTGACAATCCTAATCCTGTTTATACACTGAATTACACATCTCCAGAAAATGCTCCCTTTAGCTAACAGGTAAAGCCTGTCCTGGCTACATGAACTCCTGAACTGAAGACCCTGCCTTTCCAGGCTGTGCTGGCATGGAGCATCTCATATCCCTGCTCACAGAGTGGGGCCCTGGGCACACCACCAGGTGGGCTCTGGGTGCTGAGCTCTCTCTCCTTCACTGCAGATACAGCTCTGCAAAGTGCACAGCATTCACTGGGAACTCTCAAATTAAATCCCCAAAAACCTGATGCTTTGCAGGAATTTGCAGACCTCCCTTTTCCTAAATGAAAGAGCTTCTGCATAAAAACCTATAAAGGCACACAAACAGAAAACCACTTCTGTATGGATGCTTGTTCTCGAATACATTTTTAACCTATAAAATATTCTCTGCTTATTTCCATTTTTCAAAAAAGAAATGAAGTTGACATGTTAAAATCTGAGTTTCTATATAAAGCAGCCTAGTAAAACACAATATCCACACAACTGCTATTTTTCTGCCCTGATTCCAGAGCCCTGTTAGTGTGAGGCAGTGATGATAAAACTGGCTGCACACTTGCTCAGTAAGATGCACAGCAATACATGCTATGGAATACTTTCATTATACTTGTTGTCAGTTTAAATTGGAAGCTGTCATGAAGTGGGACTTGATAAACTTTATCTGCTTCTTTTATACCCTTCAAATTCCAAAAAAAGTAGCTAGAGGCTGCCTGGACATCTCGGGCCTGATTGCAGCAGCTCCCCTGGTCTCCTTCCTGGGGTTAACACCGGACGCAGTGCGCTCCCTGCCCGAGTCCCACCAGGCATTTTTGAACGCTGATATCATACATCCAGGGCCAGGCTTAAGGGAGCACCGGGAAAGGAAAGAGCCGCAGATCAAGAGAAACAAAATGACCTGGGACGGCTAATCTGGCACGCACCGCTGGCTGGCGCGGGCTGAGCAGCGATTGTGTGGGGCTGGGATGCAGCGGGAGAGAAGGAAAAGACGGACTGAAGGCGCTGCTGGAAATCAGACAATTCGTCACTGTCCGCGCAGGGGCTCTCCCCGGTGCGCACTGAGAGCTCCTTTGGGCAAAGGCTCTCGGCAGGGCCTGGAGGGAGGCAGCGGAGGCGCCGGCTCGCCCCGCGGGCCGGCTCAGCCCCACACCTGCGGGCCCCGGGCCTCCCCACGCTCCGCGGCGGGACCCGCGGCTCTCCAGCCACCGCCAGGCTCTCCTGGTGACCCACAGGACTGGAGCTCCAGCTAGATGCAGCCTCTTAAACTTAGCTGGAAGGCAGAGGGCACCGTGTTACTCATCCGCAGTCACAAATGTGCCGAGAGCTCCCGGTCAGAGGCTGCTCAGAAAAAGGCTCTCTCTGGACGGAGGATTCCGTGCTCCTGCTTCCCCAAAACCTTGGCTACTCATATCTACCAGGAAATAAATGATCTTTCACTCAGTGCCAGCCCCAAAACACAAATCTCTGATGCTCAAAAGCACGGTGCAGATGATGTTAGCAAGCCTGTGCTGACCTTAACGTAACGGAGCAATCAGTCTGCCTTCTTAGAATGATTAATGGAAAATCTCCTCTGGAAAAGAAATCAAATTAACTGTCTTCAACCAAATGTCTACTGGAACATGAAAAGCTGTTCTGATAAAGACATTTAGGAGGGGAAAAAACCCCTTTCAACCATGTAAAATCCAGTGACAGATCTAGGATTTATTTTATTAAGACTCTCCCTAAAATAAATTAAATGGAGCCTACTTAAATGATCACTTCAGGAAAGAAGCCTTGCTGAGGCCATGTGCCCAGTGCATGCCTGGGCCGTGTGAAGCTAACAGAGGGGAATATCAGAGGACAAGGGCTGGCTCTGAGGTGTGGTGTCAGTGCTAAGCTCCTCTCCCCACTCCCATGTCACTCCAAGAGGGCACATGGGGAGAAAAAGAGGCTGCAGAAGAACAGTGCATGCTATGCCCCCTCTGAACAAAGAGAATTTATCCCCTAGAAGATATACTGACAACTGCCACCACAATTTTATGTTTTTTTCCCCAGCAAAAGTCCTGCAGTGAGATCAACTCCAAGTCCAGGTCTGAGCCCTGCCAAGCAAATGGGGCAGCAAAAGCTGCATGGCCCCGGCTCCTCCAAAGATGTACAGGCAGGGAAAAGTAAGCTGCGCTCCCTTGAGATCAATGTGCCTAATTGTCTTCATTTCACAACTCACTTTGGAAGGGGAGAGAGGGGGGAAAAAAAAAGCAAAAAACAATGCAGAAGAAATAGCTCTGTGGAGGCCATATCAGGATGGGAGTGGGAGAGAGTTAGTGCCCTAATGAGCAGTCTAGCTGCGTGGGAGGGAAACAGGTTGTTGTCTGTCTAAGGGAAAGCGGTGAGTGTGGCTACAAGCAGATTCGAGATGGGAGCCCAGCGTGCAGCCTGATATCCGTTCTTCCCCTGATCCTGCAACCCGGCCTCCTGTGAGTAATTCTAACTCACACTGTAGCTCCACTGACTCACAACCAGGCTTTTGAGATTGAAGAGGGGAAGGAGAAGGGAGGATGGGAACGGCTCTGTTTTGGCATTTGATCGTGCCGTGCAAGGCTTACGGTCTAGCAAGAAATGCCATGATCCTGCAAGCACGCCTTGAAGGAGCTGCCAAAATTCAAGTGAGTAACCCTGCTGAGGGCAAAAGCTTTGATTTTAAGAATAAGCTAATGCCTCAGTGTTTGCAGAGGACTTGCTGAATTAGCTGATCTAGCTATGTTTTGTATTTTTTCAATACACTCAGGTGTGCTATCAGGCTGTAATGTGTAGGTATTGAAACATATGCTGAGCTGCCTGTGGATCCTCCAGTGATAAATGCTTACCCAGGCTCCTGGAAATGTGTATAAGGATTTTTCTGAAGTCTTGAGACTCACAGAGTGTCCTGCATCCTTATTATCTCTAATATTTAGACATCAGATACCAGCAAGGGCAGCTTGTTTTGGAAACATGAGGACAGTCCTGCACCATGTCCCCAGCTCTCCTGCTGGGCTCCTGGCTGAGGGAAGAAACCCCAAATCCATCAAAATCCACAAGATGCGACATCTGCCTAGGGATATCACTGGGGATTCCTAAAAGGACGACTCAGCTGAGCCTGAGGGACAGGATTTGATGCTGGAGCCTCAGCCAGGGGCTTTTGCCTTCCTGAAGGTGGTGGGAAGGAGATGTTGGTTCCTCTAGCTGATGAGAGGACCTGGAGTGACTGCTCCTCTACGCTGAGGACAGCCGAGAGCAGAGCAAATCCTGGTCTCCCCACTGCCCTCTCTGCTACACCTGCCAGACCCTGCTAATCCCACCCTGCCATCAAGACTAAGAGCTGTTTCTGCCTTGCAGAGAAAAACAGGCTCATTTCTCATTTCCAAAGTAAATTCTCCGTCTGCTATCCCGGCTGTGACATAGACTGAGGGAGCTGAACACTCACAGTGACAGTGAAGTGGTAAAACTGCCTTCTGCAAAAAGCACGGTGGCTGCTGCCACCTCGGCGGGCGGTATCACTGCGTGATTAAGTTCTTACCAGACTTTTTGGTAAAGGCAACCTTCCTGATCTGATAACTGCCAAGGACAAGCCAAATACGCAGGGTCAATCCATGCACACATAATCTCCAGAAGGCAGATTAAGTGTATAATTGACCCATATAATCCATGTATCATCTCCAGTGAAATGTTTTCTATGTCCGGTTTAGGCAGACATGAGGCCCGTAAGACAGCGATCAGAGACAAAGAATTACCATTGCAGTGGATTTCATCAAAGTTAGAGATGGCTTTTTAATCACTGATCTCAGAGACTGCTAGATTTAAGCAGATGAACTAGCACTAAGCACATCTGTTTTAATCCTTATCTTCTACTCAGGCTGGTGTCTTCAAGAAGTACAAGGAGGAAAAAAATAAATTAATTTTTTTTTTAGGTCCTCGCAATCTTAGGAGCTTCTCTTGGTGTTTTGATCCCTCATATCAAAAGCATGTTTTTGTTTTTTTTCGGTAAGATATTGAATTAATCATCAGAGAAAGATGCCATCTGCGCTATTCAGGGACTGCATCAGGATGCTGGAATTTGCAGGATCTCGGGGGGCTCAGCCGATGTTCAGTAGCCTTTTGTGTATGTGCTACTCACTTTGGCTGGGGAGAAATAATCACCCTATGTTTTACATTACTGTTTACCAATTTATGTGGAAGAAAGGTTGGCATTCACACTATCTACTAGTCAATCATAGACTTTCTGGATCACATATGTTGTGACGGGTTGAAACCTATACTGTGAGTATCTAAGGGTGTTTGTAAAGATATACACACATACATGGATCTAGAAATAACTGCTGCCAAAGGGCACAACCCTCACAAGTGAAACTCCCACTGCCTTCAGACAAAGTGATGGATGTAGAAACTCTGATCCTATGAAATTCTGAGTGACCTAAGACAAAGAGGACCTGAATTTTGCAGGATTGGTCTGGAGACTCAAGACCACTCTGAAGATATTTTCCCCTGTTTAAGATACACCCACCTGCTTCTGCCTCATTGTTCCTATAAAAAGTTCCATTTTGCATGTCAACTCTGTTCCCCTCTCTGGGCAAAAAGTGATAAAATTTTACTTCCTATCAGGCACCATACAGAGTTTGTGATCCTCCTGCATTGTGTGCTAAGTACCATAGGGTTTAAATCCCAAAGCACCCAGCCAGGCACAGGAGTGCAGGGAGTGGATGCTGCGATGCTATTCTGAAACCCCTCTGTTACCACTGCTCTTTACCAATAGGCTTTATTACAGTGTTTTAGCTTTAAATGTTATCAAATTAGTGAGCCAGGCCAAGTAAATAAGTCATGTTACTCTGCAGTAAACAGCACTGCCAAAAAGCTAGTTAGGTTTTGATTACCAGCAGAACTCCACGATCAATCTGTTCATTCAATGATCCCAAGAATACAGATTTTTAAAATTAAGATGACTCTATTTCAGGGAGGGGGGAAAACCCATCCTGACTAATTTGCAGAATTAAGAGGATTAACACAGAGACCACACAGAAATATAACAATAATCTGCCGCAAACACCAGTATCTCCCAAAGAGCAGAGCCCTGTTCTGCAGGCATGAGCAAGTCAGGCAATGCAGGGGAAGAGAGATGGTTTCTGAGCTAAGAAATCATGGCAAATACCAAGAAAAGACCTATTAACTCAGCTTGTCTGGGGACACGTCCTAACGCACTCTGCAGCCTCTGTTCCTAGGTGGGAATAAATGGGGAATAAACGGAAACACAGGGCAGGATTGCAGAGAAGCGTGGGGATTGGGGATATCCCAGGAATTCAAACCCCACAGAACGTGCGACAGACAACCTTGCACTGTGCACTTCTGCTCCTGCACTGCTCACGACCGTGCAGAAAAGGGATGTAGCCCCACACCGTGAGTGTCTTTACTGGGACCCCACTGGGTGCACAGGACCTGCCTACAGGCAAGTTTAAGCTGTTTGCTGCCACTGCTACCCCTATTCTCCTACAACAGCCTAAAGTGGACTGAGATTTGGCAGGGGCAAGCCAGCACCGCTGCACTAAACCAGCTGAGGACCTGGCTGTGAAAGTGTTAATAATCTCATTACCCGGAGAAACTTCGGCTAAGAGGATTGCTCCCCTGCCATGCTGGGGGAAGAGGGAACAAAACCAGGTCCAACTCTACCTCAGCATCATAAATACCATGTTTGATTATTCCTCTTCTCTTTCTTATTAAAGAGGTAGTTAGTACCTAAAATGTCCTTGGAAAATAAGGCCAAAGGAGCTTAAAGACCCCATGGCTATGCTGCTTTGCTGGATTGTGTGAGAGAGGCAAAAGGCTGCCGGGCTCTGTCTGAGCTCAATAAAGGAGTTAAGCACTTGCTCCTGCCTTTACCCAAACATGGGTGAACACAGCACCAACTTAAATGGGGTCTGGTGACCCCCATGTAAACCCTGTGCTGGTACTGATCCACCAGGAACACCTGAGCCATGATGGGAGCTGACCACAGGAGCCAGCTCCTTCACCTGCAACCTGACAAGACAATACGTGACAGCTCAAAACATAATTCCAGGTTTTGGGTGACAAGGGCTTGGCACAATCCATTCCCTCCTTGCAAAGCAACTGCCCCACAGCTCTCCCTGCTCAAGGGCACACACTCACATACATAAGACACATGCAAACATGCCAGTAGCATTAGATCCCAACTCCGTCCCACTGGGATGGGAACAGGAGTGGGAACATGAATGGGAACAGGAATGGGAACAGCTCCCACATGCTGCAATTCCTGCCTGCAGCCAGTGTAGGTCAAAACAGGCAGAGCAATGTAAAAACCCCATCCTTGATTATTTAATTCCACATGGATCAGGGAGACTTGAGGAAGGCAGGGAGGGAAAGAAGGGTTTTGTATTTCTTGCTTTCCACCAAGGTAGCTGTTCTTTCATTTTTTTGTTCATGTTAACTGTTATTTTGTTTAAAATATGGCTTGGTAAAACCAAGTATGATCAAACTGAAATCAATATTTGTGTTAATTACAGCCTTTTGAAAATTGGAAATAATGGCCCAAATCGGTACAAACACACCAACTGTGAATCATAGGGAAAGGATGAGGGAAAAGGCAGTGTGGGCATTGAAAAGAACAGTCCAGATGAGCTCTGGAAATTTAACTGCTCATGGAATAAATTTCAACACAAACGAGCAATGCACTTGCAGGCCCGCTGCAGATGGAAGCGACAGTCTTTTGTTTTATGTTTTGTTTTTTCTCCCCATGCCTGCTTGATGGGTGATTTGCGTCTGGTGCTCACGCTGCAAACTCTCCCCAGAGCGAGCACGAGCCGAGCCCAGAGGAGGCACTGCTGTGCTCTGTGCATGAATGAGGCATTCTCAGTGGATATGGGTCATGCTAGTAGATGTACACAGTAAGATTATTTGACTCTTAATTCATGCCACTTGATATAATGTGATAAAACATTTGACATGAGAGATAAGTTCCATTTTAATCTGGTAAGTTATGGGGGAAAGACAGAGGGAGAATTGTAAAGGAAGAAGAGGTTTCTGAGGGACAGGTAATGTGCAGAAGGAGAAGTATCGAGTGAAGGAAGAGGTTGGTTGGGAAAAAAAGCAGCTTTCCCTGCACACAGGGAAACAAAAGAGTGAGTAAAGAAAGCACAGAAGGCTGTTAGAGTTCCAGAGCCAGGAGACTGAGACATGGCACTGCTGAGAGATGGAAGGAAGGAAAGTAGGGAAAGAAGCTGCTTTAAACAGAAATTGAGATATGGACAAATACCCTAGAGAGACTGAAACACTAATGCTGCAGGCTGGTCATCAACAGAAAACCTTTACTATAGAACAGCCACAAGGACAGAAAGGCTATAACAAAACAACAGCAACGGAAACAGAGATACTTCTAACATGCATTCAAACATAAAAAACCCAGGCATCACAGGTCACTGTTCTCTCACAGTCCAACAAACTGATCTTGTGCAACTGAAAATTATCTGTGAACATCTGGGACAGCTCCTACTGGCCACCCTCATCCAGGACATCACGTCTCAAATTTACCTTTGGTGGCAGACACCACAACATGGTCCTACTTTATACCAAAGCCCATTCACAATCAGCTCTGTTTTGATTAGCTTTTAAAATTAAAGTTTAGTATGTTGAATTTGCTGTCAGATTTGGAGTGCTTGTCAATGAAACAATGCAAACTGTGCAGAAGAGCTGGCCCTTAGCAAACACATCTGCCAAAAACCTGGCTCAAATTTGAACAGTGAGAACAATGACTGAGATGTTCTGACAGAGAAAATTTACACAAGCTTTAACACACTAAAGAGCTCTCTTAGAAGATACTGTTTCTTTAAAATCCACACACAAAGACATAGTAGACTAGAGTAGAGATTCAAAGCAGGCAGAGAGCAGATACAAGCCTTAGTCAGAAAGAAAGGAAAGATTTATTTATTTTTTTAAAGCTATAACCAATAAATTTTCTCAAAATGTGACTTATCCTCCTGTCTTATTTTGTCACATTTTGGGTCTCTCCTGCTTGGTGTCCAAGGAGGAGAGGGCATTTACTTACATCAAATAACCTTTCTATATACATCTCCTCATTGACCTTATCACGTAGGACATCCTGAGAGTGGCGGACAAATGTCACATAGGCATCAGCAACATCCATTCCTGGCTTCTGCATGGAGGAGAGAAGAAGAGAGAGAGAGAGAGAGAAAACCATGAATAGTGATGCAGGGGGCAGCTTCTCTCTGCAGCCTCATCACTGCTTTTCCTTCTCTTCCATCTCCTGCTGTCCTCCTGCAGTTTGCCCTTTCCTTACCTGATGGACACTTACCTGATGTCACATTTCTACAGCTCGCTGCAGAATCAACTGATTTCTAAACAGTAACCTACAAGCATGCAAGATTTTGGGGATAACAGCATTGCTTGAAAGCACATGGGAACTGAAGCAGGTGGATGAGAAAATACTTAAAAAAAAAAATATCTTGTTAGAGTTCGCATTGCTTGATGTATTGGATTCAAACTTACCTCAAAGGAAACCCATTAAAATATGGTAACACGAGTCATTACAAGAGCTGCCACAGAACCTTAAATTTGTGTGGCACATTGTAAGTTTGTTAATAACTAGTGTCATTAGTTTCCATTACTGTGATTTACCTCAGATCACAGAGTATCATTTCTCTGCAAGATACGATTGTCAGCCGTTGCAAATTGAAGTTAGTTAACACATCCGTGTAATTTCCAGGGTGAAAATGAGGACAGTTTGGAAAGCAGTGGGAAGGGAGTTTTTTAATACAAAGCAAACAATTATCAAGCAAAGGGCCAGTGCTTGGCCCTTGGGAAGGCAGTGACACTTCTTAACACCTACTGCAACAATGACAAGGTAATAATTTGAAAAACAATGAGGACAACACAAATGTGGCAGTAGTCAAGTGTTACACTTTCAAGCAATTTTCAGTCTGCTGATAGTGCCCATTCCAAGGCGGGATTAGACAGATTGGTTTGTACTAAGACAATTGCAACAGAATTATAGAATTAGATTTAACTAACATTGGCGGAATTAAATTTTAGTGGTGGGTGTCTGTTCAACATCAGGATTTCCCCTCTATCCTCTAGTCAAACAGGATTTTCTGGAAAGGCAGTGGCTCATGGACCCTGGCGTGGCCTCTACACAGGTCTGGGAGCTGTGTGGGGCTGGTGGTTGAGCTCATTAAAAATGTTGAGGCTGTCAAGGAAGCTACTGTAATCTGGTTTTGTTTCTAGGGGCAGATGGGGAAACAACTGAAAACTAACCCAGGTGAATGATTTCTGCTCTGATTTATACAAAGAACTGGAGCATCTGTCTGGCTTCGAGGAGAGGAGCAGACCCTGCTGCAGACCTCCTAAGGGTGTCCAAGGTACAAAGCTTCTGGAAAAACTTGAAAGGGTTACACAGCATTTTACTAAGACCACTTCCCTGGAGATGCTTTACTTTCCAGGAACACAGAGGCCTCGGAGAAGTCAATGCTTTGCCCTAGAAGTTACTTAAAATAATTGTTCTGTGTTCAAATTTCTCATGACAAAGTATTTAAGATGCACTGAAACTACTAGGAATTTCATCTGAAGGATCTCCACATTTCCAGGGCAAGAAATAAATTCTGAGTTTTTCTTCCCAAGGCTCTCAAAATCTTGCTTTTATTACTCCAAGAGAACAGGATGCCAAGATCTGCACTGAGGTATTTTAAACCAAGCAACACCTCTTACTGTTCAAGAGTTTGTCTTTTCCATGCTAGGTTCAAGATATGATAATTTTGTAGGCAACATTTAGGTTGGGCTAAAGGGCTGAAAACACCAAACACAGATGATGTTGTCCAAGATGTCTGACAAATTTATCACATTGTCATATGAGAACATGCAGAACAATACACCTGCATTAAATATACACACATTTTACATAAACATCATCAAACTCAACAGAAGTTACTCTTGATTTCCACCTCCCAGTCTAACTGGGTGCAGGAACTGGTGTGGTATATTAAGATCTATTTTTCTGCATTTGCAGTTGCTCAGGATCTTTCTGCCTGTAAATGTTACAGTAACCCCTTATTCCAGCCAACATTCATATATTACATTTCAACTTAATTTAAATGTAAATTTCTGGCAAGTTAAGTGCTCTGTCTAAGAACATTAAGGGCCCTTTTCCTTATGAATCAAGGTCTAATTAGAGGAGACGATGTACAGTTTTCCTACACCAATTACAGGAAAGTGGAAAAAATTATTTTCATTAACAATTTCCCAAACACATGTTGGTAGCTCATCACCATTTCCTCAAAGTAATAAAAAAGTCATTTTCCAAAAGAGTAAAATAAACCAACAATTAGAAGAACAAAAATAAAATAGATTAGCTAATGTGTTAGATGTGTGTTGGCTCAGTTCTAACATGTCTGGACTTTTTGTTTGGAAATTATACTGTATTTGTACAAGTCCAAATGAAGAATTAACAGAATGCACTGCTCCCATTTTTTTTTTCAAATGTGATTCAAGCCAATTGCATAAATATGGTACCTTTTTGACACCATCTGCAAATTGTTGCCTAAACAGCCTCATAGGTCTCCATAAGAGGGTAACTGCTCATTATTAACATAATGGAGATATCCTTTCCAGTTCAAATGTTAGAAGTACGAAGGCCCACGGTTCAGTCTTGGCTGTTAATGCATGATGTGGGTTGCTACACATGCCATAAACCAAAGCACGATGCAAATTACTATGACAGAAGTTGTTTAAATTGTGCTTACGGGTACATCCACGTATTTGGAAGCAGCCTTCACCTGTAAAAGGAACAAGAAGAGAGTTAACACCATCAGTACCTTTTCAGGTCTTTGTTTTTTTCTTTAAACTCTGTAAGACCATCTTTAGCCAAGACTTGGGACAACATAATGCTGAGTAGGTTGAAAAGGGTGACGAAACTCACTTTCCTGTCTGAAAGGGTGGTATTTTTGTTGTTGTTTTTTTTTGGAGAGGTAACTTTACTGCTGCTAAAGCTCTAATAGCAGCAGATGATAGTGTGGGAGTTGTGCTTCTACTTCAGCGAGCGGGGGAAGATGGGGTTCGTAAGAAGACATCGTTATTTTCTTCGGAGGCCTTGCTCTCCACCTGATGCCACGTGCCTCCCAAGGCACTGCATGTCTCTCCTGCTGGGAGCTGTATCCCAGGAGCAATGGCAGCTTCCCTGGGAGTGGGGGCATGATGGCATGGTGAGGCTGACAGGGGCCTGCACCAAGCTAGACACAAGAAAGCACCCAAAGGACCCTAATTTTGCTCACTTCCCATCGTCCTGCCCACAGTGTGCTTCCCCCAGTTATGCAGGCTGCAGCCTGGGACATGGTCAAGACCAGGCTGGATGAGGCTTTGAGTAACCTGGATAGTGGAAGGTGTCCTTGCCTGTGGCAGGAGGGTTGGAAGGAGATGATTTTTAAGATCCCTTCCAACCCAAACCATTCTGTGATGCTCTGCTAGGCTGAGGGTTTTCTGAGAAGTGTTGTCTATGAATGCCTGTGGCTGGGCTGGTTGGAAAGCTGTGCTCAAGTTCCACAACCCAGCCCTGTTGCCTTCACATGCAGCCTCTCCTGCAGTCACTTGATCCTTGCTCACATCAGGGAATTCAAAACAAATATTATTAATTTCCCCCTTTTTGCTGTCCCTGATGCTGGCAAGACCTTGCAGACCACGCTGGGGCAGTGTGCTCATGCCATGCCCCGCCGGAGTGCCCTGAAGCTTTTCTGCTTCCCAGACTGAACAGCTACCTCGATTTTCCCTGATTTTTCTCCCTTTTTAGAAGATGCTGTTGGAGGGAGAGTATTGGAGATGGACACTGCACTCTGTGGTGTCATCACAAGCTGGTGTGATCTGCAAGCCTCAGACTGACTCTGTCTGTGGTTTTCCATGCAGCAGGGTGCACGTTGCCTTGTGCAGGGGTGATCTGCAAGCCTCAGATTGACTTTGTCTGTGGTTTTCCATGCAGCAGGGTGCACATTGCCTCGTGCAGGAGGCAGGGTGGCCCCTGACGTCAGGGCCAACTCTTCCAACTGAGCAGTGCCCAGCTGGCCACAGAGACCTTTTTCCCACTGTAGCATAAGGCACAGTGTCTAGAAAGAGTATGGCTGGGATTTTCCACAACGCTTCTGCTTTTAATTAGGGTAAGCGTTGCCGGCCATCTTTGTTTGGGTGTAAAAGCTCACCTGCTTTTAAATATTTCTAAAGCTACCATTAAAACAGCCTAAATATAACACGCACACAGTTGCATCTTGGGATGAATAAATTATGTGTCCCGAATCAGAGAATGAATGTATGTGTGAGACAGAATGTGAGAGTGGGTGGAAGCACTCATATGGTGTGTGTGGGGGGTGCATAATTAAGCACAATGAGGCGATACAAAAGACCAGACTGGTGGTAATTGCCGAGGTGAACGCGGCGAGTATTGGCAGCGCCCAGGCTGCCGAGCCCGAGCCGGGGGCAAGAACAGAGGGAAGGGCAGGAGGAGGGCACCGAGCGCCTGCTGCTGCCGTGTGACCCCGGGCCTGGCTGCCTGAGAGGCTGCAGGGGGACAGGGCATGTCCCAGCACATGGAGGAGGCAGCAAAATCAGCACCAGAACAAACACTTGTCTGGTCTCCAGGTATTTCTGTTTCCAGCCAGCTGTCTGGACACCTTGCCCTGTCTCTGCATTTATCCTCACAACTTTCTTGGGAGGTGGTGAAGTGCTATCTCTTGTTCCTGTGGAATGGGAGCGGAGGAGCCTCAGCCTCCGTGCGTGAAGGTAGCTGGAGCCCATCCAGCGGATGCAGCTCCAGGAGAGCAGGCAGTCATGGCACACCCACGCAGGCAGGGTGCCCATGCAAGCACCAAACCAGCAGCTTTTCTGAGCAGCAAAGCCCAATAACCAGGATGAAAGCCTGGAAAACAATGTGGCTCAACAGCCTGAAGAACTCAAGCTGGGGTCCTTGCTCAGGGCTACACCTGTACCTTCAAATATCACCCGGAGCATGAAGCCAGGCAGAGGCAAACCTGCCAGCTGAGCGTGGATTTAGCACTCTTGGGTCCAGCTTAGCGCCACTTTCAAACTACCTTCTCCAAAGCCAAGAGGCGACAAGAATAACTCAGCTTCCTGCGATCTCCACCCACAAAAAAACTGAGCTGCTTCTCCTGCCCACTCTCCTTTAATCAGAATAATTACTTGTTTTTCTTTAAAGTCAGATTTGGCTACATTTAGTGAAATTTCCAAACTGCCGGATGTTGTGTGATTTTTGCTAGGCTGCCGTTTTTCACAAAGTATGTGGCTTTGCCATGAAACATCTCAGTTTACCATACAAATTTTGCGCAGAACAAAAATAAGATCTTTTACTTCTGTCTCCCTTGGGTAACATGGAATCTTTGGTTATAATTACCACAGGTGTAATGCCCTGCCTACAGAGGCCATCCAGATTACAGGGAATTTTAGCAGCTGGCATTCCTGTGAGTCAGTGGATCTGCACATGCAGATACCCAGCCAGGGCCTGGGCTGCTGCCGCCAAGATGCACTCAAATGTAGCAACAAACAGAAAAAAAAAAAGTCTGGCCAAATTTAGAAGGGTGTTTTCCTCTCAAAGTGCTCTGCAAGGAGAAGTGGCTAGTGAGAATTTATTAGGACAACAGATGCATTAATTTTATCTTGAATTTCGAGGCAAGAATTGGAAATGAGGATATCCTACTAGGTGATAAAACTGTCTGTCACAAGACCCCCGAGTACATGTCACTTGCAGAGTGCCTGGAAAACACGCGATGAAAGAAGTTGGTGGAAGGGGGTGGGAGACTAATGCTTTCTGGAGCTTGGACCATCACACTTTGTTGTATTTGTTCAGACAGGGAAAACGTGGGAGGTGGTGCAAGCATGCTGTAACAAGAGAGAGATTCTGTATTTATCACTGCAAAGACTAAACACAGCAAGTCACATTACTACTGCAGGGAGAGGAGACTTGCTAAGCCCAGTGCCAAAGGGGTCAGGGCTGCTCCTCAGCCTCCTCTCCCAGTGGCTCCCAGCAAACATGGGGGCCAAAGCGAGAGACGTCCCTTTGTCAGGAAGGAGCAATCCTGCTCCTCTGTCGTGTGCCCAGCCCACTTGCTGTGGGCGAGGGACCAACACTTCCCTGGAGACATGCACACACCACGCACAGCAGCTATTTGGATACACATCCCTTCCTGACTGAAAACTCATGAAACCCAGGCTTTGGGACTATGTTTGAAGGCTGTGGGGCTGTTGGAATGGGACAGACTGTTTTGCTGCTGCTGGGGCAGTTAACTGTCACTAAGTGTCCAAGGAGCAGCAGAGAGGATGCCTGAACCTCAGGCACCCATGTGCTGGTCCTGACAGGTGCCCCGAGCCCAGGTGCAGCCAGGGCTTTGCTCAGCCATCAAAGGGAGCAGCACTCGGCAGTGTAAACAGTAGGATGTGGTGGGAGCAGCGCAGCATCAACCGAGGAACAGCTTGGATTCACGGGGAAGGAAGGGCTGCACATTACAGTCTACATGGGCTGATGCTGGTACTTCCGATGCCTGGAAAGCTGCCGCCTCCACATCCTCTGCTGCTGGCACACAAGCATTTCCTAACTCTCCACAGCACTGGAATGAGGGAAGGTATCCAGGTATCCATCCCAGGCCACACCCTGCATCCCCTCAAGCATGGGTGAGCACAGCCCTGGGGCTGTGACCACACAGGGTTTATCCTGGGAGAAGAGCTGCACTGCGGGGCAGTGAAGGGAACACCCTCCCTTCATCTCTTCTCCGAAGAACTAAGTGCCTCCAGCACACCTGAAAAGGCAGAATGCTTAGTTTGAACCCCGTGGTGGTTCAGATAAGCTGCCAGACTGTGTGCACAAAGCTGCCAAGAGCAGTTTCTTGCCTCTGCTGCTAAGCGTTCCTAAATCCATCTCCATTTCCAGATGGATCCTACAAACTGCCTCAAACTCAGCAAAAGGGCCCAAGAGTAGCAAACAGCACACATTTGCAAGTAACTAAGACAACTCCAAAATGAGATTTTGGAAAGCCTTCCCAGTTTGCAGAGCAGTGCCTTCTGCCTTTTGCCCAGTCTCTGTGAATAAGTCAGTGCAGGAGAGGCTGCACATGAAAGTAACAGGGCCAGGGTGCGAAATGTGAACACAACTTTCCAAGCAGCCCAGCCACAGGCATTCATATGCACAACTGTGTGTGAGCTGAGAGAAGTGAAGTCCTGTTTGCACAGAGACACTCTTTACAGTCTTGTAAACTTTCTGGCACACGCATTTTCAGAAGACCTTTGGAAATCAGCTGCCATGTGTTCATCCTAAGAAGCTGTCACAACAATTTTCTGGAAAACAGCTCTGATTGTTAAACCATTGCTGGATACTGAGGCCAGTTTTGCACAGATATTGGGCTGGTCCTATACCTTGCTAGGAAATATGTGGTGAGCTGTGGATTGGTTCCTCAGTGTTAGGGAGAAATATGGCATTAGAGGTACCTTGTGCTTCGTGACCTCATGGCATCTCCCCTATCTTGTTCTTTTTTCGAAACACATAGTCACTTCCTAGATCTCCCTTATTTTGCTGTTTACTATTTAAGATGGTCACTGTTATGGCCAGAAGACTGAGAGGAACACACCTGCCATGTGAAATGACAATGAACTTAACTGCATGCACAATGGTTTTTTTCATCTTCATATGTATCCTCTACAGAACAGACTTCACCAAGCTGAACAATGGATGGAGATGGCCTTTCTCTATGCATCCTGGATGTTTATGTACTGTATATCTGCATACAGGTTGTTTGTGGATTCATGTGGGGGTAACAGTGATCAAACATCACAGAATGGAAAAATTATTAAGTAGCTGGTCTAGTCCTGGGAGAGCAGGAGGTTACAACTCAGGAAAAAAAAAAAAAAAGGAAAGGAAACTATAGTCTGTACTTACCGTAAATGACAGGAATGAAGAAAACAAAGTTCCTTCGTCATATCTAGACAGTTTGGCCAAGACTCCTTCCAAAATGGTGACAAACTACAAAGACAAAAAATACTGCAATTATTTTTAATAGTTGGACAAGGGTGTAAAAATCTGCATCACCTTCAAAGGAGCCAGTGGGCCTCTCAGCATTGCCAAAGGAACGGACCAGCTGCCCCTGGGCACAGTGGGTGGGGAGTGGGGAGAAAGGAGTGCTTCCTTTTGGGTGCTGTGGTGCACCTCTTGCTGACTGGGAATCACCCCTCAGTGTCCTGGGTGGTGCAGGGGACAGGAGAGGGGTGCAGTGTGTGGGGAATCCAGCAGAGCCTCTGTGCATGGGGAAGGCTGTGGTTCCTGCTCCCAGTATGCAGTGGCAAGCACGCAGCTAGCTGGGTATTCTCGCAGAAGACTTGAACTGGCATATGTTGGCGGATTATGTTTAAAGGTCTCCACTGTATAATAGGGATGACTTGTTCTCAGAAAGTTTGAAACTAGAGGAAAACACACCCCACCATCTTTCTCCTTACATACCAATTCCCCTCCGTGTTAGCACAGCACACCAGACCTACACAACCACCCAAGGGGAATGCTGGCAACTAAGCTACAGAAGCTGACTGATGAAAAACAATTTCCAAACAATTAAACCTGACATTTTGGAATGTATTTCCCACTACTGTCATCTCTAAATTAATTTCTTAGAAGAGCATATGGTGATCTTGCACAAGATGAGCTATTTTGTCCACACAACCTCATGCGTAGGAGTGGTGACCACCTCTGCATGCCACCCCAATGGCTCTGCAGCAGCATTTAGCAGTGCCACCCCCTGACTGCAGCTACCCCGGTGCTGTGAGGTGATGCTGACCATGGGGCGTTGCCCTATTAACATAACAACCATTCCTTAATTCTGGCCCAGTATGGCAATCCTGCTGGCAGAGTATTATGTCTCACACAGTTCCTTATCAACAAAGAGTCACCATGAAAGGACTGGGAGATGTATGATCTTGCCTGTGAGAAACAAGAAGCCAATTCAACATCCTAATGTGTCACATTTTAATGGAAACGCACATATTAAAGATGCAATGTTAACAGTGAATCACTTCACCTGAAGCCGAGGGTTACCTTTGCCACTAGGAGTGTTATCATTTCTTTGACGGTTTCCTCAATTAGTTCATCTATTTTTGAATGGTACTGGTGCTAAAGAAAAATAAAAGGAGAGGGGGAGGAAAATATTAGCATTGATCACAGCCAACAGCTCTGCACTTGTCAGTCTCTTCCCTTGGTAAGCCACAATACATAGAATTAAACCAAAGAATTATGCAGCTTATTACCCTGGGCCCCACTGCAGTGGCCAGTGACTACTTACACATGTAGGAGAGACCTTGAATTCAGGAGAATCCTGCATCAGTTTTGAAGCACGGGCAAACCCTGCCCTGCTCTGTGTGCCCACAGCTCTGGGAGCCATGCATGGATGTCGGAGGGGAGGCTCTACCATCCCTGTGAGAACCAGCACCCAGTGCTCCCAGAGATTCTGAAGTCCCTTTGCTCCACTTGCATGGGCATTATCCTGTCCTGGCGCATGGATTGCAGCGGACAGTGGGATACACCTGCTGCTGGAGAGGAACAAGCATCCCTTTCCCAGGGCACCACAAAACATCCAGCCCTCGGCATGGGAACGGGGAGGATGTGCTGCTCCAGGGGAGCTTGCAGTGGGCTCAACCACTGGGAATGCAGCTGCACCCTTCCCACCTACTGCAGCAAAGCAGCTGAGCCTGTGTTACCCTGGGGTCAGCAGGCACATGGCTCGAGTTAAGCACTCGTTCAAACGCTTTGCTGTTTTGTACTGTGAGGTAGATTTAAGAACCACCCAACAAACCACAACGAGCCTCTCTGTCCCATGCAAAAGCCAGCAGGCAGTGCAGCCCTGAGCCCCGGGCAGTGGCAGATCCCGTGGCAGTAGCTCAGCACCGGCTGACCAAGGCCTGTGCCTGCAGCACCAGCGTTTCTGAGTCTTCAACCCAATTTCTGCACATGCCAAACCTTGCTTAGCTTGGGAGCTCTGATGCAATCAGCTACAATATGGCTAGAATAGGTACTAAAATACAGTCTTCTACTAATTTAGAAAAGACCTGTTTCCAATACAAGATTTAATTAGTGAAAACATACAGTATATTCTTATTTTCAATGGACTGAGAAAATACTGATTATGACTGCTTTCCAACACAAAACATTTGATTTTTCAGTCAAACATTTCAAGCTCTGGTGCTAGTCACTATATTCATTACCACTTGGCATTAATATTGTTTTAAAATGTTAACATCAAATCACATTGAAAGAGACAAATCTGCTTTAAATACTAATCAGACTTTGGGAAAGAAGACTGTGAGGGCTTTACAAATGCTAGCTGCTGGTCTCAGTGTCTCATTGGTACTCTGAACTGCTCTACAGTTTGGGGATTTTTTTCTATGGCAGTAACATTAATACAGGAATTTGGGAAAAAGAAAATAAAAGTAGGACACACTTACCCACTCTTTTGCAAACTTTTCAGATGATTGGGGACAGAAATAAAGAGGAAAGTGCAAAAGACAGGAAAAAGAACATATGAAGATAAACAATAAATAAACCAAAATATTTTAAAAAAAGAGACGTATGAGAACAGCAGCATCATGCACAGAAACAATAAGCGATGGAAAATGAAATGGGGTCAAAACCTCCTTTCGCTGAAATACCAGAGATCGCTACCTGTAGGATTTGGTGGCAGTAAAACAGTGGGAAGGGACCGGATTGTAGCTGACACCTGGCACTCTCTTACGGTTTTATTTGGCTCCGAAGAGGAAGGGCACCGGCTGTGACAGGCAGGGTGCAGCCTCGGGGCAGCCGCACAGCCTCACCGGGGCGGCAGGGCCAGGGCAGGACGTGGCACAGCACGGCCCAGCCCACGGCCTGGCTGGGGGCACTCAGAGCCTCACCTGGACACGGGGACAAACCGGCACCGCCACGCCACAGGCTGCGATCTGCTGGGCCCACATGGGGGAAAAACATACATGAACAAGCGGGTGATACTTGCATTGGCAGCTCCCATTCCCATGTCCTGCTTTGCAGGTCAAGACATACGCAAGTCCTTCATGGGATCATAGTTATGATTAATCTTTAGTGCAGAGCTAGGCCAGAGCTCCCAGGATTGACCTGGCCTTTCCCAGCATAGCTGGGATGCAGCTGTGGGGCAGCAGGGACCTGTAACAGCTTGGTACAGGTAGAAGCTGCTGATGTGCTTGGCAGACACAGCCAGGACTTCCTAAGGGAAATGGAGAAGGGGTTGTGCATATAGTGGGGTGTCTCTCCCATCATGTTTTCCTTCTGCAACTGCATTTTCTGTGTGTGTAAAACTTTGCAAACAAGTATTCAGCTAACTGCTTTCATCAAGTAAGTCATGAGTTTGAATTCAAACATGACTAGCTATGTGCAAAGCAATTCACTGTGAAATGCACTGACTGATGCATGTTCAATTACAAGCTTGTTTCAAAAGCAAATAAGAGCCCCAATGGAATAAAACCACAGCTCTGAGAGCAGGAAAGGAGCCTGTGCATGCACCAAGGTGGTGTAGCAGTACCCTGAGCGCTCATTCCCATCGCAGCCAAAATTCCCAGGGCAGAGTGAGCCCCGGTGCCCCGGCAGTGACCATGCAGGACAGGGCCTGCCCCAGGCAGCCACGGCCATGTGCACCCTGTGCCCGAGTGCCACAGCCCCAGCTCCACCTCAGGAAGGGGAGCCTCAGCCAGGACAGGGTCAGAGACGGCGGCGGCTTGGAACGCGAGCGCCTGGTGCTGCTACAGATGCCTGGCTCGCATAACCAGCAATTCCAACAGCTCCTTCTACATTCGTCATGAAAACACTCAAGGTTAAAGATCGCAGAGTTGGTTTGCTTTACCCAGCATAGCCCACACTCTCGATCAAGTTCATCATAGCTTTCTATTAGCTCAATTATTACAATCCATAATCAGTGCACTACAATGATTCAACTTGACTTTATGTGATGAGTATCTTGCCTTGTCATGTAACAGATTGTGTGTATGTTGTATTTCTCTAAGGACCATCTGACCTTAGATATTAAATAGAAACATACTAGACCAACTGAGAAACATTTAATACATACATTTATCCCCTTAGATGTATTAAAAATTCAGAGGAAAAATAAATATTTAAGATGGTAAAGTATGTTTACCAAATGTTTTAACAGCTGCCTTTAGAGACAAGGAAATGGAATGAAATGATGGGTGTTTGTTTCACAGGGTAATGCTCGAAAAACGCATTCAAGTATCAGCTAAAGTGAGTGTGGCTGAAGGTAGTGTGAAAGGGAAGGCCTTTGGGGTGGGAGAGAACCCACAGAGCAAGGTCAAGGAAGGTGCAGAGAGAGTCTGCCCACATACAGATTGAACTGACAGAAAAATCAGCGGTTTGTTTCTAACAAAAATGTCATCTCTGGTTAGGTCTGGGCCAAAGACCATGCCTGAACTCTGTGGTGGGCAGTGTGAGCCCTTTTTGCTGCTGTTGAACAGGGACGTGGGCTGGAGGAGCCATGTGCTGGCTGTGGCACTGATAGATGATCCCATCAGCGAGTTTCTGCCCCTCCCTGTCTGTTCATTCCTCCCCTTGTTGACCTGTGTGGCTGCTACACACCAGAGATGGGAGCACAGAGGAACTCAGTGAGGCACAGACCCAACTCCCCATATTACTGAGAAGGAAACAGGCTGGAAACTCAGGTTCCCATGCCTCTGCTGCGTATCTGACTGTCTTATAATTTCCAGTGCGACTGGAAGAGGTGGGGTGGCATTTTGTCCTCCCCTCCCTGGTTGTAATGACAGATCTATATATGGAAACTTTTAACCCCCTCAGCCTGACCATCTTGGCACAAAGGTTTAGACAGCTTCAAGAAGAGAAGATGGAGATAGCTGAAACACAGAGTGGCACGAGTAAATGGAGGGGGAGGTAGTAACACTAACTAAAAGAAAAAAAAAATAAAAAGGGAGGGTGTATAAAATACTGCAGCCCTAAATGCTAACCTATCCACCAATAATTTATGTCTGCTTTACAGGTCTATTAGTTTAGCTGTCTGTTAAAAACCTTGTGTCCCACCAACTGCTGCTTGTCACAGGGGTTCAGCTGTCTCTGAGCTGCTGCACCAAACACCTCCTGAAAGTGGCCCAGGCAGATCTGCAGCTGATCCCGGCTGCAGCCCAGGAGCAACCCCAGAGCTGCCTGCTCCCCTGTCCCCTACAGTCTGAGTCAGGCCAAACCTGCAGCGGGACTGATGCTCAGAATTTGGAGGAAACTGTGGCAATCAGAGAGCAGCACAAGTCAGCAGGGAAAGGTGCGGTGAGTGTCTGGTCACACAATACTCGGGCACAGAGCTGATACTGTCAGTCGGGCCATCTGAATACTTAATCTGACAGTTTATTGAATGCAATGAGCCTCCTCTGTCTTTGTGATTTCCAAAGTTTCCCTGTCCCCAGGGACTGTGCCAGTACAAGGTTTGAGCCTGGTCTGCAGTGTGGAGCACTGCAAACATGGACCTTCACAGCTGACGGGGCACGCCCAAGGTAGATGCTGCAGCAGCTGCAGGCCGAGGGATTTGGGAAGACAAATGGGTATGATTATGGAACAGAAGATGGTAGAGAAGTTCATGTCCACGCCTGGACAACAAAAACCCACTCAAGACCTGCTCCAGCTGACCTGGAGGACAAGGGAAGACCTGTTGATGGGCAATATGAAATCTCTTACAAGGTGCGTGTCACAAATAAAATGTCAGAAGTGAAATATGTATAAGAAAAATAAAAAGAACAGCTGAATCTGACCCAAACACCAATGACATCAGGGCAGAGAGCCCTGCTATATCCAGAGGCCTTTGGAGCAAGTTCTTTCAGAGGAACAAATTGAAGTGAACAACTGAAAAAATGCAGGAACAACTAGCAATGATTCACTGCAAAATCTGACCATGGAAAGCTGTAGTGAAAAGGCTTATCTAGGAAATGCTGACAAGCAGCGGACTAGGTGAGCCAAACAGTATTTGTGAATTTATTCTAGACTGGTATATGAATATTTAATTTGGCTTGAAGTCACTGGAGCAAAATGAGCATTCTGATGCATTTAATTCATTCCAATTTGCCATGTCTTTCTAATTCATAGATCAATTCACAGAAACTTCAACCTGCAACTATGGCTTCAGAAGAAAATAAAAATCAGCAATTAATTAAAACAGGTTTGTTGTTTGGGAACTTGAGTCATTATGAACCTGGAAATCCAGAATGATCAAGTGTGCTGATTATAGCCAGTACTCGAAGAAGGCAAAGCAGCCGGAATTTCAATCTACTTTTGGAAGTTATTTATTTTTGTGGTTTTTTATTTTTTTCCTTACATGCATCACAGCAACAACTTGGCAGTCCTGTTTTCCTTATGTTTTTCTGCAGAAAATAGCCATACACAGAAAGTGTGTTGCTGACACCTGGCTCCAAGGTGCAGGTAATGACTCAATTTATATGGTCATCATGCAACAACCAAGCTTGAGAGATACCGTATGCATACCACAGTCCTTGCAAAAAGCCACTCCTAAGTGACAGGGATTCCGAATGTTTCTATTCATTAGATTTGAGAGCAACCCCCTGTACATTCATCTGCACACTCTCTATGGAAGGCTAAATCCACAAACGATACAACGTCTCTGAAACAAGCACAACAGGAGACAGGAAATTTCATGGCATTGCCTTTAAAAGCTGTGAAAGGAAGAACCTGCATTTTTACCTCTTGGCCCATTTCCATACTGCAAAGCTTTGTAGACTGAGCTTTGGCATCCACCATGACATTAAACATGGTGCATATTGATTGAGGGACTCGGAAATCTGTTGATCGGCTGGTTTTCTGCAGTTTTACTTCAAATGCAATCCTTGTTCTGTGAAGGAAAGCAGAAAAAGATGTTTCAGTTGCTTTTAAACATACTGAAGCCAATAATAATAATTTGTAACAATACTGAGAGAAGTTTAAGAACTCAGAAAGCTGAATGCTGCTGGGAGTGCCATAGTGTAATGGTTACAAATGTATTTTTTCTAAAAATGATTTTCCAGTTTAAAAAGAAACCCCCTTTTCTAAAATACACGCTATTTATAAAGTGTTCAACAATTTCAGGGAAACTGTGACTCTCTTATGCTTGATAAACAGTGTGATGATGTTACGAACAGCAGTGTCAATGCACACCTTTAATTTGGTTGCATTAGCTGATTGATAACCGCAGCCTGCTGCACTGAAGGAAGCTCCCATTGCTCCCTAATATCAACTACAAATAACAGAAACTCCTTCATTTCTTGACTGAAAGGATACTGCCAGATCATTGCATTTATAGTGACATGATAGTTCTTAATTGTCTCGTAAGTTCACAGAAGTGGTTTCCCTGCACCACACAAATTCACCAGAATATATCTGCAGAGCGTGCACGGCACAGTCATGTGCATATGTACACACTTGCATCACACACCTCCCCGTTCTCCTGAGGTTTCATTGAGATCAAATCTGACATCCCTGCCAGTAACAAACCATGATACACCAAAAGCTTTGTTAGGCCAAAACCTACAAAATCTGATCCTCTCTCATATTTTAAATACCAAGGAATTCTTGAGTCTAACACGGGAATGCTTTCCAGTGCGGTGGGCATTGCCTTGCCTTTCTTCAGAGCCCCTCTTCATATTCCAGAGGTAATTCACTAATCTAACCTAACACAGAACAATTATCACATCACACAGAATCTGCCAATAAATTAACATAGGAGCTTCAACTCAGAAATAACAAATAATATCAGCTGCAGCTCAGGAATAATTCTGAACTTGAACGATCCCCCAAGGGTTATGCAAATGAAAACTCATTTAGGAATGTGAAGCTCCCGTTCTGGGGATCAGATCTGAGCTGGTATATAGGTCCTTCTGCCTGGATTTATTAGTTAACAGGCCTTCCTTGCAAGGGCTGCTTTCCTGACAGCCCTGAAATACAACCCAGTGCGGAAGGCGGGGTGGCTCTCCGTGGATTCAACAGTTCAGAGACAGACGCGAAGAAAAATGTTGTGTCAAACTGAAATTGCTAAAGAAACCTTAGCCAGGCCCTGTTTGCAGGTGATATAAATAGGGAAGGCAGCATATTGGTTTACATCAGCAGTGGCATTTGAACTGATTTAATTACCAGTGCCAGATTTAGCCTGGACTTGGGGACTAGAATCTTGATAATTACTGAAAGGACCCAAGGAGACTGGGATTTTCCATCTCCTCATGGAAAGGAGCATGTTCCTGCTTACTTATGCTCACAACCATTATATATAGTTGTACCAATACAAGCTGGGACAGGTTTTTACTGAGGGGCAACACATTTGTAGAAAGGTTGAGGCAAATCAGGGAAAAAAACCCACCTGGCTTCCAGGCACACAAGCCCTTCTTTAGATGTACCTGGAAATTTGCTTATTTTTCCCAGTTATCTTAGCTGAGCTAACTTGGTCTGATTTTAACAGATCATTGCAGCTATAACTGTGCTGTAGGGACAGCAAAGGGGCCTTAGTTTCAAGAAAAAAAAAGGAAAAAGAGAAAGTAAGTTTTGCTGGTGGCGCTGGGGCAGAGCAGAGAGCACAGCTCCAGACTGGGTTTTCTCCGAAAGGACAGCCTGACAACTGGAGGACAACTAAAGCTCATTGTTTGTGCCAGACACAAGAACCAAAGATGGGCTGCTGCAATAAATTGCTCGACATCAAAGACATTAAATGCAATATATCTCATTGCACTTCAAATGTACTGGGGTTTATTCCAGAATAGTGAGAGAACAAGCCTTGAGCTGTCTGCCTTCCTGCCTGCGTCTCAGGGACTGAACGTGCCTTCCCCTGTGCTGACACTGCACATAAAGGCTAGTGAGGATTGTACTGAAAATAAATGTCACACTCACACTTGCAGAGTGGCCAGGAAATTGTGGTACAGAACAGCCACATCACACACTGCAGTTAATATTAGCATGTATCAGCTATATTTGGCGTCCATTTTTTCTCTGGTTCATCTCTTTCTCTATGAATTTTGCACAACGAAATACAAAGTTCATTTTTTCTTCTTGCCTCGTTACCTCTGATGCAAATGGTCACAAATTGCAGTGGGAAAGTTGGAAATTTAACTTCAATATTTTGCTTTCAAAATGACAGCTGCCAGTATGTCTAAAAGTTGCTTAAAGATATCTCTGTTTTGGAAGATCTGCAGGTAACTATGCTATAATGTGGCTGATGATACAACAGCTTTTCCCAATCAACGGCAGACGTGAAAACTGTGTGCCAAGCAACACAGTATCCCACTTCTAAAATAAATTTTTCTTGTTTTTTTTTTTCTCATGTTTCTGTGCTTTTTAGGTGGTGCTGTGATCTTTCTTATGGCTATGCCTTCAGCAGTCAGCATCATCACACCAACCTGCATTTACAAAGATCTGAGCTCACGTGTGGCACTGAAAATAAGCAATAACCTACTAAGCCCAAAAAAATGGGTGATTTATTGTCTTACTGTGAATAAGCACCGTCCCGAGCTTCAACAGAGAAGTGCCTGCTTGGGAGAGTCCAGTTCACAGCAGTGGGGTGAATTCCAGTTTTAGGGTGGCTTAGGCTTTGCATCCTGTGAGCTTCTGTGAGAAATGTGCCTGGCTCACTCATGGGTACCCACCTTTTCACACAGGACTCGATCATGTCACTTGCCATGAGCTTCAAGCGCTGCTCCAAGTGTTTCCCAAACTCCTCCTCAGGCCAGTGCAAATCCCGAATGAAGGTCTGTAGGGCATCAAGTTTCCAGAACATATCTTCTGAGGTGCCTGATCCATTGCTGGCAGGGCAAAATGAGAACAAAAGTCAGAAGTGGCATCAGGGTCTTTGCAACCTGATGTGGAGACCATTCCTGCAACAAGTGTAAGGCAAACAGCAGTTTCATACACAGGACAACGCTGGCCATCTCCACCATCAGGATTTTGAGTTTTACCATACAGTTGCCTAATCTACCTTGCTGTCATCACCCACAAAACTTTCCAGACCAGATGAGTAAGACAACATCATGAGTTACACATATTAACGGGAAGAACGTGTGTATGGTAAAAATCAGCCTTAGTTAATAACCACATTAATGTATGTGATTATTAAGAATTAAGGCCAGAAATTGTGGGAGAAAATCCTCGATCAATAACTGCCATACTAGGCTGTATGCAGTTATTAAGATTTGGGGTTTCATGCAATTCTCCCCCCTTCAAATTATATCTTGAGCTTCTCTTGTCACCCCAGTGTGGCCCCGTTTCCAGGTAAGGGACAGTGCTAACAAGTGGTGAGCGAGGACACACTTAATCTCTTGAACAGCTGAAAAAAAATTGGGGTAAGTCAATTGAGCTAAGGGTACATCTCATATCCAGGAGTTTCGGCAGAATTTACCACTGCACCTTTTTCTTTGCAAAGGCAATTACAGGACAACAAATTTACATTTTTAAAAATCTATTTTGCAACAACTTTGGTCTGCCACAAAATTCTCAATTTCTTTCCCAAGCATATATTCTTGTACCCACACCCCTGCCCAGATGGAAGTCTTTTAGTCCTGCAGTGTGCAGCTACACCAGCTCTTTTCACAGTATAATTATATCTCAAACCTCCACTTACAGAATAAAAATACAGGACTGGATTGCACTCTGTTTGTGCAGAGAAATTTATGCATCCATAACCCTTTTCTCTCCCTCTCTTCTTCTCCCTCACTTTGTTTTTTTTTTTTCAGAACAATTACCAAGGGAGCTTCAAGAGTTTCAACCCCCTCCTCGCATACCACTAATGCTAACACAGTAATTTATAAGATATTTAACACACCATGCATTACCACTTGTGCTGACATCATCTATAGAAACAGATGAAGGAGGGTGTTTCTATTGTGACAGATGCCAGCTGCATTGAGTTAATGCTAGAGGAGCTCGGAACTAATGCAAACAGGGCTACTCCCAGGTGAGAACTGTAGTCCCAACATGCCAGAGGGGTCCTGCGGGATCCTGGGCTAGCAGAGTCAACAAGATAAAGAATGAATAGTCTTGGTTGTAGGAGGAACGTATCTGACACTAAGCAACAGGTAACATGTCCTTGATGGAGGGGAAGGGTGAGTAAAAGGAAACCAGGGAGATGAAAAGATAAAGAATCAGGCATTTGCTTTAGCCAGGGGACCAGTTTGGACCACAGTCTCACATGTTCATCTACCAACAGTTTTTAATTCAAACCTGTGCTTGGGTGTAAGCAAGCTTTAACAATCCAAACCCACTTTTGGAACTGCATGAATTTACATTTTAAGTGATTTAATATGTACAAATACAATAATTGGTATTTACTACAGCAATATTATGACACCCATTTGGTTTCAAAATTTTTGAGGAATTATTCTCAGTCTTTTTCTCACTTTTGATTAGGGCTCCATCCAAGTAAACAATAAAGTATATTCATTTCCAAAACGCACTGTTCGTGTTTTGTGAGCACCACAATTACTCTAATCACACCGGCAGCTTGCAATATACCATTGATGCTCAAGCATTTTCAGAGGGATTATCCAATTTTGTCATTACATGATTCTTATCTTTTCAAGGGCGATACCACACAGCATGCACAGAGCAAGATTAGAACTTTCAAGTACTCTTTACAGACAACTGCCTAAGCTAGCCTTTAAAATAACTATCTTAGCATGAATATGAGTTGTATGGCTTTGAAACATAAAAAAACCATGCTAATATTTTAAAAGGTTTTAAAATCTATTTAAAAAGATCTCACATCTGTGTTTTCTTTACTTTCATTCACTACCAGTGCTCTGCAATCCTGCCTGTGCCAGACTAATGGCAGAGGCATTCAGGTGGACTCCAGGTGTAGATGTAATTGGGGGTGTTTCAGTAAAAGTGAACAGGGGATTCTTGGGTTCTTCAGTTTTATGTATTAAGTGAGAGGACAGAGGAAAAGCACCACAGTGTTGACCGTGACCACCCTATGCCAACCCTAAATAACTCTCTAGGATTCTAGAAGGAGAATCGACAAATAACAGTTGCCATGATAGGTCATGCTGGGAGATGAGCACCTCAAATGATGAGATTTGGTTTGAGCCCACTGTGTACCACCCTCCACACTGCTCACTGGGAAATCTCCTATGAGAGAACTTGCCTAATCTGTGCTGAGGATTTGTGGTATGCTCCCCCTGAGCTTCACACATGCACCCTGAGACACTCAGACAGGAAGCTGGGAGCACAGAGTGCAAGGCTCCTGTCCACAGAGCGACTGCTTTGATACCATTTTCCAAGCCATAATCTAAAATTCACATTGAAAATATCTTTCTTGAGGTGGACATGGCATTGTTTGGGCAGTAATGAAGGCTATGGAGCTTTAATTGCTCTCTGGGGCATCCCTCAACATGAATAAAAACTGCTACAGGGTGCTCCTCTTTCTTAGACTGCTTCATCAAAGTCAAGACAAAAATTACCTGGGAAATGCAGAGCTTGTATTCAATTACATTCATTTTTAGATCTACATCTGGTCCACAGAAATTGGTTGACTGGCATTGAAATTGGTTCATCTTCTCTTTTGGACAAAACTCTTTGCTGAGACACATAATGTCACATTGTAAGTTCTGTGGTTTGTACGTTATTCAGACCATGCCCCATTGTTGACAGCTATTTTGTAAAGCAAGATACTTGCTCAAACTGTCCGTGGGAGTTGAGACAAATTTTCAAGGTTTATACAAAAAAACTCGCAAAATACACATGCCAAAAATTCACTAGTGTCTCATTCAGAAAACATCTAATTAACTGTATCACTCTTTAAAGTTTTATGTAATGCACAGAAACAAACAATACATATCCATGCCAAGATTACTTTAAATTTAAATGAGATCTAATTTGAACTGAATACACACTCAGAATCATAAATAGCAGCCATCCATGACGGTGCAGAAAAGCTAGGCATTTGTGGGATGCCTAGTGGGATGTTAACTGGTAGATTTGGTACTTTAGGGAGATTCACATTTGGTAGATTCACATTGGGCAGATTACTTGTTAAACTCCTGTGGAAGAAACAGACAGAAAGAAAAAATACCATAACAGTGACAATGCCGATGTAGCAGAAGCACATGACACTCAGAAACAAATCTGCAAAGTTCACAGCATGAGGACAGTTAAAAAACTAAGGCAAAACATTTCAGAAAGAAGCATGAGTATGGAAGCTTAAATGTACTGTGTTTGCAGTCTGCTATAAAATTCAAATTCCTTAAGGAAAAAAACCAAAACAAACCAGAAGGAAAAGAAGAATCACAAAGTACAAATTAACAGAGAACTTAAACACCTGTGAAAATAACTGCACCTTCAAGTCCTGATACCATTTAAAAGTGCAGAGAGCAGCTTTTTTTCAAAAAAAATCTCCCTTTTGAGGAACAGTCTCAGTTCTTACACACATAGGCTAGATGAAAGTGCTAAATAAGAGATCTGCTAAGGGACTGGAATTTGAAATAATAAAGAGAGAGTCTGGAATTCCAGCCATAAGAGTTTTTCTTGCCACCAAGCTCAATGGAGTTGCAATTTTGCTGCAAAACCTCTCTGTCTTAGACCCTCCACAAATAAAGATGGGCTAATCTGGAGTGATGAAACAGTGAACTAAAAGGTTCTTCCTCCATGAAAACTGTGCTCTGATCCTCCCTTGCATTCCTGGGTGCACAAAAAAGGATTGTCCAGCCTCACTATTTGTGCACTGTGAATAAACTGCACTTTGTAAATATATCCAGGACTAGTATGTGACTGTTTCATGTCTGGAAGTGGGCCATGAGGTGATTAAGATATTCAAAGGTTAATATGAAGCATGGGCATCATTACTTCAATCAGTATTTTCAGATGTGCAACCGTTATGCAAACAGAGATCTTTAAAAAGTGGACAGCTGTATATTGATTTAATGGAACATTGTCTCCCGGAACAAGGTGTGTGTAACAGCACTGCATGCCCAAAGTTTGGAATCCACCCTGACATATCTCATTTTATTAGTTCTCTAGATGTTGTAATTGGTCTAATTCTGTCTTAGTGAGTATCTCACCACAGTTATATTCTAAATGCAAAATAAAAACACCAGGAGATCTGGTAATCAGCAAAACACAGAACTTGAATACCCAACTCACATGTTACCTCTCTCAGAAGAGAGGTGAGTTTTAGAAAAATGCCTCATTTCTGCCCTCTCCTGTCACGGTAGGACATGAAATATCCATATAGTTGTCAGAAGAGAAAGAAGGCTTTATTTACAATTCCAACAGTTTCTTTTAGAACACGCTGTGTAAAAAGGTCTATTATTGGTCCATGGGACTGACACTGCTCTCCACTGGTTCAGTAATAGGAAACAACTCCTGGGGACAGTTGTTCTGGCAAAGGGAACACTGTTTACTGAACCTGTGCTGAGAAACGGAGAGAGATGTTTTGAAGAGAGAAAACTGTTGACAGCTTTCCCTTGGGAAAGGAGCTGGCAATAGCTAGCCAGCTAAAAATTCAGACTCAGAAATGTCAAGCCCACACTCTCCTAGGAACGCTGTCTGACCCACTGGTACACAACCCACAAGTGGTTTTACAGTCCCATGTGAGGAACAAAACCAGATGCTTTGACACTGTTTTCACCAGATTGTTACTTGGACTCAGTGAAAATGGAATCAGAAATTCAGGATTTCAGCTTCACCCTGCACTGCTGAAGCTACTGAAAACTTTTCTATTAATGCACACGGGCACTGCTTCAGCATCTGAACTTGCCTGCTAGAGGTCCTCCCATTTCCCTGGATTAAATGAGTTACTTTACAGACACCATTATCTGGATTCCTGTGAAACTATCGAATTATACACTATGTCTTTCAAGGTATATTAAAATCTTAGTAACTTCCCTGAGACATATTTGACACTTCATTTCTTACTGCAAATTTTATATATCCACCCCCGAAGTAATGGAATTGAGCTGCCTGAATAAATGTTTTCTAACGCAACAGACAATATGAACCACATCTCTGCAAGAGCTCAGCTAGTCATTAGTGGGGGATGTTAGGGAAAAGACTTCATTCTTTGTGAATAAAATCCCTTGTTGGGGAGGAGAATCACAAATCAAAGTTGTTTCTAGTAAAAAAAAGTGTCTATGTTCTGATTTCTAAGTATTTCTATGACTCTTAGTCGATTTAACTTCCTGCTGTGTGTTCTCTTTCTCAGGCAAACAGGAGAATTCACTACCATCACAAAGCTATCCATTGTTTTCATTCATACTGTATCTGCTGCTGAGATGATATGACTATTGAATGAGACATAGACTACATAATGATTGAGAGAGTGTTAAATCTTCAGAAATGGCAGTGCGTGTGGTTAGATACTGATATGGAATAAATAAAGAAACAGCAAGAGGTGGACAACATATAAATGTATAAGGAAAAGCAACTTAAATAACTTAGCCAGATGGTAAATACATAAATCAGAGGACCTTTGGTTTTAATATTAAAATTCAAGAAGTGACAGTGTTATATTAATAAAAACACTGTATTAATAAAATATGACTTCTAGAGTAAACAGTATACTATATTCACACGGAAACATATTTCTTTTATACAACACACTATTTTGCTGATGCAAGAATATGTTGCAAGAATAAGTTAGTACTCTTAAAACAAAACAAGACAGCAAAATAATGGAGTATATTATGTTAACATACAGTAACTAATGTAAAAAAATATTCTCCTGAATTGACATGCACGGTTTTTCAGGTTCATCTGATCTAATTATCTGACTAATAGTTGCAGTGAGACCTCTAAAAATGATTAATATTACCAACAAATGTTCCCTGAAGCCTGCAATTGTTCAGACCATAAAACTACAGGTCCAAGATGAGAAACTGTTTCTAGAAGCCAGCCATGCCCATTTAATATAGATGGCTAAATATAACCTGAGCCATCAGGCAGGGAATGTGGGCATTTGCATCACCAAGATGAGGGCTGTCTGATTTAAGACGACTCGGCTTCAGGACTGGATCCTGATACGTTTGATGAGAGACACACACTCTGGAGCTGCACCGCTTGTTTTCTGGCTTCTGCTTCAGCCCTGTTTGTGTGAGCTGTCGAAATGGCTTTCACCTGGACCGTCTGCTGGGAAATTCTCAGTGCACAGACTGGCAACGTACCCCTGCACGACCTCCCAGCGCTTGCACTGTACGCAGCACTGGCCACATGGAACACATCCAGTTACACTGTGGTTGCTCCTGTAGGGCTGCCCTAGCAATGAAAGGAGGGCAGAAAAATCACAGTATTTTTACTGAGCTGTCTGCTGGGTTCAGAATAGAGCTGAATGAGACCCTTGGCCAGACCTAAATGCTCAGTTCCTACAGGATGCTTGAAATGATTTAGTGACGGAAGACGCAAATGCCTGTCTCCTCCATCACTATAAACACTTGCAACCTCACTGTCGAGGCTGAGCAAATGCTCAAGAGCAAATCTTTTCACAAAAGCCTTGATGTGAACCAAAGAGCTTGTTAGTGAAGTAGGCAGTCAAATCTGTGCTCTTCCTGTGACTGACACCCAGAATAGTAACAAAAATACTCACTTTCACTACAGCGGTGCTTCTTCTAAGGGGAAACATTTTTCACTATCATTCTGTAGTTGTACAACCTTATAAAATGATTCATATAATCATATTGTTCAAGTTTTGACATTTATATTAATGATATGTTTATAAATAGTTAGCAAAGGGTTAGTGAGCAATTAATAGACGCTAAAGCGAGGACTACAGAGCGGTAGAGAGAGCCCTGGGTCAATGAGTAACGTCCTAGTCAAGCCATTGTAACTGGCTGTCATTGCATGAGCTTTAGCATTTGCTCAAAAAGATCTTTCAACACAGACACACACACAGAGACACACACACATACGTGTCAGCTGGCTGCGAGATAAATCAGCACTCTCTGAGAAGCTAGCATGAAAAAAACCCATTGCAAACCCTACTTTTCCAAGACCTCTCAACTCACCAGAGAACAGACCTACTCTGTATCCTGCATACTTGGATGACTGTGCGAAGGACAAGTGTTCCACATTTCGCTGCGTGGATTCATACAAGCGCACCAGCTGCTCTAGCTATAGGGCACGGACCCCCTGCAAATTCAGCAGCTCTGCAGAGGCACATTACAGAGCCCTCATGAGCACATAACATCCATGCTTTTTCCTCCCATTTTTTAAAATACTTAACAGTATCTCTCTCACTGAGATTTCTATACCTAACTCCTCAGAGCATAAGGTGCAGAGTATTCAGCAATGAAAATAGAAGAAATACATGCTTGCAAACTGCCATCTGGTCAGGTTATGGAGGGCTACATATTTCAGCCTTGACTGCAAACACAAGTACAGAGAAGCCCTTTCAAAAGATTTTGTGTTGTGGAATAATTTCTTGGTTAACAGGAGATAATGAAATTTCCTTATCATAATGCACTGTAGAGATCCAGGACAACTAACAAGCTTGGTGGAACAGTCAGCTTTGATGATCTGTCTTCACAGGCCAACTTGAAAGTCTATCTCCAAAGCAGAGGAAAGCTGTGGAAGAACATTCTGCAGTGTTACTGATTTCCAAAAAACCTCTGCTGGAGAGGTGTCAATAGAAGGTCACAATTTGGTTGGGAATTGGCTGCTCCAAACTATTTGAGAATCCATGGCCAAAAATTTAACTGTGCTACAGTATGGACATGTGGGGTGAGAAGAGAGTAGATACAAGAGGGCAAATCAAACAAAGTAAGTCTCTAACCTGAATTTTTCTGCAAGTTCCCTGTCGATCAGACAAAGAGGAGCAGGTGGTCTGCCCAGGAGGCAAAGATGAAGATGCCTTAACATTTAGTTCTGAACAGCACATGAAAAATGTCATAAGATCCTAGGAATGACACTCCTCTTTTCCTGTGCACTGTATGTGCCACCCTCTGGCACTCACTGGTGCCTCCCTTCACCGGGCCACATCACGTTGAGCCAGCACTTGCGACGCACAATTTTGTGTGCGAGACATAAGAACAAAGTATCAACACGTGAAAAAAAACCCATGGTGCATCTTTTCACCAGATGGACAGAAACTTCTCGTGGAAAGCACCCACTTTCCTGCTGGAAGAAATCTTTTAAATACCCAAGTGTGTAAGAGGAAGAGTCCATCCTGGGCTTTTGCTTAGAGATGCAATGCTCAAAGCACGCTGTAACTGGAACTCCAGAAGGGAATAACCATCACAAGAGAACTAAGAAAAGATCTTTTATAACTATCAGAGATAACTTGGAAGTGATAGATGCTGGCATACTCAGAGACAAAGCATTCTGACAGGCAAGTAGCACGTCCAAGTACTTATGGACATCTATAGTTAACTCCCTGAAGTCATTAAAAAGCAAAAAGATGACAGCTTCTGATAAAAGAAAAAAAAGCAGAATGATCTGTTTATTGAGTGTGTGACCCAGGTGGACAGGTGCACAGAGTTAACTGCCTCTGTTTCATAACAGACAAGGAAATACATATTTTTTACTAAAGCAAAGCTCTGAAACTGAAGTTAATGCTAACTTCGAAGTGCAATTCTGCTTGAAGGAGTGGCTGTAAAAATGGCATTCTCCTACTCGAAAGATCTATTTCTTGTATGTTTTCTGGGTCACATCTGCTTATTTGAAACAAGATTTTTTAGGATCTTTAATCCTGTTAGCCTGCAGACCAAAGACAGCAAATGGAAAGTGAGAGAGGCTCCTGAATGCCAACCACTTAACCCCACTCAAAACAGAGGGGATGATCAGGTGTCAAGAAAAAGCCCGAGATTTGGCAGGCAGAATCCTTACGGATGCTGAGGATGCACAAGAAAGAAAGGAAAAAACCTGGGTACTCAGACTCCAGGTTGCATATGGGAGGCTGGCTGCTGAACAAAATCTCTTTTCCTTGTAAACGGAACATATTTGGTGTGAAAAGCCCTGAAAGACCACACGTTCTTTTATACAGCAACCTCTTAAGAGTGCGGTGCAATTTCACTTTGCCTAGAGAATGACAAAAAAAGGCAAGGAAAAAGTCTCTCCAGAGGTCACCAGGTCCCAGCTCCCGGTCTGAGGCACTGCCAGACTCATGTCGCTTGCAAAGGGTCCATCTTTCTCTTTTAATATCTTTATTAGAAGGAAAAGCCAGCTATATCCCTTTGTAGGATCTGACTTGGCTTTATAGAGCAAGCATGAAAGGGTTCAGCAATGCTTCAAAACCTGTGAAATAACAACAGTAATCCAAAGCCCATGTCACATTTTTATCATTCACCAGCTCTTGAGTTCAATTTGGGTTTTTCTCAGGCTCCCAGTTTCTTGCTGGTAAACTCCTAGCTCTCCAAATGTGAGAAATGATTGTTTGAATCATCTTGCCCTTGTTTCACGTTGGTTTCTGCACATCTAATCCTACAGGCAGGAGAGCTGGGACTGGCAGACCTGCCCTGGTCATGAGGACATGCGCAGCCACCAGCCCTGGGGCTGATGCCAGAGGCACACACTGCACTATTCCCCCTACAGGGTGGGTGGAAAAAATGAGTATTGAGAATAAATACAGCAGGGACTCACAGGGGTTATAGGGCTGGAATTGAACACAGTGAAGAGAGATTTTTTGTTCTGAAAAGGAGCTATGTGAGTTCAAAAGCAGCATTGGAAAAGGCTTTAGGAATGTGTTCCAAAAAGCCATGGCAGTTAAGAAGGTTTTCCCATTTTCATGCTTCCCTGTTCAAAGGCACACAGTTCAAACTGAGGCAGCAATGCATTTCAAAAAGCCAATACCATTCCCTCATTAACCTGAAAACCCTGAAAAGATCAGGCCTTCTAATTTATAGCATTAAACTAGAACGTTTAAAGCATTTTCTGCATGTCCAGTCTAAGATTTGCTAATTCACCTCTATATGAATCTCCATCCATTTGCACCCAAATTCCGATTGTATCAAAGGAGGTTTCCTTACTTTACTGGCTCCCATGACTCCCGCTCAAAGCCCCTGTGAATTGACTGTGCAATTGAGGACTCCATCAGATCGACATATCTAACAACAAGTGGAGCAAACAGGTCTTGGAGGTGTTTGTGGAATTTTCCATTGCACAAATTATCTAGAATAGATAAATAAAAGTATAGTGAGACACTACTGTTACTACAACCTCTGTAACAAACCACAGTGTGGCACTTCATCAAACAATGAGTTTGTCAGTGAACAGGAAAACTTCAAGAACATAACAGGAGCCAGGGCTCATGAAACAGACAGCAGAAATGACTTCTTACTCCAAACAAATAAACAGACAATGAACCATTTCTTCCTTTAGTGTCAAACTTAAAAATACATCATCACCTCCTGTGAATAAAACCAGTGTAAGAAACACAGCATGGCAAACATTAAGGCTTTAGCAGGTGGGAAAATAATTTCTTCTTTGGTTGCTCAGTACCATGATGTTGGAACTTGCTTTCTGAGGATGAGTCCCTGGCTTTTTTCACGTAGTCTTAGAAAGCTAGCTGAGGTCCGGGTCTAGGACCTTGCTAAGGCAGTGCCAAATTTGCCACCAGCTCCCCAAGGAGGGTTGGACTACCCAGGAAAGTGCCAAATCCTCACATGGCTTTTGAACTCATGGGCCCAAGTGCTTCAGAGAATTGTCTTATTTCACAAAGCACTGTTCTTCTGAACTATTTCTGCTTCCATTTACTTTCATATTTTCCTCCCTTCAATAGAATCTTAAAGCAGGGAACAGTTTACTCCATGCTAAATAAATGCAGTACACACATATAAAACAATACACACATTTAATGACACTAAGATACAGAGTACCTAATTCCCTGCTTATCAGGCAGCCATTACCAAGAGAATTAAGATGAAGCAAAATAAAAGTTCAACTTCCCACCTTAGACTCTGGAGATTGAAGGGGTGTGCTTTTTACTAGTAGCAATGGAATAAAATCAAGCTGATGCTAAAAGAGTTTGTAGATCTCTAAATCTCTGCCCATCTCAGCTCTCTGTGTGCTCTCCATGCAGTAAGGAGAGGCTGAAAGCATTATCAGTAACCTGAGCTGCCCACTGAAAAGGAAACGATCAGAATACAAAATACATACAGTCACTACGGAGGGAATCGTTTATGAGCTGAAAGAGCGGGAAGCTGTCCCAGGTGTCAGGGGGTTGCACCTCTAACGCTGCGTCCATATCCACTGCAAACAGGGACAGGAAGGTCTCCGCGTGCTCAACCATTAGGTCTGACCACCAAGCAAAGGCCTTCAGAGTTGGTAGAAAAAGAAAATAAAGACGTGTATTAGTTCTAATAAAGCACAGGGAAAGATGTTAGGCCACATATCTTAAAAATTAAAAAAAAGCGCATCTCATGGAAACTATCTTTATTGTAAAGAGAACAGTGCTTTGGAGCGCTAGCCTGCATGGGCAGTGCTAATCACAGAATTAGGCACTGCTGCTCTAACACAAAGGTTTCTTGTAGAGGATCTCTTCAGAGCTCCACTGTAAAGGCATGCAGCTGTAATGTGGCAAAGAAGGTTTCATCTGTTCAATTTACAATAAATAACTTCATTCATCATTAATGATAATAATTATCAGGAACAATATCAACTATTGCTTATTTCTAAAGGACAGAAATTTGAGAGTTTCTTCACTGTGCTTGCTGGGTTTTCTGACGTGTTTTTCAACAGCTTAAATTCCACCTGGATTCAGTATTTGCATTTGTCTTGAAAAACTAGAAGCCTGAGACATTAAAAACTGTCCTGAATCATTCACACTCTGTGTTAAAGATATTTCAAACATCACCAGTAAAAGTTATTACAGCACTGTTCATTTTACATGGTTAGCTAACACACTACCACCTTCATGATGCTACTGATTAGGAATCCATTACAAAGCTCTACTATCAACATGCCAAGGTAAAAAAAAATGTCTACGGCAAGCCTATATTTTCACAGAGGCAGGAAAAACATATGTCTAAACTTGAAAACCAAAAAATACCAGCGAGGTAACTCATTCTCATGCACATGGGTCCTTAAAATTTGCTGTGCGGGCTCTCTGAGGTGACATTCACATCGTACACGGCTCAGATGTGAATGCTGCAAATGCATGCATGCGTGTTCAGTAGTCAATTCTGGCTGGGAACATGCAATATGAGAAGAGCTGTCCATAGGACCATGTGCTGTCATTTTGAAGTGATAGGAAATTACTCAGTGACTTAAAGGAGCTAAGGAACAGCTTTGCGGCACTAGGCAAGAAAAAGAAACCTCTAGCTTAGGCACAAGAGTGGAGATGAAACCGAAGAGATTGGGAATGGAGGAGTCAGTTTGAAGAAGAATTGCCATCCAGGGAGGGGCATTTTTTGCAGGTCTTAGCAGACATGAATAAGCAGAATGGGCTTTCACTCTCTCAGGGTTCAGTTTTGATTCACTGATGAAGAACTGCACTGATGTGCACAGCACAACTCCAGCTACTGGTTCACTTGGTCATGGAGAGGGAACAGCACCCCCAAAACAACTTGCTGCCATAAGTTTTCCTGTTTTGCCTCAACTTCTCAGCTGCCAGTGATGCTCGCAGGGGGTCTTTGGAACTATTTCTACTCCTTCAATCCTTCAAAATATAAAGCAGACTGACACTGCTCTGCTATTATTCCATGAGTTAATATAAAATTGAGGTGAAGGCATGGATAGATTGGGCATTGCACTCAGCATTCTCTGCCCAGAGCACATCCAAGATGTAAAATAACTGAAATAACCACATCACCCCCAAACTAATCTTAGTATTGGGCCTGCCCGGTAATGGGGGTGAAGATGTGGATGAGGTCAGCTGTGCCATGAAGGCAAAGCTTCAGGGTCTGCCCATGCCTGAAGGGGCAACACCAGCAGGCGAGTGTCCCAGTGGTCATGGCATGGGGACAAGGTGGCTGCAGCAGAGTCCTTTGTCTGCAAACTGTCCTGAGCATCAGGCCCATGGAGGAAGCTGCCCAGCTCTGCTGCAGCGTGTCCTGCTCAGGGACGCTCAGGGGTGCAGTGGTAGTGGTGACAGTGGCCCTGGGCGTCTGCAGAGCCGTCACTCTGGGAAAGCCAAAAGCAAGGCGAGGGAGCCTGTGTGGGGCTCAGACGCTGGATAGCGCTCTTCAGCTCTTCTCCACATTTGGTGCTGGTGTCCAGCCAGGCACAGGGCTGAATGCCAGTGAGTACCATGCCAGGAGGCACCAAACTGCTCAGAGACCACAGAGGAACCAAAACCATCAAGACATGGGTGTGCTTCTGATGGCTGCTCCAACCTGCTCACAAAGGTGGGTGGGGAAGGAGCTCTGCTGAGCAGTGGGGTTGTGCAGGGTCCTCTAACAGAAGCAACGCCTGGCTGTGGTTTTCAGGGAGGCTGCGGGGGCTGTCCTTGCTCTGATGAGGCTTCTCTGGCTGTGCCTCTGCCTGCCCAGAGCCCGCCATGCCGGCACCCACCCGACACTGCCCACAGGTTTGCGGGCACGGAGTGACCGCTATGAAGGACCGATGGCAACCGGCATTTGAGGGGAAGGAAAAAGAGGGGAGGCCAAGGAATGTCTTCTGTAACAAATCCCAACATAAACACTTCAGAGTCCTGCAATAAGAACATGCTTCCATAAAAAGGGAAAAAAAGAGCTATTTTAAATAAAGAAAACCATATGATCATTGGTGGGGAAAAAATATGCCCAAACCAGTAACAGTTTCCCTTTTGCTTGCAAAGTCAAATTTTAACTCTGTAATTCTCTAACTTACATCAGGATCCTCAACCTCCTCCCTAATTTCTGTAAGCAGGATCGGTAACATCATACTTAGAAAACCTCCTTCAAGATGGTAACATTTCATTTATTTACCATCTACTTACCTGCTTTGCTTAAATAATAATGTAAAGGGGGAAAAAAAGGTGTGCTTTCTAGCCAAACACACCTATTATTGTATGTTTATTTTATATGTATATTTTATATGTATATTTTACACATGGATACACATGTATATATGTATGACCTCAAGGAGTTAAGATACATATATACATATACACATATGTATACATAGAGAGAGAAAACACAAGTTTAAAAACAGCTGAATGGCATTGTCTCTGGCATTTGTCATCAGTCATCCAGAGGAAGGGAAAGGGAGCTAGGAGACATCTAAGAGTAGAGATGATACAATGACAGAGACCTCCTGCTCCCAGATTACAGTCATAGGCACGCAGATACTGCTGTTTCTGTCTGTGCTGGGTTGCTTCCTTTTTATGGGTAAGACAAACCCAACTGACTAGACACGATACTCCTCTTGTAATGATTTTTTGGACATGTTCTGAGTGTTATTTTCTACATTCTCACTAGGGAGTCTGCCTGGATGTCCACATGGGAGAAAAAAGGGGCATGTGTTAAATGCAAAAACTATTATTTTTCAGTAAAGTAAGGTATTTCTTCAGTAAGCAGTGCAACTTAATTTTCTGCTGAATAACTGAAGTAGACCAAAGAGTCACACCTCATAGGTCAAGCCTTCTCCAGGTGAGTGACAACATATAAAAAAAGTCACCTGGAATTATATGAGGGGGGGAAAAAAGTGTACTACCTCAGCAATGCTCACTGCACTGTGACAACATAATGTGGCTACAACACAATAAAAATCAGTGATAAACCACCCAGTCTCTTCTCTCTTTTCCCTGGGTGCAATTTGAAGTGTGCAGAGAGCTGGCCAACTGCCCGTGCACTGCTGAAATGCCACAGCCACCCTCAGGACAGGGATTCAAAAACGCACTGACAGTGTGCTGGGCTTCTGGAGAGAGATGGATTTCATCCTTGCAAGTCAACGTTCAGAACAAGGGATCAGGATGCCTCCTATCTGTGTTGGCATTAACCTTCTGTCTCTAATCAAAACCCTGTGACACAAAAGAAGCTGGAGAACAGTTCTGAGCCTTCCTCCTCACGTGAGGATCTTGGCAGTGTGGCTGGCTGAGTGTGACTGGTCCTGCAACTGCTTCCTCTTTTCAAAATGAGCTGTGTTTTAAAAAACAGCTCCTTCCCAGCTGGTTGTACATCCAGCCTGTGCTGGTGAGGAGTGGAATAAAACAGTTTTTGCACAAGCATAGTGCTCTCAAGCACCCTTGCTTTAGTAAAAACTAGGTTTATTTCACTCTTCACCCCATATATTCTCTCTCTACATATAAATACTGTATATCCAGTACAAGGCACATACAGACAAAACCAGAGGAAGACCACTACCATTCTAGTCACTCGTGTAGTACTTAGTCCATCTCCACCACAGTGTACTAGAGGTTGGGTGAATGCAAACGACAGGTAACAACAGGCTGAGGAGCGAGTCCAGGCAGGTAGGGTTGTGTTGGGATGTAGCTGCAGCGCTCGTAAAATATACCCATTGCTGCATGCATGGGCTGGACTGCTATGCCACATTTACCCTCCTGTGTCAGGCTACCAGCTCTGCAAGCAGCCGACCCAAAGTTGCTGTTACATTCCTCGGTCAAAGTTACAGAAGCGAGGGCAACCAGGGTAAAATCCCAGTAGGAAACATGGCACTGAGAGGGCATGCACGGAATATGACAGGAGTGACTCGTTTCGTTCGGTTTAGTCACATACCTCTTTCCCCTGCCAGGATCATCCAAGATTGAATGAACAGTAGAAAAACAGGGAGGAAATTTAAATATGTAATCAGGCATTAGTTGGGTTTTGTGGATTGCTGTGTATTATCAATAAGTAAAACTATACTGCATATTTAATACACACTGGAATGATTTTTAGGTGACTGTGAAATTATTTATCAAATGCTCTTAATGCAAAATATTGTGAGTATATCTATATCTATATCTATATATCAGTGGGAAGGAAAAGAGAAAATAGTGAAAGAGTGCAACAATACCTACAGTCATAAACAATAACTGTTCACTCCAAATTTTAAAATTATTAACTTCTCAATACACATTCAAGAGCACCAGATTTACAGAGAACCCAGGGCTCAATCCTGCAAATACTTACATGGGTATGCAACATCACCTGCTCAGGCAGAAATGTCCTGATGTGCTGAGAGCAGGACTACAGCCAGCCATGCCAGCTGCCTGTGGGATCAAGTGTTTCCAGGATCAAGCCTCACGATTTTCTGGTGTATATTTGACTATGGCATGATTTCAGTGGTTTTAAAACACAAATCCTTCTGTTACGGTGCTTCGAAGAGTTAAGAGTGGTTTTATTAGGCCTTAGATAACCCAGACAATAAGTAACAGAGCATATTTCATCCTAACTTCTGTGACTAGTAATTGAGGCATTCCCAATAAGCCAAGGCAGAAGAGGCCAACAGGAAACCAGGTGAGTTAATCATGTACTGGAGTGGCCCAGGGAGACCCCTGGAAACAACCTGAATTCTCAGAAAGGGGCAGAAAGGAGACTTGTTCTGTTTTGTTGCAGTTTTCCTTGCTCCCCTCCAGACAGCAGGAGCGGCAGCTGCGGCAGGGACCCCGCTCCTGCTGGCTGGAGGCACACACACAGAGGTCGTGATTTGGAAATACCATCTTTCTGGAAAGTGGACAGGCTTTCTCTTGCAGGTTGTTGGTGGTGAATATTTTGGCCAGATTCGGCTCCTGCTGGCACTGTCAGAAAGGCTGCAAACTGACATCGAGGAGAGCACAACCCAATTAATGCATCCTTTAGCCCTCCCTCCCCTCTGAAAACACATTCCTCCTGAAGTGTATTTTGCCTTCATCATACTTGAGAGTACTTTCAGCTTTTAAAAAAGATAACCCAGCACCAGCTGGGAAGACATCCCACAAATATACAAAGCTCCCACCGGATCCTGTGGAAGACCTGGGGGGACATAACCTCGCCAGGGACACTGCTCACCTCTGCATGGTGCTCCTCATTTTGCTGAAGGACTTCAATTACCAACTCTGCCAGACGTATTGTATCTTCTAACTTTTTAGCTGGTGTGACTAACCGGCCTACATTCTCTGTAGTACAAGAACTCAAGTTAAAAGGAAGGCAGGGTGAAAAGCTAGACGAAGAGCAAGTTATTTTAGAGGTTAAAAAAAAAACCAAACCCATAATACTCTGCAGCTTTAAAGATCTTTTCATGCATATGTTAAATGCTTATATATAATTAGTACTGAGCAAACCAGAAAGCCACATTCGTTATTATACTATGAAAATACAGTGCTCCAGCTCCAAATTTTACAATACTGTCAGAGTTGGTTTGCTTTATAGTGGCACTTTATTAGCTCAAATAAGAACATCACATTCCCTAAAGACAGCATCTGGCCACTAATGTATGAACAATATGTATCCTTCGACGTAGATGATGCTATTAGAGGAATCATGTCTATATTATTTAAAAATTCTTTTAAGAAGATCAATTCAAACAAATCTGTCTGCGCTTGTAATAAATTGTCAGACTCAAGCAATTTAAATGTCACCTGCTACTAAAAGCAAAACTCGCAGGTCTGTCTTGCTCCAGGATTTAACTCCATAAGGGTCAGGAGTTACGCATGCTTGAGGGAGTGAAAAGTGGTTAATCCCACGCTCAAAGGTAAGATTTGTATGGGAAAAGAGATGCAACTTTACAACAAAAACCCCGCAAAACAAACCAAAGAGTTTAAATCCTGGAGCTTGGTGTTTACCTATGTTGAGTTATTTTGCAGAGTTTTCTGAAAACTCTAAAAAATAATTAAATTATAATCTTCCAGATAATTTATATTATCAATAACACATTAAAACTATGAGATGCTAACAATACAGAACATTTAGAGCATTTCACTAGAAATAATGTAGAGGAAAAGAAAATAATCACCATTTCCCTGAATGACAGCTTCCACAGAGCTGACCACAGACATGTCTCTAGTTCACACCCAGTTCCTATCTCTACATCCATAGGTATTTTGGCCTCTCCATGGTATCTAAAGGCAGCTTACTGCCCTGGGGTGTGCAAACTCTCCCTGTGATGGTTCTTTGGAGCAGGAGTGGAGTGAGAGACCTGCCCCCGTGGGATCCATCTGCCAACAGGCCAGGTACCGACAGGGCATCTCACTCCAGCCTTCCACACACCTTGGCTTTTCTCCTAGTGTTTTGGTCTTGTTTACTGCGGGGACAGAAACTTGAGGTTGCAAAGGGTGGCCTGTTCTGCTTGACTGGGTCACCCAGGGAGAGGTCCCTGCCTTGCTGAAGGCTCACGGAGTGTCCGGGACTTCAGTCTCCCCCTCAAAGTCTCGCCAGTCCCTAGCTCTCCCTGAATACCTGTTTACAGGTTACACAGTTCCCATGAAAAGGAAAGCTGTATGTTTCAGGACAGTCCTAAAGGTGGCTGGTTTTTGGAGGAGCTCAGCAAACTGGAATCTGGCACTACAGGGGGATGGTAAAGCGCCATGCAAATGAACTCCACAGTTTTACTGATTTATGGCACAGATAAGGGCCTTGTTTCGTCTTCAGGTTTGCTGCTATTTCTTGTATCATTGGAAAAAAAAAATCAAGGCTCCCCTTAATATAATTTACTGAGCAAATACTGAAAGTGAAGAGCTCCTGGTTAACTCCTCAGTCTTTGTCCTATACTATCCAGCACCTCAATGGCTACAAGAAGTAGACACCACTTCCTTTTGCAAAAGGAGCCCAAAGACAGGTCCCTCAGTAAGATCTGGTTGTTTCTGCACCTCCGAAGCCAAGGGGGAGCTTTTCCATTGATCAGTGCAGCATCAGGCCCATTCTCATTTGCAACATTGATCTGCTCTCAAATATAACTAAAAGACAAAAGTGTTAATAAGAACAACTGCTCAAAGATGCTGTCTTTAAAGAAAATATTGATGCTTATATAACTTTGGCAGCCAGCAGATGTCAATCTTAATTTTTTTCCTTCTTATTTTAAATATTTCCCTGGTTAAGTTACTATACATCAGAATATTCTGCTAAGATAGCTGGAGCACTGACAGTTACATGAAACGTATACGATATACTTATCAAACATTTCATCCAACATCATGTAAAGCTCATACATATTTATAGTTTCCATGCAAAATGTTATGCAACAACAATGTTATTTTGTGCTGACGTTGATATTTGAAAATGTTGCATATGTCAGACATTGCTAGACAAAAAAATGTGGACATTTTGAAATAAATGCTACCTCTAAATCTCTAAAACCTACCACGTCACACTAGGTGTTTTGTATAAAGCTGCATATTGAGGACTAGCTTTCTACTGCTACACGAGCGGCTGCTAGACTAGAAAACCACTGAATAAAAGAAAGGAAGACTATTACAGTACTTGGCGGCTGTTTGGCCATGCCTTTGAGCATATGATCTATCATGTTAGTCTGCGTTTGAGGAGATGATGGTGGCCCAGCCGGCGGCTTAGGCTTGGGTGGACGGGCTGGTTGTGCATGACGGAGAGAGAGACGCCAAAAGTAAAGAGATACATGACTTCATAAACAGTGACAAAAAAGATGGAAATTTCAAAAGGAACATAAGCATAAATGATCAAATACAAATGGAATAAGCTGCTGGGTTTTTGCTTATTGGTATTTGGGGTATTACATGGTAATGACACCATTTGACAACACATATTCTAGAAGTCAGCAGATTCGAACATCCTACAGTACCGTGCAATCAGAAAGCTAAAGATTCAGTGCAAGTACAAAACCGCACTTAGTGCAGTCACACGAGGAGACTGAGATGGGTTAATTCAGTTAAAACTCTGGAATTCACAAAAGGTGAACTACAAACACTACTTGAAGTCGGCTCCCCAATGCTCAGGCACGTTTAGCAATAGAATAATGAGCCATAAGAATTAATTGCTTTGCAAATATCAATTACACATTTTAGAATTAAACGTCACTGTTGGTTAAAGGGAGCTATAAAATATTCTTGTGCAATTTAAACATGTAAAAAAATCTGTCACTTAAAAATGTGTGGTTCCTGATCGTTTCCAGCTCATTTAATTATTTTCAACTTGGAATTCTAGTGGCTTTTATATTCTGGGTTGAATCATATATAAAAACTTGCCAGCTCTATCAAATATGTTACTTGCTATTCCAAATGTTAGAATACTGCAATCAGGACTTGACCCATCTGTCATATAGTTTACAATATCAGCATAGGAAAAATTCAAAGAAAATAGCCTTTCCTTTTACATACACCCAGAGAATAAATTATATACTGTGAATATATTAACACAATAGTTTCTATTCCTTTTAATAACAGTTTTTAGCAGCATTGTGACTATTTTTAATCATGTCATTTGCAATGAATCTGGCATATTTATCTGGACATTCTATTGCCAAAAGTCCTTGCCATTTTGCTTGCATTTTCCAGTGGGGGAAAAAAATCAGTTGGCTTGTGCAAAGGAGATTTCTGATTGCTTTTATTTCTCACAGAACTATAACACTTATCAAAGTATAATAAAGAATATTCGAGTAAACTATTAAGGAGTGTGAGTTAGGTTGGTGCCCCTCTCCATACACAGTGATAGATATACATACATACATAAAAACACACACAGTGCACATGTGTGCACACATGCACACGCACACACACATTTTTAATCTTTTAAGCTGTGTAATGATTAATTCAGACTCTCAGATTCAAGCTATTTACTTCCTTTCTTTTCCTTGTTTTCTTACAGTAGGAAAAGCAAATCTATTCATTCATCTCTGTAGTAATCCTGATCTTTGTTCAACATTTACCAAGAGTGACTTTGTCCCCAGAAACAAACCTCTCAGCCTCAAGTGACAAAAATAACTGCTTTTTGGGCATTGGCCTAATGACTTTCACTCTACTTTAAAACATAAGCAAGAATTCAATTTGGCTACTCACTGATTGCTCCTGAGCTTGACATGCAGATGTAGGAAGAATATTTTACTGCCCATCACTATGGAGAGCAGTTTGTGCCAGGGTCTCTGGATGGGAAGGGATGGCAGGGAGAGGGAATTGCACATCTCCTCCCACCATGTGGGACCACCACGGGGTGGGAACCCCTTGCCACCCAGGGGAGCCCGTTGGGTGGCAAACTAGGGGGTGTCAAAGACAGAGAGCTCTTCTTAAGAGTGCCAAAGCCAAGGTGAAAGGAATCTGAGTTGCACCCCATTGCACACCTCAGCACTGCAGCCCTCAAGCATCCTTAAATGTGGAGTCCAGCCCCTGCACCCCTAACAGCTACCCATCCAAAAATAGCTCTTAGGCTTCGCAGACATCCAGACTCCAGGGTTGAACGGGCCTGATTAGCACAAGTGTTTTCTGTCCTAGGGAAAAGTCATTAATAGAGAATGAGGAGGAGGAGGAAAAGGCAAGAGATGCAGCAGCATCTTCACGAGTCGCTAGTGCAGCGCGTACAGAACAGCTTGGAGGAGGCTCCCGCTGTGCAGTTGTCAGCACAGTGCCCCGGGGTGGCTCTCACTTCTCTGGGGGGCCTGTGAGAGACCCCTCCAGTACCTTACCCTGCTCCTGGCATCCCCCCACCACCACCCGCTCTTGGAAACAAGCTCCCACAAGGCACTGGAGCAGGCTAAGCAACAAACTCTTGATATAATTCTGATCTGGCCCAATCTGCACAAATATTCAGCTCTTTTCGCACATTTCAGTTTTTCAGACCCAAATTCAAGGCTCTGGCATGATGGCTGCAGAACCACCTGGAGCTGAAGGAGGGGAAGAGTTCTCTCTGTTCCTGGGGACACTGAACACCCATGAGCCCCAACTCATGCTTTTCTTTGTTGTCTCTTTATTGCAAGAAAATTTAAAAGATTAAGGTCTGGCTAAGGAAAGGAATTAATTTAATCTATAAATTGAAACAAAAATGGGGTTGTGACAGCCCTGCACTATGAGGCACCGGAGTTCACACACTTCTCCAGGTCCAGGTCTCAGGGATGACACGTGAGGTCCCTTTCAGGGGTGGCTCAACTCCTGCTCAGAGCGAGGGAGATGTGTGAGGCTGGATGGGTTTTACGGCACTTGCAAGAGATCAGCTGCAGTGTGTGGCAAGTTTTATTTCACTTCAGCTTTTCTTTTTCCCCTGTCCTTTTCCTCTCTGGTAATTTGCTACAGCCAGTAGCTACTCTAGTTTAGTATCAGAAATGCTCTTGTACTTGCTGCTCATGTCTGTCAGATGAGGAAGATTTAAACACCTTCATCACTGAAATCAGAGCCAGGAGCAGCTTGTTACTGCCTGACAAAGTGCTTTCCTGGACAAACTTCTTCTAAAGGTTTTTATGCTTCTGCATGGTACTGGCACATAAAATACTTGCAGAAGCTCAAATTACTTGGAAAATTCTGGCTTTGTGCTTGCAATGAGCTTCAGCCTGCAATAACAGGTATATTGATAAATCTGTGCTATTTTGGGTATAGATATCGCACACAATTCATTGTGTGCGATTCTTTACAGATCGGAAGATTTTCGAACTGTGTATTTCTCCCTCAGCACCATGATTTCTGCTGCATGGGTTACTAAGACATCAGCAACATTAAGAATTATACTTGCAATAGGAGAAGAATATTATTGACTTTTCATATTTTTTAGAAGCGTAGCCTTTGATTCAATGATTTCCTTGTAATAATTAAAAATATATGACCATTGCCAAAGGCTTTAGCATCCAAGTGTTATGTGTGCATTCATTTGTGAGCCAATCACCTAAACTATACAAAAAGCTGGTGTTCTCAAGATAACTATAAAGCATAATGGACTTAGCCCAAGGACAAGGAAGGGCAGCCTTTTAATATATTCATGAAATTAATTTGCATGGATCTGAAAGGGATTTCAGTGATAGTATTTTTTCTCTCAAAATAAAATGTTTTATTTTAAAGGAAAGAAAAAAATCATAGAACTCTTTTTTTTTTTAAATTCAGAAAGAGATGCCAATTCACCTCAAAATCTCAACATACTGAAGAGAGAACTGCTCTCCTGATTTTCTAATGATTATTGAACCTAGTGAAGAATTTGAGCCTATCTGAATTGTGTCTCATGCCCCAGGCAGCAAGTCGCTCCCACAGTTGGTGGGAGACTCATAGAAAGATAACAAAAGAATGCAGATCTCCGGATTTCTGAAGCTCTTGCAATAACTTCGTACTGCTTCAGACACTGCCTTCGAAAGGGCAAGAGGAAATCTTGAAAGCTGCATAACAATTCTTTGTTAAACACAGCCAAATGCCACTTCAAGGAATGAAACAAATAAAGCAGCGTTTCAGCACACATGGATACAGGTTATAGTCATGCCTGAGTGAAAGCACAGGATTTATTCATGACTTCAGCCTCCACTCCTGCACACAAAGATGGATGTTTTCATATATTCTACATTTTTGTTTACTCAAAGAATGCATTTTTTTTTTAAAGCTTTGTGGTTTATCACAAATGCTGGAGTGATTGCCCAGCTGGGGTTGGGCTGACAGACCAGACAGGACCTCTCCTTGCCTCGGACCTGGTCAATCGACAGGCAGCTCAGCTCCTCAGCTGAGTTATGGATATGTGCACAGAGCTTCCCAGGCTGAGATCCAGAAATAGGGAGGGAGAGTGACGTAAAGTGAGCATGGGACTGTGACAAGGGCCAGTACAAATGCCTTGGAAAATGCCACTGCTTCTTAACAACCTGCTGTGTTGCTCTAGTCTAAAACCAACCTCTCCTGCACCCATTTCCTCGGTGGAGGACGCCTTCCACGCCTGCTGGGGCGAGTGTATGATCAAGATGCTCCACGGTTGCTGCCAGCTTGGGCTGACACAGCCCAAGCTGCCATGCTCAGTCCCTCTCCTATGGGTGCACCCGGGTCCCCAGCCTGACACAGGCACCTGAGAGATGTCTGCCTCTGTACAGGCACTGCAGCTGCCCCTCGCTGCTCTGTGGGCAGCACTGACCCCTGAGCTGACCGGGTTCCAGCTTCACACCCACGTGGCATCACCACTGGGTGTGTTTTCAAGTGAGGTCAAGCCTCCCCAGGAGCCCATCCAGGGAGGAGAGTGTGTGCCAGCCATGCAGCAAGGTGAGATGTGGTGCCTTGGGAGGCTCCTTCCCTGCACAGGGGATGGAGTGGCTGCTGGACAAGCAAAAATCTGGCATTTTTGGATAGCCCAAGAGTAGGTGATTTGCCTTGAGGACATAGCAATAGGACTTCAGGACTCCTTCTGCTCTCCAGCTACTTTCCATGAGATGTCCCACTGCTCTGCCACCCATACCCTGGCACTAAGCACCAAGGTGAGACCTGTCTCCATGTCCATGTCTCCTTCACTGCTCATCTCTGTGCACCAACTCAGCTACAAGAAACCTCTCCCTACAGAGACCAAACCCAAATTGCAATATGAGAATTAGTCTGAAAACTGACACCCTCCCCACCGCCCCCAGTCTTACATCAAACACAATCAGTTGTCAAACTGACAACTTCTGCCTTGGCTGGCGCCACCTCTGAAGCGGCCAGTACCCAACTCCAGCAGTGCAAGGTGGCACTTGTGTTCATGGGATCCCTGTGCATAAGAGATGGAGAAGTTATTCTCTTCTAAAATAATTATGTATTCCTGACTTAAATAAATAAACATTTATTAAAAGGTTACAATTATTAATCTGAGTGTTAGTAGTTTTGTCTGATTAATAATTAAAGTAAGTAATTTATTTTTAATTCTTTTAGCAGTTTCCTGTTTAATGTTCTATTTCAATATTTTAATGCAAGGCAAGAGACTACACATTTCTCAGAAGAAATGAGAACCGAAGGGTAACACTTGTGTGTTTAAGAAGTTGTTTTCAGCGTCTTATTTTTATTCTTGCTTGTGGCAAAATAAAAAAGTCAGGCCAAACCCCAGTTACTTTTAACTCCACTTAAGCTGAGGAACCAGTTTCAAGTGAGTCCTGCTGACCTTGCCTGAAATTTTTTTATTTAAAACAAAGGGAGATTTGTGGGCACAAAGCAGTGGAGTCACAACTCCCTGTGCCCTTTCACTTGCTCCAAGCACTGGGAAGAAGGTGGTTATTTTTAAACAAGCTGGGCTATAGGAACGTCCTTCTGAATTTCTAAACTGCAGGCATGTGACAGGTGTTGCAGCAAGCACAATGCTCCATGCAGTTATTGTGCTTAATGCACAACAGCCTGTGCTCACTTTAATCATTACAGTTAATGGTAATAGTTGGGGCTGTTCTATTTACTTTTGCTTGCACCTTTCATAGATGTAAGGAAAAATGATTTTGCATTTTATGAATACTGATTGTTATTTACAATTCATTTCACCATGATGCAATAGTTTATGGGACAAATTTGAGGTGAGGAGGTCTGGGGAAGCCAGAACCTGGCCCAGCCTCTTGTACTGCTCTTCTAAAGCAATTTCCCTGTGCAAACAGAGCTAAAATCAACTGGATCCTTTCTTTTTTCCCCACAAAACAGAACAATCTACTCACAAAAAGAAATGAACAGTTCAGGCTTCAAGGACTTTGGAACTAGGACTCTGGGATACAACAGAAACGAGAAGAGGGGCTGCAGAGCTCCACCATCCCTTCTGCAGAGATGTGCACTTGAGCAGAGCCTTTGCCTTGTTACATGTCACCACAGGTTATAAACGAGAGACAAACACGACTTCTGTCCCACCAGATTGTTTGTTACACATTAACAAATAAATAGAAATAAAGAACTAAAGAAAAACCCAGTCGTCCCATCAGGGTAGAAAACAGAAGGTATGAAAACCAAAAATGAACATTAGTTTACTTATAAATGTGCTTGTTAGGTGTGGAAAATTAATGGCCAAATCACCAACATTTTTTCACCCAAAATGAGCTGCAGTTCTTTTGAAAAACAAGAAACCTTCTCTTTACAAAGACTAGATTCTCCTCTACAACTGTCTCCTAAGAAGGCACTACATCTCTACAGGGTGTTTTTAATCTACGCTATATTCTATGAAAGGAGGAAAAGGAGATTATGTAGACAGCACAAATTAACTCCTTAAGTATCAATGCATCTCCATTTTCAGCCTGAAGGAGTACATATCTTAAGGAGCTATGAAAATAGAAAACAAAATAAATATAACTCAACAGTCCTAACAATTTATAATGCATATACAATTGTTCACCTGCGTCCTTTTGATTCTCTATATGAAAGAGAGAAAGCAACAAGGAGAGAAAAGAGAGAAACAAGAACAGATATGCAGGATTAATGAGCAAGTGGACCGCACAGCCCCCCAGTTATGCATGATATATGACATTCGAAAAAAAGAAAAGTCGCCCCGTCTCGCCCCCCGCCCCCCCGAGCGTGGGGTTACCAAAGGAAGCTCCTTTCACGGAGGTGAGAGAAAACGCTGCACAAATAGAAAACCAGAGAGGGAGAGCTCTGAGGACACAGAGGGGGTCTCCGAGTGACAGCGGGGTCGGGGTGTCCCCTCCAGAGCTCGGTGTAAGGAGTAAGTAAAAAAACTGAGGAGGAGAGCAAGTAGAGTGCATCCTTTCGCTGAGAGCTAACAGACAGGAGACATTAAGATCTGATGTACAGAGAAAGGACAGCCTTATACGACCTTATACACAGGATCGGGTAAAGATTTTATACGCAGGCAAAGGGATGGCTTTTTCCAAGTGTCCTTTATCTGACCTCTAGCTCCCTTCTCCACAACGTAGCTGCTACCTTTTGATTGTGTACCAGTGACAAGCACTTTACAAACTGGGGTTACACAGAAGCAAAGTAAAAATGCATTCAGGTCACGGACATAAGAAGAACTCAAAAAACTTAGACAGTCTGACTTTGTCACAAACAGATGGGTTAATTGTCTAACCTGGTTTAGGCTGATAGAAAGTGACTGGACTTCTCACACTGGGTTTCACAGACAGAAGCAACAGACAAGCCAATGCTAAAAGACTTGAAGCAAGGAGAGTGAGTTGGTTTGGATCTGGACTTTCTTGAGGTAATGAGAACAGAGAAAGTGAGGACAGCATGGAGAGGAGGGTGGTAGGTACTCACGAATGGTTAAATCCATCACTTGAGAGGCCAAGCAGAAGACAGGATGCTCATACATTTCTCTCTTTTTCCCTATAAAAGAGGATTTGGGCATGCAAGAGGCTTAGGTCAGAGGTAAAGAGGTTACAGGCTATAGGTCAGAGGAAAACTTCATATCAGGTTAAAAGGAAAGCCAGAGTATTTTGGGATACACACAGGATAAAAAGAAGAAAAAAAAGAAAAAAAAAGAAAAAGGAGGGTTAAAATTTGAGATCTACTGGATTAACCATTCAGCATGCCCATGAGTCACAAGAGAGGCTGTGACCATGACTCTAGAGGTTTGCTCTGAACTGTTTGCAAGAATATAATGATCAAAACATCATGAATAGAGGGAAATAGAATTTCACTGGTTTAAGGCTCCAAGATACTAAGGATTTCAGCCTTCAGTATCTAAGGCTTTCACAGGTATTTCTTCATAAGCATAGCCTCATGCACTGCTGCCACTGATTTGGTTCTGCATTTCTGAGAAAAGCGCCTTAAACATGTGGCATTCAAACGTCATTCAAAAGCAAGATTTCAAAGCCATGTCCAGCGAACAGGAATGTGTCCCACCAAGGTAAACTTGTCATTTGCTCTTCTAAGGAAGTATCTGAATATACAGTGGACTATGCTCATGAGAGAAAACCTGATGCATGCAGCTGGTGGATGTTGGGTTGTTCAAATTAACAATCCCAGCATGCTTGGAAATTGGTGTTACAACCACTTTTGTAGAAATAGCATCAAAAAGTGGCTGTGGCCAATCACAGATAAAGGAGGAGAAAAGCAGAAGAGAGCAGATAGTGTGGAATGAACTATTTCTCTGAAAAGGCAGCTGGAAAAAAAATAGGTTTGTTGCTTCAAAGTATTCCCAGACCTAAAAGTCGCAGTGCAAAAAGAGAGGGCAGATAATTAACACAACCAAGAAGAATTGAGGCACAAAAGGAAAAGTACACACTAACTGTTCTACTTTGGAAATGAATGCATTTTTACTTACAGATCATAAAGTTTGTTTTTGCATAGATTTATCTGAAAGAAGAGAGCAAATCTTACCAACGAGTTAGTGATATTTATACAGAGAACCTAAGGGAGCCAGCCCTGGGTAGAAGCATCCATCAACAGAAAAGCTGTTTTTGATTTTCAGTCCTTCTCCATCCTCATCAAGTATATTTAAATATTGCATTTTACAGAATACACCAATTAAAGTATCCTCCGAAGTTGAGTACTTCGATAAATTGCCTGATAATACAGTGCTTATGAAACCTTTGTTCCTTCTCTATTTTTGTCACTCATTACCAAGTCAAGAGTTGATAAACATCCTTTTAGTGCCCAATTCTTAAGTGTTTCTCACTGGATGCATAACAATGAATTCATTACCACTGGTACACAATTTGCATCATTAGACAGAAAAAAAAATGGAAAAAGAGAGGACATGTCATGTACAGAACCTGGACAATTTGCCATATAATAACAACCCAATTTTTCATGTAAACAAGAACTAAGAACAAATCAGAGGAAGTTTTAGTTTGGGGTGGTTTTTTTCTCCTCTCAATATTGTCCTATAGGCATACAACAATAATCTTGGCTGTGGGAAAGCTTCACATCACACATGACAGAAACCCAGAGTCTAGAGCAGAACATACCATTCATCTGGAACACACAGGTTTAAGTAACTGGGAACTTGGAAAAAGTTGGGTGGGAGTTTCAAGTTGGGAATAGCAGCCAACAAGGTACCAACATAAACTGATAACATAAAGAACAATGAATCATAGAGCTTCAGTAACACACATCCTCCAGCAAACTTTAAAATGTCTTTTTGATGGCTATATGTGTCTCTGGTCACTGGTTATTATTCTCCCATAACTTAAAAGGTCAAAAATATCAGCTTTGTCAGATTCAGAGGGACAAGAAAGAAATCCGATGCAAGTATGGGATCACTGATCAATGACTGCAATGCAAACTGCAAAGACAATGAAACACACCCAGAAAAAAAGACATTTTAAATTGGCTACAAATGATTAAACACAGATTAAACAGTTTTTCAGCTTTTTATTTGTCATTTGTCTCCTGAAGTGTCACAAGCAATTAGCTGCACTATACCTTCAGCTGTAAAGATGACATCCCAAGTATTTCTCAATTTGTTTTTTAAAACCACGATGCGAGTCTGAATACTACATCACTGGCCAAATGCAGTAATGATCAAAGGAAAAAAAGCTACAGTTCTTTTTAACTGTTTCCTCTCTCTTTTCCAGAAAAAGAAACGATTTGCATAGTTTCCATTCTTAACTGCTTACGAAGCCAACACCACAGAAATGATTCTGAATCACAACAGTTTTATCGGTAAGAGAGTAATTCGCAAATGAGCTTTTTAAAAGAGCTTCCAGCCACCTAAGTTGCTGCCTAGAAACATAAGAAAAATTGTAATTTCAGAAAGAAAGAGCCTTACCTTCAATTTTGGCATACTCTGATAGTCGAGTATAATTGACTAGAGCTGCTTGCTCCAAGCATTTACGGATGACTATTTTTACCTCCTCTTGCGGGACCGGAGTAACTATGTCTTTCATCAGAACCTTGACACAAGAAAATCTGATTTGTTGTGGCACACAGATATGCTTTTCTCCAAGCCCAGCACAAACACCCATTCCTATGCTAGTGCTGCGTGGCTCTCAGGGCATGTGTACAATAAACAGGAATCACTACAAGGTCACCTTGGCCAGCCTAAGATGTGGGACCTACCCCTGCTGTATTATTCCCTGTCTGTATCTACACTGTATGGCACACTCTGAAGTCTGTGATGAATTTTTAGGGTATGACATTAAGATCTATCACAACTTGCCCAGTGTCAGGCGATGTTTTACCCTTCCCAGGCTCTACTGACTGACTTGGGTTTGGGTCTGGACTTGGCCATACTGCAGGTTGGCAGAGGTGGGAAGGATGTTGGAGCAGCAGGAATGCTGGAACGGGGATGGGGGGACCATGGCGAGCAGGTTTTATACATCCAGAGGAAACAAGTCTGCCTCAAGATGGGAATTCCACCAGGCAGCAGCCAGGCATTGCTGACAAGGGTCTGTGATGTGGATCTTTGCCAGGCAGACCCTTCACCCCTACCAGACAACACAGACACAGGCTGTGCTGCCTTTAGTGGTCAGGCCACACACATGCCTCTCAGCTGAGGCAGGAGACACCAACCCCACCTAAGCCCCACACTTCAGCATAAGATATCATTAATTCCATGTCCTATGCAAAACCAACAGCTCCTCGGCTGTTTGAGATGGAAGGATACATGAAAACAGGTCATTTAAATTACTCTCTGCTATTTCTGTGCTTACCCTTTCCAGCAGCGACAGAGTGGCTTTCAGTGCACCCTCTGGACGGCCAAATGGAAAGCAGTACCTAGAGAAGTACATCATCTTAGGATTAGACCAAGTGGACATGAACAAGCCTTTCCTGGGCCCTACTATATGGATTCTTCCCTAAATAGGTCCAAGCAATTCTCTAGTCTCTCTGCCTGGAATGAGCAGTCTTTCTATAGGGTAGCTTTCTGAAAGGGTTTTTTGGTGTAGAATAAGGTAGCAAAAGAGAATAGCGGCTAGTAATAAGCTGACAGTTTTAGCAGTTTCTTAAATCTGGGTGTCACCTGGAGAGTTTTTAGATCTCTTTGGAGAGATAATACTATCCTCTTCTAAAGATGGGGGAAGAAAGCTCCTCTGGAAAGGGCATTTACTTCCCGCTGGAGACCTGGCAATGCACCAGGGTGTGGGTAATGCACATCACCCATCTGTGTGTGAATGTGGACAGCCTGTCCAACCAGTGTGCTGGGGACCATTTATCCCTTTTTAGGAGGGTATCAAACCTTTTCATATTGTGACATCCCTGCAGAAAGCCCTGCCTGTCTATACTAGGGAGAAGGTAAATGGGTAATAACTGAGCAGAGAGAAACAGAGAAGTAAGAGGAGAAGGGATTTTTTTGTTGTTATATTTTAGAAAAAATCCACAGCTTTGCCATGCCTATGGGAGCAAGATGGTTTGAAATATCCTTTAAAGGATATATATTTAAAATCACACGCCAGCTATAAACATGCTTCACTGCCCTGTGTAGGTCTGTGTCACTTATGCAAAATTCCTGTGTGCATTCAAAACCTGCCTTTTGGCTTTGCTGCTTATAGGAGGGAGCTGTGAGGAAATCATTCCTCTCGCATTCAGCCTGGGCTCTGTGCCTTTACCTGAAATGTGTGATCTGATTCTCCAGCAGCACACGAAGCCGCTCCTTGATCTCTTCGAAACGCTCTTTCTCATCCACGGTCACAGTTCCTATCCCATCAGGCCTGCAGGAGAAATGCCACAATGACTCAGACTCCACCTCAGTACCCTGGGACCACATCCCACAGCACACTGCCCTTTTCAAAAGGATCCTCACCAACTGTGAGACCTGGGACAGAGCGTGTGCCATGCCGAGACGGGTGGCTGCAGCAGCACTGCTGCCAAAGTATCAAAAATAAACAAATAAACAAGTATCCTCTCTCACAGTGAAAATCTAGATGTGCACATCCCCCCACCCCCTTATTTTCATTATTAAAGAAGCTGGGAAAAGCAGATCTCCCAGGTATATGCAGGGAGTGCAATGCTAGCTCTCACGAGAGGATTGAGCCAGTTGCTGGCAAAATAGGGGCTGAATTTCTCCAGAAAAATTCAGCTGCTAATTTAACACAATTCACAGTATAAAAGAATATCAATGACATATATATATAAACGGAATATAAAATTCTGCACTCCTTCCTAGCTGCCAAATCACCCCATTATAGAGCTTTCTTGAAGTGAACCATCTTTAATATATTCTGCTGAAATGCGCCTAAAGAGTGACACGCATTTTGCATTGAAAATCCAATGCCTCTCTGGTCCTTTAATTTTAATTTATAAAAATGAACACATTATGCAATTCATCGCAAATTTTCTCAGACTACTTGATGCTCCTCTATTTGAGGAGTGCACAGGAGTGTGTTGTGAGACACCCAGGTCCTGCTGGTATTTCTCATCTTTCACAGAGCACAGAAAATCCCTGCTGAGGCTCTTCCTGGGGACTGGATAATGCCCTGATCCCTGTGCTCTGTCCCATCCCTCTGCTGATGCCAACCCACCCAGGAGCCGAGAGCAGCAATCCCTTCCTTCTCCCCCACACCCACACGGCAAAATCTGCCGCGCAGCAGCATCCCAGACGAGGGGAGAGAGGGAGCCTAATCCATCCATCCATCCACCAAAGGGATCGGCCAGGCAATCACTGGCACTGCTTCCATTGCTGGAGAGCAAAGTCTGGGGATTTGTGTGCTCCTGGGCAACTCTGCTGGCACAGGCAATCTTTAGGTAATGTAAGACATCTTAAAATTGAACAAATGTTCTTACTTAAAGGCCTCCCCCAGTGTTCAGCTTAAGCTGCATAAATCCGCAGTACTAGACTGGTTTGGCTTTACAAAAGACTTGGCAAGGGATTACAAAGCTTCTAATGAACCTCCTGTCAGGGGTTAATTGGTTGGCTTTATTTTCCTCTTAAAGAATCAAAGGCCCTAAACTTAAAAAGAAAAAAGAAATCTATACAAAATTAAAATCTATAAAATCTGTGCAATCACTTCTCCTCGACCCTACATTTAGTAAGCTCTTAATATCATAAATATGAACTCTGATATTCCAACACAGGTGAATAAACCATTAAAACATTTGGGAAGAGGAACTTGCAAACCGTATATGATATTTACTGCAAAATTTTAAAGCTAAATATACATTAAATAAAACTTGCAACATGGACACAGAAAAAGACTTGAATACCAGGGCATGTATTTAAAGTTAAACAGCATTTAATCAGAATCTTTATTTGATTATTTGCCAAATTCAGTTGTGTTTTAAGGAAAAAAACAGGAAAAAAAGATTTAGGCTGAAACTTGGATAAAATGTCTCAGCTGGGGAACACATTTCATAAACAATTTTGGAAGTATGGATCTGGTCTCATTAGTAACTAATTAGTACTAGTTATTTTGAAAAAATGAGCAAGCCACAAAAAACCCCAAATTAGATATTGAGCAAAAATTAATGTCTTAACATGCTTAATATAATTTATTCCAAAGTTCCATAAAATATTTAATATTCAGATAGAGATGTCCATGCCTTTTGTGATGCTGTGCACCTCACAGTGCCTCGTTTGCTCCCAGGCAGAGAGAGATAATTCAAAGCAGACCACAATAAATGCCATATATTAAGGTGCAGGGTTGAAGTCCTCATTTGACTTTTGGCATTTGGTCCTTGCCCTGTACCCGCAACAGCTCAGAGTGTCACTGGGTTAATTTTATCTGCACTGACAAACGAGGGAGTAAAAGCTGCCTACCCTGGCAGTGATTTTCTGTGGGACTGGAAATGGTCAGAAAATTGTGTTACCCTTTGCTGGGTCAATAACCTCAATTGGTGAGATTTAATGGCAGAATCTGACAGCTCAGGCTGGGTCGCAGCCCTCTCACGTGAATCTCAGCTTCTCACTGTACTCAAAGCACTCACCACGTAACAACTCATGGTGGACACCCAGACCAGGCTGACCTGACCACATCAGTTGTGTCCTGGCCAGGCAGTGGCAGCTCTGGAAGCATCACTGATCCACACAAAGGGTGGGCTCTGGAGAGAAAACCTCTGGCCAGTGTGGCTTTTGCCCAAGTCACAACATCTGAAGGGAGGCCAACCAATCCCCTAAGTCACATACACACACACACTGAAAGCTTAATCCTTTGGTCTTCCCCTTTCTCGGGACCTGTGTGAGCCAGGAGGACACAAACCCAGTGGCTCTGGCCTCTGGTCCTGCCATGCTGGGTGTAAGCACAAGCCATTCTCATGTCTCATGCAAACTTGAGACAATCTACAGGTCAGCTGTAGCCATTTTTGGAGCAGTGTGGATGTCTGGAAGGGCCTGCCAAGCGAGAGCCATCACCATGGCAAGGACTCCCTTTCTCACCCAGCTGTGGACTATATTGCATCTGACATGATGAGCATCTCTTGAATCTACCTTTCAGATTTTCGGCAAACCATTTTCTCACTGTCCTTCACAAAGTTGACATTTTCGGCAGCATGATAGGAAAGATGTCATGTCGGCTGCTTTTCAAGTTGTTGTCACAGTGGTTAGCACCAGTTCTGTCATCTTTGCTTTCCTCACAATCCCCCATCTTGAGCCATGTCACAAATAATAATACTTCCGATGTTTTTGTCAAATTTCAAATACTATAACCCAGTTCCACATCTTTGGATTTACTAGTTATGTTAATCTTTGTTGCTCATCTTCCCAGAAGCTGAAGCATTAGAAACTCATTAATTAGTGACAAATGCAGGATATAGATAGAACTGGAAAAACACTACCCAAAGCCTTCCACTTAATTTATTAGCTCGATAATTTAGAAACCTGATTAAATATTCAAGTCAAATATACTTTGAAAATATAATTGTTCTGAGGGAACATATTTATTTTCCCTTTTGCAAGAACACAAAGGATATATAGCTTAGCATCACTGTAATTTAAGATTCACTTCTGTGCTCTAGACAATTTCAGTACATGGCTGATAGGGCTGAAAAAAATCCCCAGGAGAAGCTCAAAGCTGCACAGTTCATTCTGACGCTTATTGGCAATTTTGTTTTCAGCAAAAGTCTCCAGCTCAACTTTGATACTAGCTATTTGATCTCATGGACAGAAGCATCAACTCCTCCTGCCAGCAGCATCTCTTAAAGCTGCAGGAACTGATGCTCTCACACACAGCCCACAACCACATCACCATTGCACTGAAGCAGTGATGAGAAGTGAGAGGAGAGCAAAAGGGAGGAACAGAAGTTTTGGATGTACGTGGTATATACAAATGCAGGAGGGACGAAATGGGTTTGGGTCTATGAATTCAGCTGGACAAACAACATTAATGTCTCCATCTGTGTGGAGACACAATTCCATCCAATTCTCTATAGCTCCTGCTCACGGGTACTTGAGGTGTATGGCAGAAGCTGTGGGCAGAGAGGGAAGCAGAAGGGCAAAAAAGGCAAGAAAAATAACTAACGAGATTTTTAATTATAAGTAAACAAGTTTCAGATCACTCCTTCTGCTGCAGATTCACTGTGTTGGCTCTAAACTAGTAAATTCCCACTGTAAATATTTCATATGAAAAGTTTTAAATGCCACTTTCCTAATCCCCCCATGTTTTTAAGTTTTAAGCCACAAAAACAACAACATCAACAAAGCAGGTGGTGAAATTAAAAAAAAAAAGGGTTGCAATTTAAACAGCAAAAATGATAGTCCTTGTTTAGCTTAGATGGTTTGTGCAAATTCTGGGGTTAATTATAAATTATAATTAGGACCTGTGATCCTAAGGCCACTGCTTTATTCTACAAGTCCCGCCTCCCCCCATGCCCTTTTCTAATTATACCCGGTGCCCCCAGGGCTAGTTATGCTGCTAAAACAAATATATCAAAATGATTTTTTAACAAAGACTAATATATGAAGCAATACCATGCATTTGTATGCAATTATAAATACAGAGTATAGCTGCAGCGCGTTAATCTCTTTGACATAAGCCTCCATGAAATACCACGTCGGCTTCTAAATGAAAAGACATATCATCTTTTACACCTTTTATGTTTAACTTGTCTACACTTTTTTTTTTAACTGGGGAAAATATTGCTTACACGTAGCAAACAGATCTTTGCACGCACTGTGAGCCCTGGCATGCAGAGCCAAGGGAAAAAAAACAATGTCAAAAACTGATGCAAATAATTTGATTTTTTAAGTAACAACTCAAATATAAAACACGTGCTGCCTTCAGCTCCCTAGCTGGTTGCCAGGTGCAGCACATATGAGCTATACAGTAAACATCGATGATTAGTGCCTTGGACGGCATGTGTCAGGAGAGGCTTCCGCAGGATCCCTCGCAGGAGGAGCTGCCTGCGCAGTCCCACCGCTTGCATGAGGACGGGCTCTGGGGATGCGGGCAGGATCACGGCTGCCTCTCACGTCTCCCCCAGCAGACCAGACCTGAAAGGGTCCACCTGCCTACACCTCCGGGAGAAAAGCGTGTTCAGCAAACATCGGTTTTCCCCAACTCCCCTGTCTTCTGGGGACTCACACCGTGTGGGAAATGTCGGTGAGAAGCCCTTTGTTCACCTGCCCCGGCTGCCCGCGAGGTGCTGCCGAGCATGGGAACCATGAAATGGGAACCATGAAATGGGAACCATTTAATCTCCCAGCTCCTGCCTTCCTTTCGCTCGGGACGCCGAGCCAAGTCACGGCTCATCGATCCTCCGGCGCCATCCGCGCCCCTGACGCGCTGCGCCGGCACCGGATGGTTTCTGGGCCCTGCCATCCTACACCCATTGCGAGCAATCTTGTCAGCCTGGTGCTGAGCTGAGGAGCTGCCGGTGGCTGGCCAGGCAGCCCTTGGGCACAGGCAGCGCATCCCGTGAGACAGGCAGTGGGAGCACCGGCTGTGTCAGCACGGGCTGGACGGGACACGGAGCCGGCACCTCCCGGCCGGGTACAGCACCTCACCCTGCCAGCCCGAGCCCGCCCTGCTGCAGCCAGGGCACGGCACCCGACCCACACGCGGAAACCAAGCACAAAGCTCGAGGGGAGCACATGAAGATACCATGATAAAGTGTATTTACTGGTTGAGGGACAAAAATAATCCGGTACTTCTTTTGTTTCAACTAGCTGTGTGGAATTCTGTATGTGAAACGGACCAGATATGTAATTAAAATACAAGGGGAAAAATTGCAGGTATGTCATGAAGACTTTTCAATTCCTGTAGGTTTATGACAATAGCATATTTCTGCTGGGTTTACAGTTGTAAAAACAGTCATGAAAGCTAATGGTAACATTAGCTAATGAAATAGCTTCTTGAAAACAAGTTTGAGGCCATAAAATACAGTACAGAAGAAAGGGAAGTCACTAATATACCCAATTAATAAACAGAGAGACTTGTAGCTGCTTGGTCCCTAGGTAAATAGTCATTGATCAACTTACAGAAAATTATGGTGCTTGGTTGTTACAAGACTGGAGGGATTTCAGTCCAGCATCCTGATTTTGATGAGCTCAGTCTGCTAATATTTAGCATGCAAATAATCAATATTTAAGTTTGATTTTTAAAAGTTTGGGATTAACAGGCCCAGAAAGAGTTTAGTGCTAACTTTAAAATTTAAAAATAATGCTGTTCCGTGCCTAAATAAAAAAAAATGCCCAAATGAAACGAAGGCCATTCCTGAAAGCCACTTCTTTGCAAGGGGCAGGAGCCAATGCTCAAGATTTAGGCACTAACTCTGGACCTAGAAAAGCTCAGCTACACTTTCTGTTCCACAATGCTTCTCCCGTGTGCAGACAGGGAAGCAGTGGGGCCCTCTAACACATCACCTCTCTGCGTGTCAAACAACACTGGCAGTATTGTCACAGCCCTCTGACATGAGGACAGCAAAAACAGGGAGAGAGAAGGCAGGGAAAGACCTTGGTGATCATGTAAACCCTTTCACAATTTTATCCCGTATCACAATGTCTTTTCAAAACTGTTCCTGCTCTTGCCTTTGCTAGTTCTCTGGAGGACTATTGATACAGAAAAACAACATAGTGGTGGTACCACATGCAAAGAGACATCAATAAACATACGATGTGTGTTGCTGGATGTCTGGCTAATTCTGTGCCTTTACTACCTGTCACCTATGTAAATCACATTAGAAATCACATTTTTTCATAATGATAGGTCTTTACAAAAGGCAACCTGTCAAACCAAGTGGACAAAACTCCATTACCAGCTAATAAGTGACCACAACAATTAAAAAGCACTGAGTTCCTCAGTCTCAGCGAAGAGCAGGTACCTGAGGACAGTAAACCATGCAGATATTGCTCTTGCTGGTCCCTGTTTTCCTCACACTCTGAACTTGCATAGTCAGGTGTCTCAGGAGGTGAAACCTAGGGCAAGTAATTTACATTTAACTCCCCATGTACTTGTGAAAAAGATGAAATTAAAAGAAAAATCATGTGGACTGTCATGCACATAGCAGTGATTTACAGACTTGGTATGGAGAGATCATGTCAGGGGTCTGAATAAGATACATGAGCTCAAAGGAGCGGGGAGACCAAACTCTGACATGTAAGGCAACAAGCTGTCCACAAAATCCAATTTTGACCACTTCACCTGCTGCAGCCGCAGGGCCAGCCCCAAGCTAGAGCTGCATTTCCACCAGCAGCCTTCCTGCTCCTGTCCTGGCTGCGGCGCGGCAGCACTGCCGAGGCAGGAGCCGGACGGGCGAGGAGGCATCATCCCCACACTGACACCTGTCATCCTGTCAGCCTTGACCTTCAGGCTGTCCTCAGCATCCACAGCCTGCCTGCACTTCCCGCTGACTGCGAGCGATGGTTGTCTCGCTGCCTGACCTTACGCAAACACGATACAAACAGACAGCCCACCTCAGCTCCATCACTGTCTGCTGCTAATACAGGAGATTGATAGCCACATGAAATTATCTCCCCACTCGACCTTCATTACTGGGTGGCATATTCTGTCTGACAGCCAACTTCATCCTGGGGAAAGTTAAACCACCCATTCAGGGTTTTTTTAGTGTCTAAAAGTGAAGGAACTCTTTTTTTATGAAGAAAATCAAGACTTCTTCAGATTCAATTGAAAAAGAAAGAAACTTTGTTAAACATAAAAATGTCTTGTAACTCAGTCTTTCCCAGACCACTGTGCATCCCAACAACAACACAACGCATGGCTGCTCCAAGATGTTCTGTTGGGCGTTGTGTCGAGCCCTGGTGCAGGTGTCCCACCTTCACAACTTTTACATGGAAAGTTTCGGCTCCACCACAAGCTCTAAGTTTCCTGGGCCACCTACAAGTGGGTCAGAGAGCAGGGCCAGTCATAAGGCAATGAGCAGTGTATGGACACAGCAGGTGGGAGGGAGGGACAGAGCTAAAGCGAGCGCGGCTTTACACACATCGCAACTGCCGGTGAGGACTGCATGGGTAAATACCGGCTTTGCATCGCTCTCTGCCAGCCAGCTCACAAATGCACGATGCATGTGGCCTCAACAGCTCTCTGAAAGAAATCGTGACTCTTCACTCAGATAATCAGATTGCTTAGAGTAGATATGAAAGATACGGAGTCGCGTTTTTATCCGAGACCTCCTGTGGTCCCTTTCTGTGACCTTCTGGTAGCAAAAGCCAGACGCTGCACCCCGCAGACTCCACAGCAAACTGTTGGGTGTTAAGCAGAGCCTGCCCTTGGTGGGAACGCGCAATGCTGCAGCCTTGCAGCTCCCACACAGAGCCTCCCGCAAGCCCCAGGCAACAGAGAGACAGCACAGACCAAGAAGGAACATGAACCTTCAGCTTTTGGATGTGAAGTCAACTGTCAGCTAAAGACAGCTAAGTCATAGCAAGACACCTCATTCCTTTCTTGGAATATTTTAAATGAGTGACTGGAATAGCTCATCTGTGGCCAAACTGCGCCTCTGGCAGTGCCCAGCAGGTCCCCACACAGCCCAGCAGCCACACACTGCCCTGGACAGCTGTACAGCACAGGACCGGTTAGAAAGAATGACATTTTCCTGAGCCCACAACTCTCCAGCCCCACGGAGAGGGAATGGGATATTGTCACCCAGGCCCATACCATCAGATACCTCCTGCCTGATAAAGAGGAAGCTTCAGCTCTGGCTGTGCTGGACCCTGTGGAGAGGTACATGGAGTAGCTGTGATGAGCATGCCACCTCCTCTCTGTTAAGGGTCAGACGAGCTTTGAGCCAAGTTCTGCTCCCACACCAGCTGTCTGCTGAGATGAGTCCTGCCCAGGACAAAGGGCAATGGGGCAGCCACTTCCACTGACCAGTCCCATCCCCTAAACACCATGTGAGCCATCTTCTAAACACACACCTAAGAACCTAAGTCTCTGCTCCCCTACGGGACACAGGCACTCAAATGCTATCCAGCTCCCAGGAGAGCATGTGAGCCAAATGCTGGAGTCAGGCCTCCCTGAGCTGTGGGGGTGCAACTGCCCAGTGTGCTCAGTGACTGAGGAGCCCTCTGCAACACCCTCCTGTGCACTGCACACTTTCGCTTACCTTTTTGGCTCTGGATTCGGCTGGGTTTTGGGATCCTTCTTTTTTTTGGACTCCTTTTTGGAATCCTTTTTTGTCTCCGTTTCAGCGGCAGAGGCTTTGCCCCCCTCACCGTCTGCACTTGGCTGTGACCCACCAAGTAATTCTGCCATGAGTTGGCTTGGGGGAGTGATTGAAATGCGGGGGGCAAGGCCGGCAGCAAAAGCGAAAGAAACAAGAAGAAAGCATGAAAAACCTCAAAATAAAACAAAAGGAAATTAAGCTGAAAGGAAACAACTGAAATCGTACAATTGGCAAAGAAAGAACGAATGAGCAACGGAAAGTCAGAACTAAAAAAGAAACTAAGGAAGCAAAACTTGGTTTCCATGACAAGATGTATGAAAGTAACTGCAAAAGCAAGCGACAGCCTTGCAATGTGAAACCTGGGCAATGCGTGTCATAATTCACGGCTGTATTTACCAGAGGGTATATGAAAACACCTAATTATTTTATAACATTCCTTTCTTCAGCAACACAGGTAGGATACAAAATGATATCTCAAAGTATATGATATAAAGTAAGAGAAAAGAAAACAGAGAAAGACACTGCAATAGATGCTACAGCTGTCAACAAAATAAATGGAGAGGGGGGAAAAGCACAGCTCCAGTTCCTCCCATCAAAATTTTGTCACATTTGAGAGAAAGGAACTGTCTTCTTCTGAAACTGAAATTGCTTTGTTACAGAGCAAGATAAAAGTTTCAGTTATGTCTAAGCAATTTCTGAACTGATGTCATGTGGGCTTTAAATGAGACATGGGTGCCCAAGGGCTTAAAGCCCTTCTGAGCACTGAAGTTTGATACTGCTGAAAATTTCACTGTTACAACTTGTCAGATCCTCTTGCACAGCAATTAAATCAGCACAGTGTATCGTTTACCTCTATTTATTCAACCCGTGACAGTCACAGGGACTGCAACCGTATCTTGCTCAGAACTGCATCTTAGCAAGTGCCTGGGCAAGTAAGTTAAAAACCTTCATTTCTGGATCCTCTATGTGCATTTTTACTGCTTACATTAAACAAGCAAGGAAACAAACAAACAAACCGACTATGCCACTAGAAGTGCTGCTGCCAAACATCCACTGTGAAAACAAATTGGGGACTGTTGTGCATTATCCAAGGAAACCTGTATTTGACAAAGTCATCCCTTGTTGGCAGGGCGCTGCTAACCAAGAAGAATTCCTTACCTGTTGCCATGAACATGTGATGCACAAAAGGCAAAGCTGTAGTGAAGTAAGGTGGGGTCAATCATAGCTCCGTTTTCTGCGCGCTCTAGCAAATCTCTGAGGTAGCAGAGATGTCTGTGACAGCCTCTCACTCCATTACGTGCACAATACTCATCTAGCACAAAGACCTGGCCAGGACTAAACCAGCCCTGTTTAGAAATAAAGAGACTTGATTTTAAATATAAGTTATTAAATACAAAGGCTATCAGATTTGGAGGTGTAGTGGTCAACTGTTCTAATAAATGAAATACAAACCTAAGGCTACATTAAGGAAAAAGGAGAGAGAGGTCACTCAAACAATACAGTCTGTACATCATCACTCAAACACAGCATATACTCAGTGCAACTGTTAACAAAAACGTATTATGCTACCGTTACAGGGAAATGTCATTTAAAATGCTGAAAAGTTAGGCCAGTTCATGTCAGTGGCTAGCAAAAAAATACGAAGAAAGAAAAAGACACCTTTAAGAGATGACAAGGTTTGGTTATTTAAACAATGTGGAACAGTAGTCTCATTCTGGGGATGGGATTGTACATTTGGCCGGGAGCAGGAAGACTGATCTGGGGGGAGAGGACAGAGGATTACACTGAAAAATGACTTCTCTTGCATTTGGCAGGTAGGAATGTCCTGCAGACGGAGAAAGGCAATTCTGCAGTACCAGAAAGGGACGCTTCCCACTGTCCTTATTGTGTGCCGCTGCCGACACGCTCTGACATCGCCCAGCTCCTTGGCACCGAAACAAGGGGAGCTCTGCTCAAGAGCAGGGTTCCTTTACACATCCAGGAACCTCAGACCATTTCTTTGTATCAGTCCTGAGGGGCTGGTGACACAAGGCTTGTGGTGCAGTGTCCGGACTCCCAAGGAGGACACCCTTCCCTGCAAGGGGATGGCTCCGGTGAAGGTCCTGGGACAGCCAAAGTGGAGCGTGCCTCTGCCTTCAGGAAAGGGGCTAACAAGAACAAGAATAATCTCGTAGATTGCTTTTCAAAACGCTGCAAAATCGTCAATATTTACATGGAAATTTGGATGCTAAACAATTGCTAAGACGCAGCTCTGGAATGCATCAAGCTGCAAAATCTTTCATCATTTAATTGAAAAGTTCCTGCAGCGGGCGGGAGAGTAGTTGAGGCAGAGCACTGCCCCTATAGGCAACTTCTTTGCCACCCCATCTGTTACCCCAAATGCTACATCTTAGAAACAACACTGCTGTGAAAGATTAAAATATATTTTCTACCACTCAGATGACACCAAATCTTTTCTAGATGCCAAAATAGCTGCTTTGAAAAGAGTTGAAGAAATATCAATTAAGAGCTCAAAGACATAGAGAAGGATTTGCTCATCCTTATTGGGCCAACTCCAAAACAGATTGAGAAAAGAATTAAAATAATGAGGGGAAAATGATAGATATAGGGAGTAGCTACAGTGCTGGGATCACTAGAAGAGCACATTTCAAAATGAAGACACAGAACAATGCAGATGGGACGGCCCTCTGGAAGGCTATTTTTTGGGAGGGGTGTATTTGCCTTCACCACTTCTAACAGTATTTTTGTCCGCTTTTTGGTTGCTGGTATTCTGCTCAATTCTGGAGTTCTTTATGATGTCTGTTTTTAACATCCTTAGACCATCTCTTGTCTCTCTTCACCTAAGTCTTTGGTGATTAGGCATGGTAAAAATATGGAAATGCCGTGATTGCTCTGCTTTTGGATAGAGGGGTAGAAGTGCAGCTGAAATCGTGATATTCACCTAGTACAAAGAAAGAACTCATTCCTCCCTATGGGGTGAAATCTTGGCTCTACTGACAGTGATGGGAAGGCTGGCACTGATTTCACTGGAGTCAAGTATCAGTCTGAGGCAAAGGAAGCAGAGGCTGAACCAAGCGATCTGGAGCATGCCACATTGCTCCCCTGAACTGGGGTCTGAGATGTGCTGCTTCTCAGGATAACAGAAGGGATGATGGTAAACACCCAAAATTGCTGCCATGGTGCAACAAGGGGAAGAACGAGCAGAGATCAGAGGTTCAGTGATGAGCCCCAGACCTCATGAGAGCACAGGCAGCATATCCAGAGCCCAAGAGGACCAGGAGGTCCTCCTTTGCATGGCAGAGGTAGGAAATAAAACACTTGCTGCTGAATGGGGATCCAGTGGAGCAGTAAATGCTGCTCCCCACAGCCTCAGAAAAAACCCCCAAGGTTAGATGGAAAGCTGTATTCAGACAGATCCCCAACATCATCAGGCAGATCCTGGCTCTTGATGCAGATTTGCCTGGTCCAACAAGCTGCCACCCAGCCAGCCTGGCAAATGCAGCTGACAGCGATGACACAAGGGGTGTCTGTCCCGAGTGCAGATAGGCGCAGCTCAGCGTGGCCTCACAGATTGTCTCCAATGACATGAGGAAACCTGGAGAGGGCAACGGAGGAAGGGCACAGAGCACAAGGAGCTCCACTAACTGTGTTCAACAAGCTGAACTGCTCTGATAAAGAGACATGTCCCAGGCACCAGCAGGGAATGCCAGGGGAGCTGGGAAAAGCAAGGCTTGGTCAGGGCTGGTGACACATAGGCCAGTTGTCTAAAGGCAAATGCAACTTCTGAGAAAACCAGAGTTTTTGAGGAAAATCACATATTTCAGCAGCTGAATTTCCCCATTTATCATAGGAAATCTATGAAAATTTAATCTCGGTGGCCTGCTTCATGGATCTCTTAACCTGACTCCCTCACACCACCTCGGTTAGGCTGGGTACTCTGAAGACCTTCTCCTGGTACATGCTGTGCTGTATAATGCGAATTCTATGAATGCTGACACATCATGGGCAATACAGCAATACAGCTCCAGCAGAGAGATGGTTGTGTGAGCTGGATGCTGGCCGTGGGTGGAGAAGTCTTGGGAAAAGTTGGAGGGCAGTTTCAGAAACAACACACACGTCCAAGTGAAAAGAATGAAGACCCATGCATATGTGGGCTCCATACTAAGCTGGAACAGCTGAACAATCTTCTCAATAGTCCAGGAAATACTCTGAGTGTGACTAAATTATCAATTTGTGAATGATCGGCAAGACCCCTCTGTAAGCTCTGCAGAAAGTGTTCTTCCCCCTCCCCAGCACAGAGCTCTCTGCCAGTAAACATCACTTCTGCCGTGGCTGGGATGAATCAGCCAGGCTGTTTGTTTTCCTAGGGATGCCTGGCTCAGCCCATGACTGGGCTCACAATAGTGTTGTTTAACCTGGTTCCACAGAAAGAAAGCAATGCTGAGTTATCCTCTGTGCCAGGGTAAGTCTTCTATGTCCATGTTTGAAAACAGCAAGAGGTGTGACGAGGCAAAACTCTGTGGAACCTTGCACGGAATGTCCTGTAGGGAATAAGAATTGCCCAGTGGTATTCAGTGGACAGAGCAGGCTTACCACGGGCTCACAGCTCCTCCAGCCAACTCAGCACAGTGCTATCACCAACATTCCAAAGACACAGCAAGAATAGTGGGAGTTCTTTGCAGTACTTGAGGGCAGTCTGTTTTTACACCATAATCAGGTCAAAACCATGGCAAAGTAAGTCAAGAAGCATGTGAAACCAAGCATAGGTGAACACAGCCCATTATTCTGTTCCTTACAACACTGCAATGGGTGATTTGAAAGAAGATGGTTAACTGGTGATGCTCCACACTGAAGAGGATGAGTCTTGGTGCTGAGGGGAGCTCCACCGCTCTGGTAGCTTCTAGCAAGGGCCTAAACATCTCCATTACAAGCAGAAGTGCGGCTGGTGGGTTTCTTGAAGAAAAACATTGTTAATCATTTTCAGTGATGGCCTCTCACCTCTCCATGAGTTAAATTCAATGGCCACAGCTCTCTCACCAGGCCCAAGACTGCACAGAGACAAACCAGCAGCAAGCCAACCTCTCAGACATGCATGGATGGGGATGGTCGTCCTAGGGTCAGCCATGCGTGGGGAGCAGAAGCTGCATGCCAAAGTCGCTGCCTGCCAGAGCAAGGACCTTGATGGAACCAGTGAGGAACCTGCTGCAGGTCTGACAATGTTCCCACCAAGCCTACTTATACCACTTGGGTATCTGCAGGTAAAGTGCAGCCTTCCCCCACCCCATCCTTACCTCAGGGGATGTCCACAACTGTTCCTCCTAGCCCTGCCTCTCCTCAGGAAGGGGACAACTCTCTACTGCTAGTGGCATTTACTGGATCTCAGTCCTTCAGAAGAGATCGGCCCTTGTGTGTGGTACAAGGAGCAGGGCAGTGAGAGGAGCACCATGGTGGAGGGGAACATGGAGGGCAGGATTTGAGACCGACAGCCTCCCTTGCCAACTGCTCAGCTGTGTTCCCAGGCTGCTGCTTTTAACAGCAAGGCACTCAAGAGCTCCAGGGACTGCATAGCTGGCAAAGGCTCTTGGCACAGTGTGGTCTTTCTGCTGAAGGAACCCACCATGACACCCCAATGTGCCACCCTGTGCAACAGTAGGAGGGCAGCAGGTCAGAATGTGTCCCATGCCACATTCAGGACAGGTCCTCTGTTTCAGGATGCTCTAGAAAGGATTCATCCTGTCGTTTTCTCAAAAACTAAGAGCCTCTTCATCCTCCTCACTGAAAATGCTAAAAATTAATTGCTCAGGTTGCACTGTTATTGGTTATTTGTTATTTAAGCCCTCTATAGTACATAAGAGCCCCCAAGCACTGCACCCCAGCCAAAGGCTACAAGCTGTCTTGGAACATCTCAGTGCCACTGTCCTACAGTGGGCAAAGAGCTGCAACTGCTGCTCATGGGAGTACTCAGGATGGGCATGCAACTATGTGAGCATGGACAGACTGCAGCAGCACTGCAGTTATCCACACAGTCCCATCTGTTACCTGCTTGGGACCCCTGCTCATAAAAAGACACAAAGCTGGGCCACAGTTATTTCTGGTGGGACTCCATTGACATGGGAGGTGGTACCAGACAGTCATCTTTTCCCTGTTCTTTCATCCAGAAGACTCTGGAAGGCAGTGCAGGAGGCTGCAAAACACTGCTCTCTACTTCACATTCCCACACTGGAGTTTTTCTTTGCAGGAAGAAACATTTTAAACATTCCAAACAGAAATGATAAAGACAGTGCGACTGGAGAAGAACAGCAGTCAGTTCACTGCAGGCAGCCTCTCAAAATACCTCTGGGCCAAATTCAAACCTGGTGTAAACAGAAGTCAATCTTCCAGCAACAGGGGGATTAGCCCCCAGTCGCACTAGCTTTGACTTTGCTGCTTGATGCTTATATCACTAGAGACCAAAGAATATACTTGCCAGACAAGAATAGGAATCATTAAGTCTGTGGTCCAAAGTGAGGCGCTGAACCATCTCAAAGAGTGAAGCGTGGTCAAAGTTACAGGGATTGGAAGAGATAAATTCATCCATGCCATGCTTTTGAGCTCTATCTGCATCTGTTCATTTATACATATAGAGAAAGACACCATTTAGAGAGATATAAGACATTTTAGTTGACAAATATAACAGAAAAAATATACAGTATGAAGCATGAAAGCCAAGTATTTTCTCTTCCCTCCATTGCCATTAAATTTTCTCTTTGCAGGCTATACAGTACACTTCACCTCCCATTGTCAACTTGCATCAGTTATGGACTATATTATTGCATCTAGGCAAAAGATTTTAGAATTAACATCTTGTCAACTGCTCATTATAGTGCATTTATTCTGTACTTAAAACCAGAACACAAACGCACAAATTCACTCTGCATCTTACAATAGGCTATGAGTTAACAGAATTTTGGCTCACATAAGTAAATTAGACCCTATTTAGATAGTTGTGGTTAATTGTAATAGATTCTGCCATTCTAATGAAGTTACAGCTTTTTTTCTCTACTTTTACTAGGTTTTCTAGGTATCACACCAGTTACGTTGTTCTTTCTCCAAATGCCAATGTTTGTCTTCCCCACGGCAATCTTTTTTCCTAACAGCAACTTTAAATGCTACCTCACTGAAATAAAAAGATGCTCTTTTAAGCATTGCTAAGAAGTTAAATTGATATGTAGTTTGTTGTCACAGAGGCAGTAACCCGACAGTGCGTCGGAGCTGCCAGTCATCCCGATGGAGAGACTGAATTTCCTCTGCCTAGATTACAAGCTGCCATTTTTGGGTGAATTAACAGCCTCAACGTATTCACACTTCTCTGCTTTGGGTGACGTTTACGGGCACTAACTCCTAGGGGCTAATTAATTAATCTCAACGTGGTTAACTAAACTACACCAAATTCAGCAGTTGAAATGAAGCCTCCAAGCCAGCCTGGGTGCGGCCAGCCAGGACCCTGCTGGGAGCAGGTTTTGTTCTAGCAGCGGCTGGGGAATTAAAGGACACCTTTCACTTGGTTTTGTCTGTGCTCAGCTTCCTACTATATGGGTCCTTGCCAAATCCTCGACAAAGAAAATAGGACTTAAATCCTTTCCCTGTTTATAGCCTCCTAGGGGAACTGGGTGGCCTTGAAACAATGTGGCTGAAAGGACACAAAAATGCGGTTTTCCGCAGCAGGAGTATATGGTAACTGTATTTGTTTTAAAACAAAATCCCTCTTTACCAGAAAAAAACCCCAAAAATTCCTTAATTAAAAAGAGAAAAAAAAGTTTTAAATGAGAGTGAGAATGTTCTTTTATATATGTTTTTCTGTTCAATATTTAGCTGTGAAGGATGGCATGTCTTTCCAAATACCTCATTTGTGTCAGTGCTCTCATATAGTAACGATCATTGGTAGCAATCTTTAAATTTTCTGTATAGTCTGTCATTATCTATATACAAATTGTATAAATAACATCACTCACTGGAAAGAAATCAGACAAATTGAAACATGTAACATTTCAATTAGCTGTTAGCAATACTTAATTGAGCTGTAGCTGGCAATTTTCCTCACTATAACCCCGCTGAATAAACACGGATGTTTTTCCTACAGAGGATTAATTTTTGAGGGTCTGCTCCCCTGTTTAGCTGTATATGCTGGATCCTGCTGCCCCCCTACCCCTGCCTCCCTTCCAGGACCCAAATCCCACCCCCCTCTGCCATGCATTCAGCACCAGGACAGAAGCAGCTGCCGATGGTGCTGAGTGAGGTGGCAGCACAAGGTCTGGCTCAGGGGATGGGGACAACCTCCCTGGGGAGCACATCACCTCCGTGGCACCTCTCTAGCATCCCTGGGCATGGGATGTGAAGCCCACCCAGCCCTGTGGCCTGAAGCATAGACTGGCTCCTGTCTGTTTTGACAGCTTTCTGCCCCATTGTCTCTGTCCCTTTGGGCCAAGATGGATTTGATTGCATTCACTCCCAAAGAGTTCGGCTGTGCTGTTTTCATTCCATCCCCAGTGCCCGGAAAATGTTTTAACAGCTATTATCAGACTATTTTTAATGGCTTGCTGCTCTGCCCAGCTCCTCGGAGTTGACTGCAAGCTGACAAATTGGCTGGAGGCCTTCATTTGCCAGCTTTGCTCAGAGATTTTATTACTTTTCAATTAGGAGCCCTGATACACTGTCAATCCTCCTGCTCAGCCAACGAGGCTCTGAGAGCTGAGTAAATCAGCTGGAAATTGGAAGAGTCCTCTAGCCCTTTAGCTGGTGAACCTTTTTGAGCATATGTGCTAGAAAGCATGCTTGAAATTAGTATTTTTTATTCCAGACTAATAAATTTTTTCCCATATTACATTCTCTGAGCAAGGTGGGCACAAAGCAGACCTTCTGCTGGTGGGAACCAACTGAAGCGCCACTGGATTCCACAGAGCTGAGGGTCAGGCTGGGCTTTTTACAATCTCCCTGCCCAGGGCAGGGGCACAGACAGTTCCCTGACAAGCGTGAGAACAGACACAGTAATTAAATGTCCTTCACAACTGTCCATAATCAGGGGCAATTTTACTTTCATTAAACACTTTGAAGCCACATCTTCCGTTGGGTGCCTGCTCGAAAGCCCATTTGCCCCAAATCTCTCCTCATCAGAACAACCACATGAAGAGAGAGACATCAGACATGGCACTGTGTGAGCTCAAGTGACCAGAAAAGCATTATGCACATGACTTCTGCTCAGTCAGTGATTTAAAAAGTGGATTTCTGCCATGGGAAGGAGGATGAGCAGCTGCAGCTCTCCCTGCACAGCCCAGTGCTGCAGCTCTTCATGGTCAAACCATTTTGCACCAGCAGAGATGCAGGGCTGGGTGGGGGCACATCACCCACCCAGGGGATACAGCTGTAGTGATGTGAACTGGAGATGTCTGTGGAGAATGGTAATAAAAATGTGTATTTCTTTTAAATGGAATATCAGCTCTGGGCCAGATGCTTCATTGGGCCAAAATTCTTAAAAATAATAAGGAGCAGGTTTAAGAAATCAATCCTATACTCAACTCACTTTCCCTTAATTATTCTAAATAAACACCCCATGCACCTTGCAATTTGTTTTTGCATTTTGATTTTTCCAATGGGCTCACTTTTAAAAATGAAATTCATGAATCAAATTATATCAAAACCATTAAACTTTGTAGCTAACAAAAAAGATTATTACTCTGCTTCAGACAAATATTTGCAATTCAAAACAATGCCAACATTTGCATATGTAATAAGTTTTATTTGTAATCCACCTTCTTTCAAAATGGCCTATACAGTCTGAATGTGATTTTAAACAAAGTACAAAACGAGAATGGCTAATATTCACACCCAAACTGTACAGTCAATTTTTAAGTACTTTAAATTAATTGTTTCAGTAAAATACAGCTGCTTTTTTGACCCTGCTCTGTTATTCTAGTTAAAAAGGAAGGAGAAACCAAAGAAAGAAAGTTATATGATGCTCCAGTAATTTGCAATCCCTTCCCAAGGTGCTGTGCCAAGCTCGCTGGTGTTTCTTTGTTCGGGGCCCCAGCTGAAATGCTGCTGCAGACCCACAAAAGTTATCTTACATATTTAGACAAGCTGCACACAACTGCAGCTGAAAGGTGTTCGATGGTGGTCTCAGGAGGGAGGCTGCCAGTGGAGGGACATGGCCAGCACAGGCTCCACAAACTTTTCTTCTGCAAAACTGCAGACTCTGGCCTTTTATGTAACATTCGGTACCCTACATTACTGCCTTTTTAAAATACTGCTGGGTTTGTCCATTTTTATCCAGTTTGCATTTTGTGCTGACTCCATTAACAAGACCCCTGTTATACACACTCTCCCTACATGTGTTTGAAATCAGAGTCTTAAAAATCTGCCAGTGTCAGGAACACAAAGATTTCAACAGTAACAAGAATCATGAAAACCAAAGGACTGTCCCACTGTTTGGTTCTCTGAGGGCTGTATTTCTCTTTATCTCGCTGTTATTCAAAAAGGAAGAGACAAACCAGTCAAATCTCTCATTCTTTTTTTCTTAAATGTATTTCCCTGCTCTCTGCATTTCTTTTGCTCCAGCAATAATTTTGGCAGATTTTGCTTTGAGAGCAGTGAAGCTAATAGTGGGGGACAAGCTCCATAAAAGAATTCTTGTTATAAAAGGCTTTAGGTGGCCATTTTATTGTAAGAATTTCTTACTCCAGATTTGTTTCTTTTCAGTAAGGAGTGACTTTGTTTTAGTTTTAAAGGCAACCGAAAATCTAGCAAATTTTACAACATATTTCCCTGTTGCAAGAACAATAAAAAACCACCAAACAAACAAAAACCCAAACAACTGTAAATTAAAAGGTGACTTTGTATCTTACTCATCTGGAAAATGTGTGCTTGTCATATCTGCTTGACATTACAAGAATGAAGATGTGGTTTGGACAGTAACAAACAATGACACTAGTCAACCTCATCAGGAGACATGAAATAAAGGAATGACAATGATTGATGGCAGCTATTCATTTACAGATATTTCTAGAAAAGTCTTTGCTGGCCTGGCTGGGCAGAGCAGGAGAACTTTTCCAGCCTGGCCAGCAATGCACCTCGGTGGGCAGCTCATGGAGTGCCCACTGCACCCCACTGACTGCCCCGGGGGGCAGCGGGGTCCCCTCTAGCTCATGGACACATTTGGGCCGTGACTTGTTAAAGAAATACCCAAGGAAGTGCCTGAAAACCCCATTTTGTTTGACTGAGTGGAGCAAGAGACTTCACTAGCAAATACCGGTGTTCTGGAGGGGGAAACACTAAATCCCTGTACCTGGATTAAAATGCCAGGTGGATTGCGAGTGAGCTGCTGGCTGTGCTAGCTGGTGACTTAGCACATCCCCTCCTCACTGCGCACTGCCATTCCCACCTCTGAGAAGTGATGTGTGTGTGCTCAGGGCTCTGCAAACCTCCTCCCCAAACCGGCTCCCCGTGCAGAGCTGTGGCTGCGGCAGGAGCCTCAATTTGCCTCTCAGCTGCAAAGCCAAGAGCTCTTTCTTCTCCCCTTCATATTATTGCATGTTAGAAGATAGTTTTAAATACAACAGGCTGTTTATTCCTGTGGCTTATGGCTTTTCCTCTGCTGCAAACAAATTCTTTTCTGCTTCAGTTAGAATTTTAATAAATTGTTACGAATGCTTCTGTAAATCACCAGACACACCAGGCACTGAATTGCAATCTAAGTTGTCTAAGGATTGGTAGTTAGATGAATAAGAATTTGTAGCATGCACTTACATAATTCCTTGTGTGGCAAGTTAAAAACACAGTTTTAGAACAGCTATTTATAATATAAAACATTGTTTCACAGCATTTTTATAACTATTTAGAAATATTTTAATTTGGATGGCTGCAGTAACCTGTGAATTCGTATTTCATAACTCAGAGTTCCAGGCTTCTTAAAGCATGTAGAAGAGATTTACAGGCTAGTTTTAAATTCATTCAAGTTATGTGAGACTGGTTTAACATTTTAATTCTGCATTCCTGCAATGAAGCATCTGCAAGTTGACAATACAGAAGACACAGCAGCGTTCTCATGATATCTTTAGCTATCTAAAAAAAGTAAAGCAATTAAAGCACAAAACTAATAATCTAATAAGATAGCGATGCATTGTAGTGCAAATACATGTAATGTTGCCAAACCCAGGTTCATTCATTCGTTCATTCATTCACTCTTTCTTTCTTTCTTTCAAAGAGGCAAAAATCTGTATTTCATTGAAATTAAACTTTTGTGGGTTTTGGGGTTTTTTTGCAGTTAAGTCTGATAAGAATTATCTTCGGAAATCCAAACATTTAGAAAACAAAATAAAGAAAGAAAAAAGAAAGTGTCTGCTGAGAAGGAATTCTGCCTGCTACCCAGGGGGATATCTGTACACACACGCACATACTCACACATAGGAAAAAAGAAAAATAAAGAAATAAAAGGAGAAGGAAGGAAAAAAGGAGTTTTGTTGATGGCCAAGAGGGATGACACCGCCTGTTCCTTCTCATAATTGCATTCAGATACTCCGGATACATATTTGCCAGCTCTCATGACCCACCGATGCTATTCCCTCCTAAGGAAAGTAGGCACTCACCAGATATTACAGATGATTTTAACACCAATAAAGGATTTGTACTGGGTGTGTTTAGGACTGAACAAACTGAGGAGAGGCTCTCTTACAGCACAGGTCTGGGCTTTTATTTTTTGTGAAGTAGGCATGCCAGTGGGAAAAAGTAAAATAGCAATTCCCCTGGCTTATTCTTTGACTAGCACAGCTTTGATTGGTGACTGAGACCCATGCTGAAACAATAATTTATGATCATTTTGGGGAACAGCAGCACCCCTCCATGAAAAATGCATTTAAGTCAGAGCAGGCCAGCATCTCCAAATGCAGGGTGACCCAGAGAGCTGCCACTTGCTGCTGAAATCATTCCCTATGGAGTTAACGGGAGAGGGAACTAATCAAACCTCGATGATTCAGGGCTCTTTCCACAGGGCATGTGTGGAGGGGGTTCTGGGGGCCTCCTCTGGAGTCCTGTAACTTCTCTGGGACTCTTGGGGTCTCCTGCCCTACCTTTCTATGCTTTGAGGTGTCCATGGTTAGCCCCGCACTCTGGTGCGCTGCACCAAGCTAATCATCGGCACGGAGAGAAAGGATATTGTCAGAGTGCAAAATGATCTGTTTTCAGGCAGGAAGCAGTCAACTAGATGTAATTTCCATGAAACAAAAGAAGGTATTATTTACAGGTTTATTGTGATGTTAATTAATATTTACATCTTGGAATGAAAAATAGAAATGTTAATGATTGGCTTTACTAAGAAGATCACTTGATGCCAATGTGAAAGCCAGGGAGAGAAGGCAATTATGCAAACATCACATGCATCCCAATTTCATTATGGAAACTTACATTTCAAATCTCAATTCAGGAAAATAACATGGAAAGTTTGTACTACAAAATCTAAACATGAGAAAGATTTAAGAGAAAAAAAAAAAAAAAGCACATTGCATATGTCAGATAATCTAGTCTGATTATCTGAGCTGTGCTAGCTACAGGGAAGCACTTACCCTTGAGTCCAGCTAGAAGTTAGCAGGGTAAGAAGGAACAAACCAGAATAACATAAAGACTAGCAACAAGGCTCAGGAAAGCAGACAGGAGCCCTAACCTAGCAGCTAAATATTTGGGTTCAAGCAAAGAATGAAAAAGAAACTTAAAGAAAATCAAACCAACCAAATGAAAACCACTTACAGCTGAAAATTTCTCAAGCAGCTCAAAAAACCTCACTACTTATTATGGGGGAAGAAATCATCACAAATTCTCAAAACAATCAACTCATTGTATACGGTGTGATTAACAGTTATTAAATATAAACAGACATTAAAAACTAAATACAACCACAAATGATACATAAAACAAGTACACACCAATCTTTCATGTTAAAAGAAGAGGGCTTCAAGAAAAAAAAAAAAGAATGTTGAGCACGTTTGGGAATTTTCTTTGATACATCACTAACACAGAACAAACAAAGATTGGTGCTTTCAGACAAGTGACCACTTTTATGAAGCTTAAATATTGCCAAAAGGTGTAATATGTATTGGCAGCATTATTGACTATAATACTGTGAATGATTTCAACAGTAAATAAGAACAGTTCGGGGTTTTTTCTTTTATAATGCGAACACTGGAGAAAAGCACAGCTTTGTGTAAATGGAATTTTTCTTTGAAATTGTAGCAAAACAAAAAAAAGCAAAACTTTTTACTCTAACAGGTATTGTTCACCCACGTAAAAGGAATTGTAAGTCATACAAAAAATTAATGAATAGCAGGATCTATTTTTTTCAGTACTTAAATTGCAAATAAAATAAACTCCACCCTGGTTCAGAGCTGTCTGTTTACTTCTAAGTCAAGTGCTGCCATCGAACTGCGGATGAGAATTTGAGTGCTGCTCAAGCTTTATATTTACTGCGTCAAAAGAAGTGGGAACCAAATGGAATTCACTATTTCTCCCAAGTTTCCCAAAGAGCAAGATACGTGCTTCCCAAGTTTCTGTGCAACAGACAGCTCCATGCCAGGCACGGAGGGCTGGATTTTCTGTGCGTGTGCATGCATGCGCATGAGCCGTCTCGGACTGCTACGACATGGAAGCTGTAACAACAGTTACTCGTCAAATGGCTTAACATTTACTTCATTGCACATCCTCATTCACCATAGCCTCTAATAAGCCAAAAAAAAAAAAAAGACAGGTATAAAGATAAACATACAAGAATAAAGTGTCTCACAGAAGTCCTTACCTTTCTGCAGGCAAAAAAAACCAAAAAAACAAACAACCCCAAACCCCAAAACAAAATACTCAAGCCGAATAAACCAGTACCAAACCTAGACCCTTTAAAAAATGCAATACTTGGTATGTTTGGATTTCAAGACTGAAGGAGCTGAGATACGTATTTGTGCATTTAAGACTCCCTGTATGTGGCATGCATGACTCACTGTTGCTTCAGATCATTTAACTGCTGCGCCCCATGACTTTTGCAATGAGCACTGCCATGTATAGATGTTAAAATATGAAAAATGAGCAGCCTTTCCTGTTGAGATGAAGGTGTATTATGGCATGTTGCCCTCTTCCTCTTGTAGGATGTGCACAAGGACCTATCAGAGGGATCTAGATCCAAAGGGGGAGGAGGAAGGAAAACCAAGGACAAAACACACTAGCCCAGAAGATGCTCAAATAATAAGCCATCACACTGATGGACTGATGAGCCAACTAGTTTCTCTCTCCCAGGCTTTGGCACAACACATCCAAGAAGGCTTCCCAGTTCTTGCAGCAAAAAGGGAAGACTGACGCTGTGCAACTTACAGAAAAATACATTGTGGATGGAAAGAGGGTGGTGGTGCTATAAAAAGAAAAATGATCCAGATTTAGAGCTGGTATTGGCATGAGAACAAGCGAGAGAAACTGAGGTCAGATCCTGACTCCCTCGAATACCCTGGAGGGCCCAGGGGGTGAAATCTTGGCTGTTTTCACCAGAAGCAAGAATGAGGGAGCCCTGTCTCCTGGCAAGTGAGCGAGATGCAAAAAAAAAAAGGTCAAGCCTGTGGCATCTCCATAGCTCTGAGCACAGTCAGGCTGAGAGTCTGGAGGACCACAAGCAGCACAAGGCTCTGACGGACATGCTGGGCTGTGTAGATGCAGAGTTGACTCCTGGGCCCAGTCACTGCCTTCCCTGATCCATGGCAAGGATTAGAACAAGCCAGCTGCCCCTTCTTCCCCCCAGGTACCCTAAGCAAAGAGGTTCAGCTCTCCCCCACACACAGTGCTTGGCTGTGCAAGCAAATCATACACCCAAGTGTCCACAGCCCTGAGCAATCCCTTTTCCTCTTCAAAATCCTGGCAGATTTCGCTACAGCTGCTATGATGTGTCTTGGAAAGCAACACTTCATGTGACCCTTCATATTGGTGTGGCAAAGGGAAAACTCTAAATGTCAGGAATGTACCTAGCAGAAAAATTCTCCAAGCTTGATGTCTGCAGGGATGGGAGAAGACTAGAGGGAAAGGTGTTTCCTTGGTTTGATGATCTCCGCTCTCATGCTACTCTGCAGGGATCAGCTGGGATGAACAGGAGTGCATTCTCTGTGCACCCAGCCCACAGCTACGAGCATCCTTCAGAATCACTTGTTAGGAGAGGGAGCCACAAGCAGCATCCCTCTGTTGCTCCCCCTTGCTATGCTTTGAAGGTTTTTAGCATGTGAAAAAGCAGCATTAGAAAGATCTGTGCCTACTATTTCCAAGAACTCTCTGATTAAACATCCTGGGCAGAGGGACATAAATCCCTGGGAATGCTCTTGGGTCAGCACAGCTCAGCCACACCTAGAGGCTCATCACAGCCAGTAAATGTCCCACTTGCAAGAGGCCAATTCCCACCTCCCATTTTGGCTTTCTGAGAAGTGTCCTTCCTTCCCTAGTTCTTTACACCTTGCACTCACAAAGTCAGTGGCTGCAATGAAGAGGATGAGGATCATTGAAATGAAAACATTGACTGTAGGTTAGCACAACGCATCACACTACATTCCACTTGCAGCAGCAGCAATGCAAGGCAGAAGGGAGGCCAAGACATGCAGGCGTGTGGAAGATACAAAAAAATAAAGAAGCAGCAAGCAGAGGTTTTCTGCTGTAGCACTTGTCATACAGCTGCATGTCTTGCACTGTTACTTCCAATAAATACTGACATGAAGAGGTTAAACAAATATAAAAGATGGCCAAATGCTATTGATAAGGAAAGCTCAGTTTTTCTGAGTTCCTTACAACAATATACTCCATAACTGCTTTACAGAGACTATTTTAAAAGGTTGAAATCTATTTTAATCAGAAGAATTCTTTAATTATTTACCACTTTTCCTTATTTTACTTACATTTAATGATATTAATTCTTAAATTTTGCTGAAACTAGCAAGAACTGCTGTATGTTACATAACAAAGGGGCTGCAGACAATTGAAACCTTCAAGAAAAATGAGCAAAGAGGCAACTGTGTGGCTTATAATCAAATTACATTTGCAGGAGGAAAGAAATTGCTCTAAATTTTAGATGAAGCAAAGTGTGTATAACTGCATAGGACATGCAGCATAGCTACGACTTAAAAGATGATTGCTTTAAATTCACATCTAACTGGCCTGCAAAGCAACCTGTTAAAAATACCATATGTTTTCCTACAGTTGAATATTCAACAGGAGACCTCTTTTTGTGTGTGCATTTCATACTTGCAAGATTTGCACCTGTAGTTTTGACCACGTGATGCATTTGACAGACAGCTAATGGTGCTAATGAATTGCTCTGATCTGGGTGTGCAATTTATTGTGTGCGTGTAAAACACGTGTCTGCGGAAAGCAAGGTGGGTCTCAGCCTCTCAGATCCCAGTCTCTCTCCTCCATCAAGTATTGCACTTCAAAATACCCATTGACAAGTTCCCCCAAGGAATTTTGTTTCTTTGGTTTGGTTCTGTCAAACACACAGGTTAACTGCTTCTGGATCTACTGATGTAAAAGGAAGCTTTATGATAACAAAAAAAATTTTGTTTTGAAATCAGAAACATGTGTGTGAACATTGATTTACATCAGTGCAGAAAATCTTTCCATCAAAGACTTTGGCTGTCTAGGAGAACTTATTTACTTACAAAATTGAGAGATTGGAGCGTCTATCTGGGGTACATTTCCTCCTTTAGCATTTAGCTTTTGCACTTGGGTAGGTGGCACAGGTTTGTGAGACTGGCCAGTGGCTCGGTACATGGCTTGGACCCACAGGATACGGTCCTGCTCATCATCACTTGCAAAAATCACCGTGTCTCCTTCCTTCACAGCATTGAAGAATGTTCTGCCACCATCCAAACCTGGCAGGAAAGGAAGTGACAATGCAGTTTCACAGATTTTGAGGCCAGCCAGGAGATCTCCCCCGGTTTCCCACCCCACCACTGCTCAGGTGTCTCTTCATCCAGTGCCATGCTGCTCCCAGCTCAGTCCCTGCCCCTGCATCAAACTCACCTGCAACACAGCCCACAGGTCCCCAGGTAACCCAGTTACTAAAACATGCCCCAGCACACTTGGATTAATCGCTTCTGTCACCTACAGCTCCATCTATGCAAGTTCCATGTGGGCACCAGTGGAGCCCAGTTAAAAATGAGGTTTGAGTGGGAGGTTCCCCATTAGACTGAAGGCATCAGTGCTCACACTGCAGAAACAGGTCCTTGGGTGACATTCTTATTTTTATCATAGCCCTGATTTGGCACCCATCTTCCCATCTCCCTGATAGGAGAGTTAAACAGGAAAAAAGGTGTTGAAAACCAACCTACTGCATCTTTTCTCATCTCCTCTGGGGGTACCCAGGGCATGGTGAGGATCACCATGCTCAGCATGGTGTCCCACTGAAATAAAAGAAAAATGGGGCTTGTACACTTGAAGAAGGGTCTCAACCACCAACAGGTACCTCCAGGTACCAGGGATTTTCTGTCCCTGCCCCTTCCATGCACTGATATCCATCCTAGAGAGAATGGGGTCGGCAAAAATGTTGGCTTGGTCCAATGAACATTTTCTACAATAATGACAAGCATAGCTGCTAGCCTTTTATTTAGGGAATATAATCTGAAGGCACAAGTTAGAATCATTACTCAATTTGAGCATTCAGCTCACAATCAAATTTCATAGGGATTTAAGGGTCCAATTCACTTAGGGTCCCCAGAAGAGATGAGTCTTTCCCTCCTCTGGTGCAACTCCTAGCTTGGTCCCTTAGATCTATTTATAGTAAAGTCATGCACAGCTAATGATCAGTGTAAACACAAACATATTTAGAATAAAGCTGATCACAGTTCAGCTGCAGGCAGGGAGAGGAAGAGAGAGGAGTCCTTTGGGAGCGGTGAGCGCAGCGCCCGCGGGAGCTGCCAGCTCCGTACCTGGCTGTGGGTCGGTGTAGTCCACAGTGTATCCGTCGAGCTGCAGCAACTCTTGAGGTTCTGCTTTTTTCTCCCGGTAGCTGCACATAGCAAATGTATATTGACTAACCTGAGGAAAATCACAAAGCTAAGATGGCACCGGGTGACCACCACAAGGCAATCCAAAGTGCTTACAAACGCCACACGCTGACAGCGTGTTCGCAGGGACTGGGGGTGGTGGGGTAATCTGGATGCTCATTGCCCATTAGAGACAGACTAAACTTTTTACCCGGCTTTTACGAAGCCCTCTCTTGGCACACCCTGCCGCAGCACGCGTCTAATTCTCCACATCAGTACATACAGCGGTTTAATTTCCTCCAAAAGAGGAAGCTCCACGGCTTTAAACCCTCTATCATTCATCCCCAGACAAGTGCAAGAGTGACACCCTGTCACAAACAATGTGAGCTAAATTGCTAGGTGCCAGTCATATTAAAGCAATCTTAAGATCCCACTGATCTCGGCAGTTGTTGTCATCAGTGCTGTAAATGGCAGCTCTCACTCCTCTGAGGTACCATCTGCATGACACGATAGATTCCATGTCAGGCTCTTGACGGAAGCCGACTGAGCTGCGGGGCTCTGCCAGGCTCCCGCATCGCCTTCAGGAGCCCATCAGGCCGCATCAAGGCCCCGCGCTGCTCGGCGCGCTGCGATCTGCGAGGAGCTCAGCCAGGGAGCACAGGAGAGGATTCTCCGTGCCCCGGGCTAGGAACTCACAGGGAAATTTACTGTCAAATGATTTCAAATGACTTTGTTAAGGTTGTGTCACATCCCGGACGCCTGACGTAATTTTATTCGTCTGGACATTTTCTTGACCTCTGGAGGAAACTTTAAAACTCTGGTGGGTGGCAATGAATTGTGCTTGTCATTTTTTGGAAGTTGGGGAGAGATCCTGAAAGATGGGAGCATGGCTGAGCTGGGGAGTTTTGCCTCCAAACTCCAGCCAAATTGCTCGGCTACAAAGATACATGCAGCACTTATTGTGGTGGCATCTCTCACTAAGAAAATGTAATTTATTGAAGTCGGGGGACCCGTCTATTGGCACAGCATCTCCCAGTCGCCACTCGGTTTATTGCTGCCCTCTATGGGCTTCTGCTCACTGCCAGCCTGCTCCAGCAGCCCTGCCTGCACTGAGCCTTCCTCCAGGAACAGCTCCAAAAGCCACCTAAGAATAAACTCTATCATTAACACATTTGTGGGAGTAAGACTAAAAGCGATGCTTTAAGCATCTTGCATCCTCCTTAAAACTACCAGCACTGACAAAAGATTGACAAGTAGCAGACCAATAGCAGGAGCACACCAGTGCATATTCCCTGTTCTGAACTTTGCATGCCTACCATCGTATGGGCAACACAAAAATTAAAAAGATTAACACGAAGGAATCTAAAAATAACCCAGTGCCCCACGGCACAACATTCAGACTCCTGTGGTGTTCATTCAGTCGTACTTGCAGTATGTTGCTGCCATCTCCTGGAGAAACTCTGGAATGAGCTTTATTTATGGGAAAATCCTAGAGATCTCGTCTGAACAGTAAGAATTTGATTTCTCTGTGCTAGACAGCCTGAACTTCAGGGACTGCATGATAAATGCAATTCCTGAAATGAGTCAGTGCTAACCTATGCTGACATTTATTAAAAACCTTAATTCCACTAATGCTTTTTGCTTTTCCCATATGGTTTATAGCAACTGGTAAATTTATTCACTGGTTCAGCTGTTGTTCTCTGACCCTGAACATGAGGTCTGAATTTCGGGCTCTTTTTCATATACAAGTAATTCCATTCCTCTTTGGACCCATAAAATATTCTTCTGCCCTAGCAATAAGACAACCACAGCAACAGAGTGGCAACGTAGGGAAAAAGGCATTTCAGAGCCTGTAATTCTCATGTTAAAGGTTATAAATGACAGGTGTAGACAGTAGGCTCTGGTGGAGCCATCCTGGGACAGAGGCAAAGCAAACTGGTCTTTCCTGTTAGGATGCATAGGATTTCCTTGAAAGAACATTGTTATCAGAAAAGACCTTCAAGAGAAACCTGCAGGTGGGTCTATAACATGCAGTGAGCCGGGGCTCAGCCAGGTTCACATTCTACTTCTCTACTCACACAGCTCACAAGCCCAAGCTCAGGAATGCCACAAAGCTTGCTGGCAGCAGCAAGCAAGGATCAGGTTGGAGGGAGGACAAAGCTAATGATGGCCTCTGGAAGAGGTGCCAGCTGTGCCATGCAGAGTGCCTGCACCTAAACTCAAGCTACTGACTTCGAGGACTGGCAGACCAGCCTGTGTGCCCTATCCTGCTGCCTAGAGCATTTGCTGCCTGGGGTCAGAGAGAAGTTGGTGCCACGGCTACCAGTGCAGTGTGGCTCCTTCCGTTTACAAGCAGTGGTAAAGCCAAGCCCAAGAAAATGAGATTCTAGAAAGCTCAGTATGTCACAGTTGCGCTTTGCTGCTGAACAGCACTGCAGGGTCAAGAGGAGATTGCACTTGCCTTTCATCAGCCCTCCAAAATACTGTGCTTTACAGAGCCTGCTTTCTGTAAAGCTCAGAAGTGGCCAGACAAGTGAAACAGTTAATAGCAGAAATTAATCTTACAGCCTGCTGAGTTCACGCTGAACCATAGCTGAGTATGAGAGCGAGCGAGCAGACGGGACGGGCAAGATGAATGGTTTGAGTAATTGGAAAAAACACAGATACAGAGAGGAAACTGAAGGAAGACAGGAGAAATCTCTGCCCAGTGAGGGACAAAATCTCAAAGCAGCTGGGATTTCATCCAGGGACTTGATGACAGCCAGGAAAGGAGCATCTAAGGAAGCTGAACTGAGAGAAAGTAAAAGAAGGGAACTAATCCAAGGCACCCCTGGCTGGTTCATTACAAAAAAGGGAAAACGCTTTGAGAAATATTTTGAGACAAAAGAACATAAGGAGGGGAAAAAAGTGGGGAAAAAGACAAAGAAATTCAGGAAAGGGGAAGCAAACAGCAGGAGACAAATGCCGAAGTTCACTATTCCCAGGCTGCTAAATTAAATCTGACTTTCTTGGCACTTAACCATATTCTGTCACCAGCTATATAATCCGAATGATTAATAAATACAGCAGATATGCATTAACCAGTCCTGACTTTGTCCTGGTTTCTCCACCAGAGACTCCTGCTCTAGTAAGCACTGCTTTCCCCAGGATCCTGCTCAAACCTGTTAATTGTCATGCCTCACACTCTGAGCTCAGTCATTTGCTCCCCCTTTTTTACTGTTGACACAACACCGCCCTACTCGGGTTAAATTCTTAAATGGACCTTTTCTAAATTAACAGCATGCATTTTGTCCCAAGGGAGAGAAACCGTGCGAAGATACTGCCAGCTGTAATACAGCTTTCCACTTTGATGAGAGACTCTTGTCCTCTGGTTGCAGCTGTATGTTGTCTCCCAAGCCCTTTCCTGACACAAATGAACAGAGGAAATGATCTAGCTTAAAAAACAAATGCAAAACCAACAGTTTTCACACCTCAGCATACCCATTCAGCTCTAAAAAACTGCACAAAACAGTTGTCCCAGCTCCCCCCTTCAAGCAGGAGATGTGTGTGCTCTCCTGGGCAGGGCTGTGTGGCGGGAATTCATCCTCTGTGAGTATGGACAGGACATGCAGAACCTACTGCAGCCAGGCCTAACAAGCTGTGGCATCACTTTAACTAGCAGTTTCCAGATATTTTCTGTGTATCATCACACTCCAGATTTCACAAGAATCACCATCTATGCCTAGTTCTCAGCAAGTGTCTAAGAGAAAACATTATTTAATATGATTATGGGGACCAGCTATGGGTCATTCAACTCAGCTTGAAGACCACAGTCTAGGACTGCTGGTGTACCACACTGCAATTCCACTGAATTATTTTCAATTTCTGGGTGATATTCAGAGTTACTGAACACTTACTTCATTTCATTTTATCCCGAGTCAGCTGAGTTTTGCTAAAAGCAAGAACTGTCACTGTTAGTCTCAATTATTCTGAGTTTAGGGAGTCTGTCACTAGAACAATAGATCCAGGCGTAGACACTGCAACTGGTTTTAATCTGCAGAGAGTTGATCTGGTTCCAACAACATTCTGCAAACAGCATCAGACACAATCAGCTGAAAACTGCTTCAAGCTACTCAGCAGACATGTCATCCAGGTACCATGGAGTGTTACTTCCCATATGCTGCCAGAGCACAGAAATGGGGTTATGATAAGAGATGAACAGATTCAGTCTGAAAATTCAGTGTAATTAATTCACTTGCCCTTAAAAATCATTACAAGAAATTTCCTATTGCAAAGCCAGTAAACCCACCAGAACCAACCATGGTGTTATTGCCAGTACAGCACATTAGACCTTGCAAAGAATTAATACAAGCTCTGTCAGCTATCAAAAATCCCAGCTTTTGCATGAGGGTCTAATTGGCAAACTGGCTGAAATTTGTGTGCTGTGCTCAAGCAGCTGATACAACTGAGGAAACACTTACAACATCTGCAACAGATGTGCACTTTCTTTCCTAACCAGTCACAGAGAACTTTGCCCTAAAAAGCTTAATTGCTTTTGCTTACCACTGCCACTGGCATTACTGCTGCCTTTACAAAGCATTTTCCTCGCTTGTGATGCTGCGGACCATTTCCATCCAAGCTCAGGGCCATATTCTGCCATCATTTTCACACTGCATATCTCAGGATTTAAAATTAGGCAAGTAACGAGTCTCTGCCATGTAATTTACATCTAATCAGTATTCTGCTCTTCTGCTGCTCATCTCAAAGGGTGTCTATGAGAAGGGTGGGCAGTGTACAGAGAGGACTGCGATTCATTCGGAAGGGAAACTAACCCCTCTTAATGCACGGATCGGTGCTGGAGGAGCACACACACTTGCTCTGCCAGCCATGCCATGCCATAACCCTTCCCCGAGGGGCTGAGCCAAGTCCGCCCAGCAAGGCAGGTGCTGGAGAGTTGAGGCTCAGGTCTAGAAATGACACAAAGGAACTGCTCCCACCCACTACACCCAAACAAATCTCTCCTGCATAACCCTTGCAGTTACACAGACACAGAATGTGCGAGGGATTATTCCACCCAAATTACACGGCAGTTATTGCTCCTTTCCCCTTCTCTCCAGGGCTTACACAAGCCAAGTAGCAGTGGAAGCGCTCCCAGCAGAGCTGCTTTATCTCCATACGCGCGCAAAGCCTCCGTTCATGGCAGCAAGGCATCACTGACACAAAAGAGACAAACTGCCATCAACACCTTCCTCCTTGGTGCCACCCATGCAGTTTGGCACTTTTGTGCCTTGTTTAAATAGTTATGAAGGGTTTGAGTATTTATTACCACGAATTTCTTAACCACTGGTACCAGAAGACAGAGTGGTACCACCCAATAGCACTGAAGGAACCAAGGCTGTGTCCATCTGAAATGGGGAAAGAGGGAGAGAGCACAAGACCATGAGGAGGATGTTATTCTGCAAGCAACAGGAGAGGAGACAGAGCTGCAACAGAAGATGCTACAGGTAAGGGACAGATACAAGGGATCAAAACGGAAATGTTTAGTTACTCCTCCAAACAGCCTCGCCCTCCTGGCAGCGTCAGGGACTGACCAGATCACTATATGTCAAAAGGACTTTATGCTTTGGGCTCTATCTTTCAGCTCTGGTGCAGGCAGGAGCCTGGTGTGAATGAAGCTCCTGAAAGAGGGGATGCTCCTTGTGCATTTTCTGTAAGAAGAGCCAGCTCACCTTCCTGCAGGGGTTATTTTCTGCCTGTGGTTTAACAGAGCTCAGAGCATCCTGGACATCAACACCTTTACTGCCAATCCCTGCTCGTATCAGCACCCATCCTTTGCATTGCATGAAAAGCAAATGACAAACATACGGACAGCAAAGTATTTTTATTCCATCTTTATTGCCTGCTGACATGTTCAATATGCTCAAACTACATCTGAGGGACTGCATAGAGAGTGTTTCTTGTTTATATTTGATGTACGGCAGAACACTTTACATTGCACCAAATGTTGAGCAAACGGTAACATAACAGAGAAGCTGCAGTGGCAGCTGGAATTTCTGAGGTGGGCTACAGAGACTCTCTGGGGGCAAAAGTCTGCTCATCTTATTCAAATGAATTGCTTTTCTGGCCAAATTCTGCTCTGATATGCCAACTGACGAATACAGACCTAGTAACATGTGAAAACATGGAATAACTCTGAGAGCTTCAATTCCACAGCAAGCTGAAGAATATATAGCAGCTAGAAACCAGAGAAGCAACTGCAACCACACTGAATGGCCAGAAGGCTCTGAGAGAGACAAAGGAATCCATGTCCAAACCTGCAAACCCTTGCACAGAAGAGTATCAATAGAATTATTTATGGGAGAAATGAGGTTAGGAAAAATGACTCTGCTTTGAAGCATCCCTGTTCACAGGGAAAAAAGAACTGAGAACTTGGTCTAACAGGACTGAATTGTCTCTCAGGGAAAAGCAATACCAGTTGCACTACAGGTGATCATGGACTGCCATAGCACTTCTAACTTCATTTCAGAACATAATAAAGGAAACATACAGAGAGAAGCAATTCTTCAATCCCTGCCCAAGAACAGGGTCAGTATGTAACGTTCCCAAAAGGGAAAGGCAGACAGAGGCATGCCCTGTGGCTGCTCTACATTACCTCCCTCCTCTCTGTGGCCATTTTGACCCCATGTGGAGTACAAAATGAGCACTCCAACTGTCTCTGCTGATCATATTTGGTTCTGGGACTAGGTACTCAATGGGTCTCTCTGAATAGCCTCCTACTTACATGGGTCCCACACATCATGAATCTCCTTTACTTCCCAAGGATGGATTTCCTTCTGCCCCATAGTTTCATGCTATGGAAGCCAGAAATGATGGCTAAAAGGGGAATGAATATCATTACGCTTCCTACTGAGAAAGCTGAACTTGGAGCAATAATAAACACAAGACAAAGGAACCAGCTTATACCAGGTGATTTAGGACCAGAGAAACCAGGTGTCTAAGGTGGAAGAGGGATTGCTCGTACTCTTGTCCTTATCAGCACAGGATAGACAGCACACAAGCATGCTCCAAATGTGGAGTCCGGTGCATCTGGTTTATACCATCTCTGTTCTTACACTTTGCCCCTCTACAGCAGACCTGCCATCTGCTTCATCAGCAGCAGGGTTTTACCCTCTGACCTGATCAGTTTGGATCTGCGTTGGATCTCAGTTGGATCCCAAGTTATGCCATCAGAGCATCTCTGTGTGGCTTTCAAAGAAAACCCTGAACAAAGGTTCTAGTCTTCACACTTGGAGACAACACATCGTGAGAGTCCAGAGAGGAGGGGGAGAGAGAGACGGAGCCAAGAGGACTCTGTGACTTTGTCAGGTTGGTGTGAAGATGGTTCACTCACACTGGGGCCACACACTTCTGTGGCCAAGGCAGTGGTTTCACCTGCTCTTGGAAGGTGAGGGAAGATCAAACACACAAAGTACCGACCATATCCTTTCAGGTTACAGAGGACATCTGCCTGTTTCCTTGAAATTCTTAACAGTAGTCAATATACAGGTCTACTAAAACTGGGAGGGAAAAAAGTGAAAAAAATCAAAAAGGGAAAAAGGAAGACACTGCAAAATGATGACTGTAAAATGATCAGTGAGAGCTGTAGACAATGAGAAGTTTTAATAAATGTGAAGGCAAGATAAATGTCAAGAATGATTTGATGCTGACTCTGACATAGCCAGTGATAAAACTTCTGTAGATTCAAATGGACTCCAAATTTAACCTGTAGGTTCAAAAGGGAGCCCAAGAACCTCCAATCAAGACAGACTGAGCTTCCTCCTCACCTCATTAATTTCTCATTAAAATTGATTCTCCATTTTATTAAGCATTCAAGTGCATCTGGAAACTCCTGGCAAGAATTCTGCAACTGGGATATCCTTGAGAACACCCATACATTTAGAAAAAAATCCGTGATTAACAGACACCCTGCACAGAACCACAGCTCAGCATCACATGCACTGAAAATGGCCACAGGGCAGACTCAAGTATTTCATGTTGTGATTTAAGATCACTTTTAGTTATATCTGTTACCTGGACCAGGACAAAGAATCGTTTCTTCCATCTCTTCCAAACATTTTTACCAATGGCCCATAAATACCTAGGAGAAAAGAACAGGTGAATTCAGTACTCAAGTGTTTATCTGTTCTCTTGCTTTTCAGTATATTTTGTCTACACTTAGAAACTGAAGTTAATGCACAAAAGAGAGTAATTACAAGACTCTCAAGCTCAGTAGCATTCATGAATGGCTTTATTTCTAGCCTGAACAGATTACCTGCAAAGAAAGCGACATAAAAATCTTACAGAGTCTTAATGTTACACGGTATTAATTCTCTCTTTCCCTTTGTCTTTCACAACTTGCTCAGAATGTGGAGCCCTTTAGTACCAGTGAACAGCTGTAACATGGTTGGATGGGCGAAGAATGCATTTCCAATGGAAGAATTAAGGGAGAGAAACCCCAAATCTGCTTTAGCCTTCATAAAACCATTTTGCTGAGGGGAGCTGTCAAACAGAGGGACACTTCCTACATCAAACCCAGTAGGCAGGATCTCAATATCCACTGGACTGACTAAACCAGGACACTTCACTGAGCAGCTCTTAGATGAAATCCAAGAAATTGCTTGGCTACAGATAATTCAAGCAAACTGAATAATTTCTGAGGAGCAGTAGTGAATTTACTGTTTTCTACAAAGGAAGAATTAACTTTTAAAATTAATGTCAAAAAATGCATTTAATCTCTGCGATGAATTGGCCACTGTGACACTGTAACACAAACACTGGCAAAACTAGTGGCAGCACCAGGCTAATAATAAACATAAGGATATTATTCAGCATTAATATGTTTTATGTATCATAATAATTACTTTAGTTCTGGCTCAATAAATAGAAAAAAGACTTAATTTTTGGTTATGCAAGGGGTTCCATATGCCAGAAGAGATCTAGCATACTCTTGGTGAATGTTTAAACCACAAAACTCCAAGTCATGCTGATGTGGGCTTTGAGTCCTTGGCTAGTCCATGAAGAGGGCAATAAGTGTCCTTTTGGCTATTGCTGCTAACATCAACAGAAAAATAATCTCAGTTCTGGTAACAAGAGGTATGAACCTCAGAGTTTTAAGCAGTATCATGTAAATCAAATATTAGTTGAAGAAAGCTAGAGAACAGCCCTTCTATCAGCTGAGGTCAAGGAAATAAACAGGACAGGGGATCTGCCTTCTCTGGCTTTGGTGATCTTGGTGAAAAAATTAAACTTCACACAAGACTACTGGCTCTGACCTCATCAGCAGAGACAAGAGGTGGAGGAATTAGAAAAGATGAGTGACCTAACTCACCTAAAAATGGATGAAATGTAACAAAATGCTATGAAAATAAAAGTGAAACTAAGTTACTTTTACAGGGCCAAAACCAGACTGGAGAGTTATTTCCAACAGTGAGTTTCCAGGACAGTTTCAATTTTTTGTCACATCCTCAGCTCTGAAGAGCAATCAGAGCCTTGCCAATGGCCACAGCTAGATATTGTCAAGGATAATCTTATTTGTAACTATATGAAGGTAGCAGTGGACAAGGATCCCTCTGGCCCCAGATCTTCTGACACTCCCTCCCGGAGGGGAAAGGTGTCTCTTTTAACCTTCCCAATTATTAATCCTACTCCAGGCAACTGCTATTTAATTGTGGTGTGTATCTCAGTATAAATAAAGATGGTCTCACTGGGGTTTGTTTCAAGTGGAAAGTGCACTGTGATCTTGGTTTTGAGAAATCAATACAGGGCGACACAGAATAACTTAAAAAAAATTGTATTATTTTCAGAAAGAGAGCTGGGCAGTTCACCTATTATTTCGCACAGGAAAAAACATAATTTCCTGTGAGGAAAACTGTTTAAATTTTAAACTGTTTGGCTTATATGCATGAAAAAAGACTATGCTAAGAATATGGAAAGTGCACTATAAATGCCTGAACTAATGCCATTTTTATATTTATCTTTCTGCCTCACCTCCTGTGAACTTGAGAAAAAGAGTTTCTCTTTGAGAATCTTAAAAAAGCGAAATTTCCCAATGCACATTCAAAACAAAATGACTTTAGATTGAGAAAAGTGTTTACCCAGAGTGCTTCATGTTTTGAGGCTTATCCATTCGTACAGCAAGCTTGATCTTCAGGTCTTGATCGGGGCAGTTTTTGGAAACAGTCATTTTGTGCCACTCTGACTGCTTTGGGCTATTAGGAGTAGGGTGGAGAACAACCTGTAAGAATTAAAACCAGCAATGTTAAAGGGAAAAATTATTCATAGAATGGGGTTTAATGTGGAACAGAAATACCTCAGATGACCTAGTTTTGTCCTACAAGTCAGTCTGACTGAGCTACAACAGCAGATAAAAATCTGCATCCTATGTCATGACATGAGTAGCTGCAGGACTCTGCTTCCATTTCATGCAGCAGGAAACGCTGCGAGGGTCTCCAGCTGGAGCACATCCATGCAACACCAGGACTGCAGATGAACACCAATGCAAGCACTTGGCTCAAAGAAACTGAAAGCTCCAAGAGGTGAATAGTCTTTGCTGATCATAGCTGTGCTTTCCCCACATCATCTGTTACCGTTACAAAACAGAGCAGCTCCCTGGAGAGTAAGAAGGTACAGAGTATTTCCCTTGGACCACACCACACTCACTATCTTCTCCTGGTATTTCCATATGTTTCCTCTGAGGTGGCCTAACCCCCTTCCTCCAACCCCTGTTCCCCTTCTGATGCTGCTTTCACTCTCAGAGGTGACTTTGCCTGGTACAAATTCATTCAAGTTTCCACTGTGCTGTAGTGAGATGAATCTTCTTTAAATCCATTAACCTTTATGCAGGCACATTGTTTCACAATTCTTACAAATGGCAGCATTCACCCTCATTAACTGATGTGCTGCCATCACTCATTTCTTGCTCATGCCTAGCCTATGCTCCTGCCAAACTCCAGCCCAGACTATAATCGTGTATTCCTCTGCTCAACTTTGCTGCTGAGTCAACAATCCTGGGGCTGTTTTTCCACCAAGATATCATTGATGCTATTACCCTCGGATGAATTACTCTAAAACGTATTTTATTGCCTCCTCTAAAGCCTGAGGTAAACATCAGTAGATTCTCAACTTTACCCTTATCCATTAATGTTATTTATCACTTCTTTTATTGAATTGCTCTGTCAGGAATCTGAAGCTGGTATTAGTCACAGAGATAACTGAGCAACACCGGTCTGTACTGCATCGCTCTCGGAAGAAAACACATTTAAGCAAATCCTGAAGATGAGAAGTGAGTTCTCCACATGAAGCAGCGGGTGTTAGAAGCATGATGGACCCAAGCTCTGTGCAGTATCCAAGGAACCCCAGCGCCAGGCAGGTCATGTAAGAACATACACCTCTGCTAAGCTGCATCTCTTAGAGAGGCAGCAGCCACTCAGTGTGTTTGGGATGCTCTCTACTTTGATTTCTAACTCTTTTTTCCACAAAAGGCACAAATTTTTCTCAGTGGTGTTGCAATTCACAGCTCTTCCCCTCCTTGCCCTCAGCAGATGAAGTAGTGGCGTGGCTGAAATCCATGGGAGCCTTGCCACTGGCTTCAATAGGGTCAGGATGTATTCCCATGCCTTCAGCGGCTCATTCAGCAGTGTAGGGCTTGGGAGCATTTTCCAGTTCTCCCCTGGATAAAAGTGGTGAGCTGAGGAGTGGCGGCCGGTTGCCAACTGAACACTGGCAATAGAAAGTGGGCTTTGTACCCGCCTGGCAGAGCACAAAGCCACTGCTCAAAGGGCGGCTGAGCAGGGGTGTTTTGTGTATAAAACCTGCTTTCCGCCTCTCTCCATGCAGGCAGGTTCCTGCCCACTCCAACAGCTAAACCAGGGGCTTAACACACTCCCAGTTTCATTATTACTTTAAAGAAGAAATCTTGATGCAGCCTGAGCAGACACGCGTCATCTTTCGGCCGCTCCGGGCACACTGAGCATCCCTTTGAAGTTTGGCCGACTGAAAGCACTGGTGGCCACGGGCCAGGGGGAGTCAGTGCCAGCTCCCCACACTTGCCACTGCTGGCCTATGTCCCTCAGCCTGCAGAAACTCAGGGCTGAGGAATGGTTTCCCGCTGGACCGGGAACTAAAGCACATTGGTAGGGCTGGCTCATCAGCCTTTCAGGGCAAGAGGGGTTGCTTTGGGTGCTGACATCTTTCTCAGAACAACATGCACAGCTAATTGCTTCCCAAGACCAGCAAAGTCAGCAGTGCTCATGGCTGCCAGTGGAAACAAGACTTACAAAGCAAGAGGGGCTGCACTGAGTGTAACCACTCAGGGGAAAAATCCCTGAATGGCTGCATGGCCGGCTGGGTGAAAAGCTCTGCTCAGCATGCCACAGCGGATAAAGGCAGGGTGCCAGGCTGTTTGAAGTAGGAGGTTTTGAAAATAATCCTGAAAATATTATGATGCTGTGCAGTCAAACAATTGTAGGTCTTCAGCTGTAGTACTGCAGCCTAGAGGGGTCATCCTTTTTGTCAAAAAAGGAGGACAGAGAGAAAGGAAGGATCAAGGTGTGGATGAGGAAAAGTCTGAAGGGGCTGTGACTCGCTTTGAAGAGAACATTGAGAGAAAAGAAGGGGTAGCTTTGCTTTTCTCTCTCTCTCAAGTGCAAGAACAAAGGATATTTCATGAACATGAAAACACAAATAATTAAAACGAACATGAATGACATGAGACAAAATTGCATGTAGCATTCTCCACCATAAAGCTATAAACTCAAATCAACAGCTCACCAGGACCTGGAAGAATGTTTGGTGCTTTTATGAACAGGATTATCACAAAACCATGTTAATTAGGAAAAATGTTGAATGGACACAGACTCTTCCTTATCAGTGCACAAACAGTCATGGAGTTAGCAAGAAACATCCCAACAGGTTAGTCCATAACTGGAAATACCATGCTTGGGCTTGCAACAGGATCAGTGGCTTTCCTGACCATGGATTTCTTAGCCATAGCCATACAGACAGGATGGGGAGCAAGGAGTGCTGCAGGGCCAGGCAGAGCCCAGGCTGCCCCTGGAGATCACCTGGGTCATGCTGAGCCATGACAGGAGGTGCCAAGTCCTCTTACCCCAACGTGATTTTCATGGAGTCATCATCATACTGATCTCAGCCTGAGAAGCTGAGGAAGGTATGGCAAGGGGTCTGCTGCCACTTCTGCCTGGGGCCAAGACAAATGAAACAGCTCCACAAAAACCATGGAGACAAGCGAAGTGTCCCAAAGCCATAGGAAAGTGCCATCCACAGATATTCTGGAGCTGTGGGCTGCAGTGATCAAGGACCATCAGTGCCAGGGCATTGGTTTAGGGACCACAGGTGAGGGGCAGAGATGGGGTGGGAAGATTTGCTGTGTCCAATACCCCTGGAATCTGAGCTCTTTGCTATTTACACCATTGACGGGAGCAATGAATCCTCATGTTTCACTTCCCAGTCTAGCCCCACTGAAGCCACCAGTTCAGCCACCATCCATCATCCCCAGGGAAGCCAGGGCTCCAAGCCTTTTGCAGGGAGAACTGCACTCATTGCTTTCAGAAGGTCAAACCGTGCACGGGCTGCTCAGCAGATATGAGAGAAACTTAACAGTCCCTTGCCAAATGTAAATCCCCCCTTTTTGCTTCAGCATAATCCCCTTTTCTGCCTCAGGAATGTCCATTTCCGCAATCAACTTTTAAGGCCTTCTGGTCTGCCAATATTGCACACAAGATCCTCTGCCTTTGCTCAGAGCAGGCACAGCCAGCTGAAATGCTGCCATTAAGAACTCACAACAAAGACAGCATGCGAGATGCACTCCTTTCCAGCAGTGCAAAGCTTGCTTTCTTTCCCCCTCCTGAAGCTTGGCAAAAAAGCAGAGCATGTTGTGCTCCAAAGATATTTCTGTACAGCAGAGATTTCTCTAGAAAAGCAGGGAACATTATTAAATTCAAAACCTCCTTACCCTCCCAAGTTCTTTGTCCTCCAGAGCCAGCACTCCTGTGCTCTCTGTGAACAGCTTCACCTTCACTGCAGGAAGTGCATGGGTTGTCGTGAAGTCTCCTTGGGTGCCCCAGCTGTGAAAAGAAGGACAGAGGGGTGTTCAGCTCAGCTGGCAGGTCAGCAGCAACACTGCTCAGGCATGAAATAGTTAACCCAAAATGCGTCTGACACAAGCCAAAGTGGTTGGGTTGTGTGAGTGACAAGGGCATTAATTATCTTCTTTGGAAAATGTGGGACAGATGTTTGGAAAACCCATCATGGTCCTTGGGGGAAAAAAAGAGAGTATCTGGGAGCAGCGTGAAACCAAGTTTAAGAGAATTTTCTTATTTAGAAAGAACAATGTCTCCTACAGTGCCAGCCTGTGGAGTCACAAGAGAAGCAGAGGATTGAAGACATCTGCACCCAGAAGTCTGTAATCACTCATGCCTGTGCGCCTCTCTTGGCTAATTAACCTCTCCTTTCCAGGCTGAGAGTGAGGTTTGCTTTTTCTGAAGAAACTGCAACTTAACCTGGGTCGCTTTCCAAGTCTCAGCCCAACCCAAGTTTAAGGCAAGCCTTTAATCTGGAGTAATCCTAGTTTACTAGGACTACAGAGCAGGACACCAGCTCCTTGTGGGTGGGACTACAGTGGCCAGGAAGATGCCACCTCTGCAACTACACCATGATCCACTGTCTACTATTTGTACTCTGTGAGTCATTCCCTGGCTTGGAAAGGAGTGCTATGGAGGGTGAATTATCCACAGCCTCTAGACACGCATGTCTGCAGAGGCCATCTACAAGTTTCTGCAATCACAAGTTGCCCAAATGCACAGAAAACATAAACTCATTCCATGTGGGACCCTGCCAAGAGTATGCCATGAACAACACCTCTGAGTGATGTGGGGGAACACACACTGTAACCAGAACGCTGCAAGTCAGATGAGCGATCATGCCATAACTCACTGACCACTTCTATTCATCCTCACTCTGTTAATGACACTTTCTCACTTTAGGCTCAAACTAGATGCTCTGCTGAAGAAAGGCAGTTCCTTTGAAAAGGCTCAGAAGACATGGTCCAGTGAGTAGGTGTTCCTCAAAGATGAACACCAAGCAGTAGGTTTAGCATTTGGAAAATTATCGGTAAAAATAATTCACTTCTCCTTGTGCTCTAGGAGTATGGGTTTATGCTTTGCTCCCCACAGACCAAATCTTGTCCAACTGAGCTCAGTAGATGAGCGTGTTCAGCACAGAGCTGATTAAAAAATTTGGACACTTCATCAGCTTTGCTCTGAAGCTTCCTCTCCTGGTGTCACTGTTTCACATGTTTTGTTTTTTATGATGATGCATTGAACCATCACCAGTGCCAGAGAGCAGAACTTTGGCTTAAATTACCTACAGTACTACAGGTCCAGTCAGGTCCTTTATCGTATCATATCTTTTTCCATGTGTGAGCCATCAGCTACCTAATAAATGTTTTAAGGGTAAGAAGCAAGAAACAACTTAATTTTCTAATCACAGTTTCAGGTCACAGGTTATGTTTTCTCTCAAAAAACTGCATTGTCACCAGGAGAGAAAGTAGGAAGATTATCTTGCTTTGGGTAAGAGGCAAAAGTAAGAAAATATCCAACCTTACACTGTGTATTTTGACAGCATCTGCTTTATAGAACTCGTATCTCTGTTTACTATTAAAAAGCTCTTATTTGCTGAAGCATTCCCAGACCATATGTTATCAACAAATGTTACTAACCAAATACAAACAGTAATTTTCATTAGGTTTCCTTCATGGGAACAACATTAACCACAAAGAGAATAAATGTTTCAAATGACAGCAAACATACATAGCAAAGCCTTGACAACACTGGTGCTTACATATTCATACCCCCAAAAGCCCTGAAAAGATCTGCGCCAACAAATGGAGACCATCAGAAGTTGAGTTTTGTGCTGGTTGGAGCCTGTGGTGATGTCATTAGTTGCCATAGTGATGTTCAGCATAAGGCCATAACTCATGCCACTGAAACATCATTTATATTCAATCTGAGTACCCAGTTTATCTGGGCTGTGTATTAAACTATTGTTCAGAAAATTAGCTCTGGGCAGTAGCTAGGTATTAGGCTCTTCTGAGGGACTAACAGTGTAATGGTTTCATTTCCATATTTAATCATTAAGCAGGTTATCAATGGCTGAGTTCAGTTTTGGGGAAAGTCCACTTGGGTGCATTGGTGCACCCACTGTGAACAAATGCCATGAGGTAGCCATGCTATTTCATCCCTCTATCACAGAACTCATGCTGACACTTCAAAGCAATAAAGCATCTGCAAATGCAGACAAACAAATGTCATTCTGGCCAAAAGGATACACGCATACAGATGGATATATATGGATGTACACAAAAAAGGTGCACAAGCAGAACAATCCTGACAGTACTTCCCCAGTCAGGATCGTATTAACTATCTGAATCGTGCCTGAACCCCTCAGTTCATTTCTTATTGGCCAGTGCATCCCAAGGTCCAGAACTGATAAAGAAATGCTGCTGTGCATACAGAATTTACTAGAATCACTGCCCTTTTTATGGCATCTGTGCTGTTCCAGTGCTACCAGCAGGATCTACTTTTGTCTCCAGGGTTTCTATTTAGACATCAAACAAAGGATAAGCAGTTAAACTCTTCTGGTTGCAAAGTGCCAGAGGTTGAGATATGCCCCAGGTGCTAACTTGACAGATGCTGGCCCTTCTTTTACCTTTTACAAGCATAATAAGGAGACCATCACTGTAAACCTTGTGTCTACAGATTCACCCAGAGGTGCCATCACAGTTACTGACCAAACAGCCTAAAGTGCTAGGATTTTATCCTGAATGGAACATAAAATGACACATATCCAGAGGGTGTGAGTGGCCAACAAGTAACAAAGGTCAGCTCTTGTCACCCATTACCTCCACAGCCTCATGGAGCACTTGAAGGATGGGCTCACCTGTCTGATTTCAGGAGCATTTGGGAGCTGTCATAGACACTGCCCTTACTCGCACATGAGGGGCAGTGATGCCATTGCCAATGCAGGTGCCAGACTGCTCAGACCTAGTGCTCTCAGCTGTCTCACACTGCTGATCTGAAAAACCTTCAAGCTGATGCTATTCAGCCCTTCCCAATTTATGGCCAAAATCTGTAAGACCACTCTCCTGCGGTTGATGCTGTACCATGCTCTTACCCTTTCCTGCCATAAGGTCTCTGCAGAAACAACTGTCTTCATCCTATGGAAGTGCAGTGCTTTACTTATCTTTGGCTGTAGGGCAGAGGGCTTCTAAAATGCAGATATACCAATTAAAAAGTTAATCGCCACATAGCTAAAAAGACAAAAACACTAAAACAGCGTGGCACTGCTATGTTAAAATTAATGATTGAAATACTGTTTGGGATGTGATTAAGGCTTGAGCAAAATCCTGTAAAGATCCCTGGCCTGACTGCACGCATGTATCAAATGAAACCAGGCAGGAGGGTCTCTTGACTTCAGCAGCTTTTCTCCACAATATCCCACTTACATGACCTACAGTTTTCTTAGCCGTCCTTGAGAGACACTGATTTAGTAATTTGTGTTCAACTCTAGTATGTAAACTCCTCTAAAGGAAATCTTAGCACCTGAGACCTTCCTAAAAGCAAACATATCCATTTAACACCCAGGAAAATTCATTAAATTCTTTCATTCATACACTGTGCTCTCCAGTTGCTCAGCCCCTGTCTAATTTAAAACAGTCTCCCTTCTTCCATCAATGCTCTTGTAACTTGATGTAGCCAGAACACTGATGCCTGTGATTTATATAAATAATGAACAAGTGCAACTGGGTTGTATTGCTGGGCCATGAATCAGCCCTGCTAACCAGGCTAACAGCAGCTGCAGAGCCATGAGCTTTCCACGGGGGGGACATTTTAACATCATCTACGACTGCTTCTCATGGGCTTCAAAATTACCAGAGGATATCTTTTATCCCTCTCCAGCTTGCATGGAGAAAATAAAAAATGAATAAAAAATCAGAAAATGAAAGCAAAACTGTGTACTAAAGGAGTGCTGTGCTGTCCCCCCAGTGGGCTCACTCCAGGTGTGCATGACACTCGATGGACACGGCAGTTTCCTGGGACAGATCTTCTGTGCCAGAGATGCCCTTCTGCCCTGCTCCGATAAATTCACCACTTTTAAGTAAAAACATCCTGCAGAATAATATTCACACATATTGGCCAGATTTGCAGGAGTTTACTGAGCCACCTGCTTGGTATAGTTTTCCCAAAGTAACCAACTCAGCAGCGGTGCCTCTCCCCTCCCAAGACAGGAACATGTCCTTGGGAAGGTAGGACATGGCAGGCAGCTGCTTCCATCCCTGCAGGGTCACCAAAACCAGCAGCAGCATCACCTACCATCCTGCACTGCCAGCTGGCTGTGTACAAGGGCACAGAGGTTCAGCTGAAAGGCATCAAATATATGTGACCATGTTTGGGACAACAGCTACAAGGGCAGCTGAGCTTCCCTTGCTGTCTTCTACTGTCAGAGAGGGATCTGGTGAGGATGCAATGACTGGCCAGTCTGCCGGCCTCCCTCCCTTGTGCAGTGCTGTTGGAGAGGGTTGTGCCTCATGTACTTCTCTTCATTTAAAACCCTCATCTCTTCTCTTCTGGCAAATCTGTGTCCCTCCTGCTGTACTTGTAGCTAGGTCTCCAAAGTGAGCTGGCTGGTGAAGGGAAGTTCATCAAGAGGGCAGCACAGGCAGTAGCCTGACAGACACTGCCTGGGCTTGGTGACTGCTTCACCTTGCGTGGTGTGAAACTTTTAATCCAGCCTTGGTTTCTCAGTTTACCATGGTGCCCAGCCATGGCCCCTGCTGGATCTGGATCCTGCTCTGAGGATGGAGAGTTCTCATCCCACTTCATCGCTGCACACCAAAAGGCTACAGCCTCAATTTAGCTCTCCCAGAAATCCTGTCTAACAAATGATGGTTTTATTACTTCAGCACACTCCTCCCCTCCCAGAAGAGACCTTTAAATCTTGGGCCGTAAATCATGTATGCCCATGCTTGAGCACTGGGAAAAACAGAGTTACAACAGAAGCACACCAGGCACTGAGCTAACCTACCTTCATGCAGCTGATGGAGTAGTGCACCTTTTCCTCTAATGTAATGCTAAGCTGTGTTTCTTTTCTACATATTCCTAGAGACACAAGCGAGGAGGAAAATAAACAGGTTTAAAGTATCTTTAATAATAAACTATATATGAAGAAGCACACAGGATAGCTTTTTACTATATTCTCTAATGCTTTATCTATACGAGCCATTCAAAAACATGAACTAGAGGTTGATGATCACAATTATCAGTGATCTGAACTTCCCTTGCCCATACATGAAGGTGATAGTTCATTATAACTGAACACACACAGACTTACTCAGGTCAAGAGAAAACCCTCATGCAGGGATGGCATTAATCCCACTGGGATGAAAATACCCATTTTTTTAAAACGAAGAGTGCTTTGGAACTTCTAGGAACACCATAAACTAGACAGTGGTGAGCCCTTCACAAGCAGAGGCTGGAAGAGCTGACAGCTCCTTTTAGGGAGTAGTGCAGGTGAGGCACACTGAACTGATGGGGATGTGGCAGAACAGATGTGTCTGTGACACATGGCAAAGGCAGGTGCTCACCCCTGCACCAGCTGGGTCACAAAGCCATAATAAATAGAAGCAGGGCATCCCAAAGCCTTAGAGAAAATATGTATTCTTTGCAGCTCTTGTGGGTAATGGCAATGGATAAAAGGTTTTTCATTTGTGTCTTTGGGATTTGGAAAAAACCAAAGGAAAGGAAGAATTCTGGCTTCTTTAGGCACTCCAAGAAACTCACAGGCTGGGTCACACACCTGGGGACCTGTGGGATGCACACACAATCCACACACACAGCTCTGTTTCAGCAGGAGAATGCCATAAACAACTGCCAGTTTGGGGATGCTGTGCTGGGGACAGCTACAAACTAGTTTGTGATTTCCTGCAGTAGGACTACAAACCTCAGTTGAAAACCCACTAATTTAGGAGACTGTACTACTGTGTATATGTGCCTCAGTCACCTGCTTTGGGCTCCTGCTGTTTCAAAAAGGAGAGTCAATAGAGTCAGGCCTTAATCTGCCTCATCCCAATTTACTGGAAGCAAGCACATGAAATGATGCCTGACATAAAGAGCTCCTGTCTTTGCACTACTAGAAAGGTGTGCTGGAGGTGACTGCTGCAGATTCACAAAAAAAGTTTTGAAATTAAAATCTCAAAGAACACATATAGATGCATATACATTGCTCGTGCAAAAACATCCTGGGCTAGGAAATACCATTCAGGTGCTAATAAAGGCATCTCTCTATTCTGCCTGTAGAAATGCACTGAGAATGGTTTGCATCCATAATACATCTTGATACTCAAGGGCTGCAGAGCCTCCTCTGGGATTCCTCCCACGGTAAAACTTGGAGGTGTTTACTCACCTTCACAACAGGAAAACCAAAGACATCAGACACAGATTGACAATGCAGCCTATTTCTGTTTACATTTGTTTCCTCCCCTCCCTTTCAGCAGCCAGAACAGCCTTTCAGTCCCATCCCCTCGGAACAAGCTGAGCTGAAGTGGGAGTGACAGCACAAACAGATCTGATTCCTCCTAGACTTTCCTGCACAGACTTTGCAGTGATTTAAAACGCGTTTTCACTGATGCAGCTCCCGTGCAGATGCTGACAAATCAGCATTCCTGCAGGCACTGGCTGGCAGAGGTGGCTGTACCTGCCTTCCCTGGAGCCATGGAACAATGAGCGAGGCCATGGAGCACTGATGTCTGCTCTGATGGGATAACCCAAGGATGCTCTGAATGAATCCATCATTTCCCATGGTACCCTAATTCCTGCCGGGCATATAACACTCCCGCTGCTAAATAGAACACCATCGGTAAACATTTTGCTTACAAAAAGGGCATATATTTTCCCAAAAACACCACTGCAAAAAGCACTATGGTGTTATTCAAAAGGTGAGCAGAGACAGTGCACTGCTAAGGACTGGGCTCCTTCTACAGCAGCTAAAGAGATGTTCCAAACTCCAGCATTTCATGGTCTGCCCCTTTTCTGTTTCCACAGCTCTGAGACACAATGTATGTGTCACACACGCAGGCACCATCTTGCTTAACATCATGCAGACAGCAGTACCAGACCATCTCTCTCTTCAGGAGCTGCAACTCCCACATCCTCAAACTGGCTACGGCAGCACTACAGTGCCGGCTGAGAGAGAAATATGTCTTGGAGAGCATCACATCTGTGCCTGAGTGTGCAAGGCGCAGAAGGAACAGGGTAAAGCTGACAGAGACTGCAGCAAAGCAAAGCCTGTAAAGGTCTGCTCTTGATCTGCTTGTGGCTCACACACAATCCCCATGGATCCCATTCCAGTGCCAGCACAGGGCACTGCAGCCAAGAGGAGCTGCTGAGACCGACAGCACAGCTTTAGGAACCCAAAAAGGGATGATCTTTGCTATGCAGAAAATACAGCTTGACTTGTGTTTCCTGAGAATGACTGATACACTGGGGAAGTGTCATGAGGAAGGAAGAAGTGATGGGAGGTGGATTTAAAATCACATAATAGCTATTTATGGCCACGAGATGGCATTCCTGTCGCAGAGATGTCCCCCTGCCATGCCTGCACCCAGCCCAAGACCACACAACCCTCCCAGACTGCTGCACCCCAGGCTGGACTCTGCAGAAATCCCTCAGCTGGTTTGGATGTCAAATTGTGGCAGTGCTACTCACCACAATCTTTTGGTTATTAACAGGAAAAAAAAAAAGTTGCATGATTACTTTCCATGATTTAAATGATGACTGCTTTTCAAATGCCCTGTGCTCTTGTTTTATACTACCACAATTAGAGGAGAAAAACTCAGCAGGGGGAAATGTAAATGAAAGCCCAGCACTGTTTTGCTAAGAGGTCTGAACTGAAAAAAAATTGCTTTTACAAGGGCTGCCTACTGTATGTGCTCCACCAGCGCCTCTGCTCTGGATACAGCATGAGTTTACAGCTTTATTCATTAAATGCCTGTGTGCATTTACTGTCTGTGGCTGTGACTACTTCTTGAATCGGGTGACTTCAATGCCACACACAAGCTAATCAAAGTTTCCTCTGGTCAAAGATACTCCACAGAGCAACCAGCCACAGAGCTGCTCACTTCACAGAATGACCAAATACAATTAATCACTTCTATCAGATCTTGGCATGCTGGAAGAAAATACAGCTGCAGAGGACTGCCATTGGTTAAGGCCTGGTCATGGTTATGGACTTAATAAGGCCATACCCTGTCAGACTTATATAAACTTACTATCTCACAAACACAGACCATAAAAAAGGAGACAGAAATCCTCTGCCTGAAAATACAGGCTACTGGTTTGTGCCAACATAGTCTAGACTCTCCTTCATAAAACTTAGTAGAGAGCAGTGAAGTATTTTCTAAATGTAAACAGCAGAAAACAACACAATGTACTGAGAGGGACCAATCTCATTTTTATTTATGCCTCAACATGTGTTATATTCTTACAGGGGCTTCCTGGCTCCTCTTTTTATAGCAGTACGGGACAGGTATCCTTCCAAAATCAGCTAAAAGGAGGAACAAGAAGTGTGAGACCATCTTTTGTTGTGCCACCACTCACATTTTTGCTGTCCTCTGTTTTTCTAAGCCAGGATCCAGGACAGGAAGCTCAAATCCAGCCAGACACCTGGGTTTGCCTTGCCCAACTTCTGACTGCTAGAAACAAAGTTCACACTAGCATCTCCTGGGTCAGTGGGGATGAGTGGACAATTCCAGCCATCAGCAAACTCCTCTCTCCATGAGTATGCCATGTCCACGTACTGCCAGCAGTATGTTGCTCTCTTTAAGTGCTTTTGCACTTAGTTCTGTGGTTTGTTGAGAGGTGTAGCACATTCACAAAGCCAGTACACTCTACCTTCATTTCACAGAAAGGACATCTAAAATGTCGAAAAATCACTACCAAGCTTGGTCTTATTTCACCATTTCAGAGCTTTGTCCGTACTGGAGCAGACACAGTACCAATTCTTTAAAACATGTCCTCTATCTCCCTGCACTGCTTTGCAGCAATAGAAACACCTCTCATCAAATAATAATGTGCACTACTTGTACACAGCACTTAATAAATAAACCAACAACTGGACCCTTTCACATGTCTTATCCCCTGCCTTTCCCTTGGCAAATGATGTGCTGAACTTACACTAAGGCATGGCTTATTTTTCTTTTTTAGAACACCAACTATGAGCAATAAACATGATGACTGAATGTATCCCAGAACTTGAATTTTGCAGTCCTCCTCTTAATTAAGCACTACTTCAGATCACTGAGTCTCATTCTCATTTCAATGTCCTTTTGGTTTTTCCTATCCCCATCCTAAGGCTGCAAGCATAGGAGTGATGAAGCAGACGGGTGTCGATGAAAATCGCCTTGGGCATCATCACACCTTCTGGAATACTTAAATTTGAATGTATGTGCTATCACAGGAATACATAATTCCCAAGTGCATAGGAACACTCAAGAAATTAGACAGCTGGTGAGAAAAGCAAGACATTCATCTGTGAAAGAGAAGGTGCATGAGCTCAACCCTTAATAGACACAAGAGAATCCATGTGAAAGCAATGCTGTGTGTGCTCTAAAAGTCAGGGAAAACACGGTCAGAGCTTGCGCTTACTTGATACTGGAAGAAACCAAGTACAAGGGGTGAGTGTAAAGAAACAAGCCTTCATTGTTCTTCAACACGGCTTCTAGTGTAGTACAGGAGAGCAGGGACTGAACATGAGACTTTTGGGAACAGAGCCCCACCTGGGTTCACCATCCACAGTCTCAGCAGAGTATTCCATGGCTGTCCAGGAGGCTCCTCTGCAGCAGTGTGGCTGTCTGGGTGACACTCAGGGTAAGGGAACCCCTACAAGATCTTGCCTTCATTCTGAAGAAAAACTCAGCTGCTTAATCTAAAGCAGAATTTTTGTCCCACAGTGGCTGAGCTGGGTAAGAACCAATCCCGCACAACTATGAGGGAGCATCAGAAAAGGTTCTGAACTCCTAATTAAAAAGGGCAGTAAATCACTTGCACCAAGATTTCCCATAACAGATCACATACTTGCACTCAGGTAATAACTTTTTAGTGCAGTTTTCGCTGTGCTTAATGACGTGTCCACAGCCTCCACTTTCAGAAATGGGAACATCACAGCATAAATCTCAGGAGCATTATGGAAATACTGTCACACAAAAGGGACTTGAAGAGCAGGTGAAATTAAGCTAACAGCAGAACCCTTCAGGTGCAAAGTCATGCACAGTCTCATCAGAAAACTATCTTCTAGAAATGCTAAATAGCTGTAAGTGAAGAACACTTGCGTCAGGGCACCACTTTGTACCCTTCAGCCTTAGACTTGGGGGCTAAAAGCAACTGCCCTGAAGTTCCTGTCCCTGTCATTTGCACCTCTTAGCCCAGCAGCATCACGGGCTGAGAGCATCTGCACCATTCTCACAGAGACCAAAGCTGAAGACCTCTCCTGGGAGACATTTCCCCAACAGACGCCTTGGGGCAGACCTACCCTCTGTGCAGAGCCTCACCCTAGGAAAAAGGACTGTGCCTGACAAACAATGGCGTCTGATGTTTGCTGTACCCAGTCACCTGCTTTAACACATTCCTAAGGCTCCCAGAGATTTCCTAAGGAGAAGGAGCTGCAAACATCTGCACAGCTGTGAAATGAAGTCATGTGATTGGAAAAGCAATTCAGTCAGTGTGGGTAATTAAGACAGCTTATATTTAAAGCTGAAGCCAATTAGAAGAGTGAGGAGGGAAAAAAAGGCAAGAAAAAGCAGCAATTTCCTAAAATTTCCTTTTGCTTTGTTTTTTACCCAGCATCATGAATTTTGCTTACACAGGGCTTAGCTAAGAATGCAAACCTAAATATGAATGTTTACTTAAAACTGTTAAGCCACACAGGGCCTGTACCTGAGCTTTGCCATGTCTGGAAGAGACCTACCAGGTCTGGCAACAACAGCTGTACTAAGGGATGCACACCAAGAATTAAACTCTACTCTCACTCACATCAACATAAAACCCTTTAGTTTAGCAGATTCAAATTAGTTATATGGAATATGGAATATTCATTTGGAATTTATGCATCTCAGAAGGATTTTTATCATTTTACCATGGGGGAGTGTTCACGTCATCTCCCAACAAACCGTGGCAGCAAAACACTGACTGCAACAGAACACTCCTGTCACAGTCCTCTCTGTGCAAAGCCACCAGGCATCACTGCGAACTCCAGGGCCTGAGGCAGGGGATTCCTGAATGAAAAGACCAGATTTTCCTCTTCTGCAGACAGAGAAAGCATCCCTGCTTGCCAGCCTCCCTTCCCGTAGGGCTTCTCCCTTTGCTGCTCAGTGCCCATCTCCCAGAAGGAGAAGGTGACTAAACAGCACTGAAGAAGGATGCTGAGCAGGTCCTGTCCCTCGTCATGGTCAGGCAGAGGGCTTTGATGAATGTGGAACACCAATTTGAAACAAAAACTCTGGCTGAGAGATAAGCTTGGAGGTTTGGTGCAGGGAATTTGAACAAACCTGTCACAGCAGAGATAAGCAGCAGAGCTGTCAGAGCACCTTGAAACAAATCAGGGAGCAGCATCAGAGCAAGCACAAAGATAAAACCAGACATCCCCACCTCCTAGGGAGGTGGCTAAGGGAAAGGAGATGAGAGAGGTTAAGAAGTTTACCAAAGACATTACTTTATCAAGAGCAAATTTCTGGAAAGGGCACAAGGCTCAAGCCCTTGCTCATGACAAACATAAGACGTGGCATGGAGTCAGATGAGAGCCACTGGGTGTCCTTTCTCCAGCACTGCCCTACGGTACATGCTGAAGGAAACTACATGGAAAAAAATCCCAAGAAATGAAGAGTGGTCTTTCTTCCTTCAGAAAACAGCAAGCTCCATCCTCACCTCTCATTCTCTGAGCTACTGCACAACCCTTGCACTAGGACTGAAGAGACTGCTCTGCAAGCGGGATACATAACCGCAAAATGAAAACACTTCCAGAAGAGCAGCCCACACCCCTGTCCCTTCCTGGCATGTCATACACACAGACAGGCTGGCCAGATTCCTTCCCCACCAGTATTTACTGCTTTTATCCCAAATGGTTAAAAGCTCAAAAGCCCAAAAGCTCAGTTCAATGCAGCGACACCAAATTTTCACTACAGTGACAGAATGAGACTTATCTGGGCACCAGAATAAGTCCAAAATCCATAGCAGTCATTCACAAGGCACATAGGTCCTTGCTGTTGTTTGGGTCTCTTTTCTTTTGTTCTGCTCACATCAGAGAAAGGTGATGTAAGATGCTGACCATGAGCACTGACACAAGCACAGGTCACTGTTTAAATATATCCAGCAGCTTCTCTAGAGACTTGAGGACAGAGAGGTTGTGCCTGGATCTTTTGTGCTATTCCCAAATCCCTTGACAACCCTGTTCCCAGGCTGCACAAACAGCAGCACTACTAACACTGCTCCTGGAAGGGCATTTTGGAGACATGCAGAGGACAGACCACAGGTCAGTATGCAGGGAGGCCAGCGGGAGAGGTAGAAACCCCACAACCATCTGCAAGACTACAGTTCCAGCATAAAAAGCAGTAAAATCCTTCTCACACTGGGATTTGAGATATCTTTTAGAGGCATCTGCATGTTAGGGCATAATACACGAAAGCTTTTTCTTACACAACTTATTAAAAGCACTACTAATAAAACACTGCAAGCTTGATCTGAAATGAACCTTGCTATTTCAGGTCTGGCTTTCTCTAGAACTGTGCCATCCCCTGCATCTGCGCTGAGGCCGATAATCCTCACATGAATGGATTGGGCATAAAATGTCAGGAATCCAACATGAGGCCTGAGAAGAAATAGAAGGCCAGTATTTACTGTGGTCCCAAAAACCACACTGCTTGCACACAACTCATCTGCTCACTGGGTATATGTGGCTGCTAACCCTGCTGCTGCCCTGCCTCTCTCAAGATGTGCAAATAGGATTCAAGCTCTGACACTGAGGCCAGAGTTGAAAACCACAAAGCTCCAAAGTCACTAAAATGCTTTCTTCTCAAAAACTGCTGGTTTTGCACCAGAAAGATGAAAGAAGAATCTCACACAGCTCTAGACCAGTGCTTTTGGAAATCCTTCCCTGGCTGGTGAACTGCCTTTTACCATTAGAGATGTGGAAGCCAGGCTGGAACCCCTGGCATGGCACTGAGGTGAAGAGCAGCCAGCCCCCATCACCAGTGTGCTGTGACTTGGGTGCTCTAGCTGAGGGTTAGACACAACCTTGGATTTCAAGGACACATGAGAGTATAGTGAACAACTCCACGAGTTAGGTGAAAAGATGTCCTACAAGGTTGAGTAGCCCCTAGCACTCTCCACCCCAGGACACAGGGCTGTCACAGAAAAGTGAAGTCTTCCAGTGAACCATACTGTTCAAATGTAATTTTTCTCCACTGATGCTTATGATAGCCTTTTGTAGCCTGTAGAGCCTCCAGACAATGGCAAAGCTGAATTACAGTTTCAAGGCTGACTGTTTAAAAATGCTGCCTGCTTCCAGAACTGTATTCACTGCATATTCTGAGCATGGGCGCTTAACTCACATTTTTTGAGTCTCTGAGTGATGAAACTTCTGGGATGTACAGAGATAACTTGCTTCGGTGTTTAAGTTTCATGGTGCTGAGGCTCAAAATCCCCAAGCATTCTTCACCCCCAGGCCAGGCAGCATCCCCTGCCAAAGCACACAGCTCCTGGGATGCTGGGCAGCGAGCAGCTCCTCATGCCTTCACTGAGCTGCTTCCTCTCTTTAGGGGTGGTTTGCTTATTACAAAAAGTACAGAAGCATACACGGTGTGAATGACCTCAGTGAGACCGATGTCGGCATCTAAACTAACACTTCAGAAGGCTGTTTTGCCTGGCCATAAATCCTTTGTTTCTCAGGCAGCACTGCTCAAAAATGCACCAAAACCTTCTCTGAGCTGCTTCTTCCACTGCCCTCATCACCAGAGTACATGAAGGCCTTCAAGTCTTGTATTAAGCAAGATGACAAACATCACATCTGATTCATTCTCTCTTTCCTTCTCAAGAGGAGAACTTAGGTACAGTGAATTGCTTTCACAGAGCCTTGGTTTCCTCTATCACTGCTGCTGTGCCTGGGAGGGGAAGTAAGGTGAAAGAAACACCTCTGATGTAGAGAGGAAAGAAGGACAAGCTTTTTGTGATGGCCTCTGGTTTCTGTGAAGGTTATTCAAGACCCTCAGCTTGGCTGGTCTCTGATTCTGGAATGAACAGGTTGTAGAACTCCTGAGGAATACAACTGCTAAGCCTACTTCCCTTCTAAGCCATTTCCATAGGTATTAGTCCAAGTGCTGGAGCAATCCAGAAGACTTTAATCCTGGCTCACACCTCTACAGGATGCCAGTGCAGAAAGAGGATGCATGTGGTGGACTTGCATAACTTTTATCACACCGCAGCACTTAGTGTTGGCTGCATTTTCTTGAGGGCTGATGGCTTCATGCCCAGACACTGTACATTTAATTATAATAAAAAGACCCACTCAATTAAAGAGTTCATTCCTGCAGCTCATATTTTCAAAGCAATTCTCATAGAAATGGTCCCATATCTTGCAGTAAGAAGACCTGTGCGTGGAAGGGAAGATCCTGTGTGCAAAAGTGGGATGAACAGACCAATCTAAACAACTACATGTAACCTAGGAGAAGTATCCTTTTTCAGTATGAATACTAGCAATTTCCCCTAAATAGAGCCCAACTTTCTCCACTGAAGCAATAAGAATACCTAAAATAGTGACAATTGTAACTTCTCATGGAAATTTTGCTCTAAGCACAGCTCTCTTCCTTCCTTCTCTAAAGCAGATTTCAAAGCATTTTGAAAAGTCAGCCAGGCTGCAGCTCTTTCCTTGATTGGGAATATTGTTTTTGAAGCTCTTGCTGCAGATTCCTGCTGCTCTGGTGCAGTGCAGGACATGAGGCACCAGCGATTTCTGTGCCTTTGTGAGAGGACAGTGATGGAGGAAAGGCAGCCCATCCTCATCTCTGCTCTGTCCTGCCTGCATCCTCTGCTCCTGAGCTGCCTGCAGTGCATGTGCACTCTCATGTCCTGCAGCCAGGTGCTTCTGGATTTCCCTCCATGAGCCTGGGAAGCTCCTGGCAAAACACCCCTGAGGACTGGCCACTGGGAATGGGATATGAGAACAACAGCACTACTCCCTACTCCTGGGAGGAGGCTTCAAACCACCTTAGTAATTCTCCACTGTGAGGAAGCGCATTGAGAATTTAATTTAAGTGTGAAATCTCTGCAGTCATCCAGAGAAAAACTGCTTCAAATCCATAGTGTTTCAAGTTAACTAATCCCACAAATTGGAAAGGAAAGAAGCCATTCATAATTTTCTCCTTCCAAAGAACAAAGGCCAGTCATTACTGGTAGGTGCTTAACAACATCCAGGTAAGATAAAAGAAGGCCAAATATGGGTCAAAAGTGGGGATTTGGGGACAAGGTCAAAGAGGACAGAACAAGACTCTGCCCTTGAATGGGACTGGGCCAGAGAGGCCTCAGATAAAGCTTTAACTGAGTCATTTGAAGCTTTTCCCAGATCCTTTCTTCTACCTCTGGCTGTGGCTGCCAGACTGTATCCCTGCCAGCTGTTCTCTCTCTCATAGGACTGCCAAAACCCTGACAGTGAGGACAAGATAATGTACCTACACCTGATGGCACCAGTTCAGATGGACTCTCAGGCAAGTACTTATCTATGCACATGCTTAACTCCATCCTTATTTAGTAAAGCACTTACGTATAGGCACAAATTTATCTCTCTATGGCTGCACGAGACATAAGCCTCTCACTAACACTTTATTCCCCTCGGTCAGGGCTTATGTGCCGTTCTTAGCTGCAGGACAACACTCTGCATGTGTGGAAGGCCCTGTTTCCTCCGCTTCTGGGTGTCCTGTCCTCAGCACACAGGAGAGTCAGGGCTATCTGCAGTGACTCGGCAGCACAGAGATGGGGCAGAGGAGAGCGTGGTGGAGAGACCAAAAAGCAAAGCAAGGCTTACGTTGGCTTTGAGGCTTCAGCCTGGTCTGTCTGCAGCTTCTCCCCACCTTCAACTTCCATGGTGCAGTACACGATGCGGTTGGGGGCCAGCGACTTCAGCCCCTGCACCTCCATGATGACAACCTGCAGGCAGAGAAGGAGAAATGTAAGAAGAGCAGCCTCCTTCAGACCTTGCTGGGGCTGCTGAACCCACGGGGTCAGCCAGTGCTGGCGTCCTTCACATGCTGCTGGATGCTCACGGTGGCAGTGGCACTGCCCAGGCTGAGTGGGGACTGTGGCAGCCAGCCAGGTCTGCACGGAGACCAGGATTCCCTCTGACTGCCCTGGGCTCACTGAAACCCTTGTGTGTCCAGGGCTGTAACAAGCTTCAGGAGATGGGCTTCACAGACATGGTCCTGCCCCATCTAGAAGTGCCTTAATATGTGAAATCCAGAAAAAAAAAAGCACACAACTACTCAGCTTGTGCCAAAAGCGTATTTTCCGTATTAATCATAGAATGGTTTGGGGTTGACATTTGAAGATCATCTGGTCCAATCGCCATGCGGAGGCAGGGATATCTTTCAGTAGATCAGGTTCTCAGAGCTCCATCCAACCTAATCTTTAAAAATTCCAAGGATGAAACACCTATGTCCCAGTTGTTCCCTGTTCCTGTATCCTACCACCCTCATAAAACCCATTTTCTTTCTTGTATTCCATCTAGATCTATCCTCTTTCAGTTTACAACTACTGCCCATTTTCCACTCTACATGTCTGGTTGAAAAAAGAAAATTAAAAAAATCTTTCTTCATCTCGCTTATAGAAAATCTTTCTAATTAAGAAATCACCTAAGTTTCTTTCAGGTAATTAATTTTTTTTTCTTTTTTTTTTAAGGTGATTAATCCCATTAACCACATACCTTAAACATTTCTACATGAATCACTGTGGGAGTTCCTGTTCATGTCTTATTACAGCTATGTATGTAGTATACACACAGGGGTTTAAAATTCCTTTCCTCAAGTCTTCTGATCTGTCTGGAGCTGAGGATCCTCTCCCTGGCACACAGAGCTCCACAAACCCTCTGAGGAGTGCACATTTTTGGTAAAGGCTTTCTTGCAGCAGGAGTTTTGTGCACTGAGCAGTGCCCAGACCTGCCAGGTCCTGATGTTAGTGCTTCACTGGGCTTTGACTTCCCACCAGATGGGGTTCAGCTGGAGCAGAGCATTTGTGACACCCTGCTGTAAGGGTGTCCCTTCACACACAGCTGTACACACTGCACAGCTTCTGCACTTGGGGGGGCTGCTGCTTTGTGATAGTTCTGCTCCTCCATATGGGAATGCTTGGAAGTCAGCCTCATTTGATGCTGCTCTTGAAGGCACCATCTCTGGGTTCACAGCCCTAGTTTTAAATAAGACTGAACTGAATACTATAAAGATGGTTTCAGACACTTAATGAGTTAAATTCTGAGACTGGACAACCAGCATTGTTAAATTTTGCATTAGCATGATAGGTATAACAGGAGACCCTCTAGGAAGAGAAATAAACAGGAAACTACACAAAAATACAATTTTCTGATTTTTTTGCATCCCACATTTTTGACTCCGCCCTGGTAGTTGTTTTGACAATGTAGTATAATCCCACTCATTGACAGACAACAACAATTCTGTATGTGTGAACTGATGACTCCTTGAAGTAAATATGCCCACAAATAGATCACAAATGTGTTTGCACAAAACAACTGAGTTGGCTGAAAAGGGCTACTGAGCAACACTGTTCCAGGACTGAGGCAGCCCGTGTCAGAGGCAGCAGCAGCACCCTGCCTTCCCCTGGGCTGCACAGACAAACTGCTCAACAGAGCCCTGAGCAGAAAGTCAGCAAGCAACAGAGAGCAAAGAGCAACCCAGCACAACATAGTCTTTCCACACAAACTGCAAACCAATTTGTTGGGTGAATTCAAACCCCAGGATTTTTCCACAATTCTTCAAAGAGAAAGTAATTCTCACAGGGAAATACAGCAACCCCTCTAGCTGGCAATATTTAAACATGCTGATATTTACAGTGTTGCATTATTGTAATGGTTTGGGGAACAATACAGGCTCAGAGTTACTGGGCTACACAAAGTAACAAACTGCATGAAGAGATCAGTTAATGATGTAGATTTCTGAGCCATTTGATATACATCACCACAGAATGCCAGACAGTGCGTATCACACAGATTGTTCCAACAGGGTGGTGAGACACCAGAAAGGACACAGTGTTTAATCAAAGGCAAAGCTTCCAATAAACAGAGTGATTTCTACTCACCTCTCTCCACCTAACCTAAATTTGGACTGAGTAAAAGTTGGTTGCTGCGCTTTTTACTCCCATGAACTCCGCACACTGTTGTGTGCACGTAGCTTACCTCCAGGGAGAATGACAGCACGACGTCTGACTTGGAAAGCTGGTTCTCATTTTCCTCTCCCATGTCAATTATTGAGGTGTTGTGGCTACGTTTCAGCTTCTGCAGCTTGAACTCGGAGCCTCCCTTAGACACAGGCATGCTCTCCAAGTTTGCCATCAGGAGATTGACAGATGACTTCAGCTCCTCAATGTACATGTTCTCCATTTCTTTGGACACAAACTTGGGAAACTTGCGCTCCTTGGATTTGGAAACAAACAGAATGGAATGAATGTTTGTGACAATCAACAACCACTTGTTGCACTGGGAGAATCCCCCAAGAGCACTGTCTTGGTTTAGGGCAAATNTTGGTGGGGTGTAGCTCAGCTCACTCAGTCTCTTATCAGTCCCTCCAGTGCTGGAAAATACCATCCTGGGCCCAGGTGGGCCACAGGTGTGAGCTCCCAGTGTTTGTCTGGGTTTTCAGTGCACAGCAGGGCTGATCAGTTCCAAGAAAAAGAAAAGCCACAGTCCGGGGAACTTCTCTGCCTCAACTAGTTAAAAACTACCTAAAAGCAAAGGAGAGCTCTCCCACTGTCCATGTTGCAGACAACACAGCCCAGGAGAACGAATGCAGGGGAGCAAGTGCAGTTTCTGCAAACAAACCCCGCGCTTCTTCTCTCCCTTTCCCTCTCGGAACCAGTCTTAAAGGTGCAGAACTTAATGTCCAGCTTAAATAGAACAGACAACTGGGGATACAAGCATCAAAAGTCACCCTAGGACAAGCATCTGCAGAGGTTTGTGAGCAGGGAACTCCTACAAACCAGATGACAAATTACAGTTTCCCTCTGAGTAATGCAGAAACATTATTGCTACTTTCTCATTGAATTGACTACTTGGTACTTGTCCAGCTTTTCTGTACCTTGCATGCACTTGCATTTCCCTGACTTTCTATCTGCAAATGGGCTTTTCCCTATGGATGTATTCTCAATTACAAACACTCCAGGCCAGATCTCAACTGAACTTTGTGACCAACGTCAACTTATACGGATTCAGAGGATGCTGACAGTAAGAATTTTGTTTTCCAGTCTCCCAGTTGTGCCAGCTCTTTTTAAAACACTTCTGAGCAGAAGCTTCATCAGGTTTCTAGGTGTGAAAGGAGCCCAAAGAGGGGAAACCAGCCATGTGTGGGCAGGAATGTTTGGTCCTAACTGGAAGGGGTAAAACATCCTTTCCACTACTTGTCAAGGCCTGAGCCTCCCCACAAGAAGACAACCTTTCACTGTGAGACCCTTCAGTGCTGCTTGCTGTAAACAGGAAATTTAAATTCTAAAACCAAGGCTGACAGTGAGAGCAAAATATGATGTTCCTCAATGCATGTTCTTAGCTTTGAACTGCTGCCCATTACCAGCCTGAGCCCTACATCTTCTGACAACTCTTCCCATGGCCTGGATCTGCTCAGGATTTGAGTGTCTCTCAGTGGGTTACAAGACACTGTGCAAGGTGTAAGACAGTGAGGCAGCATCTGCAGTAAGGAAACACAAGGCTGACGTGCAAACAATCTTGGTGGCAATTCACAACATTGTAAAAAGCCATTTGTAAAATGTATGGTAAAAAAGAAAACAAGGTCATGTTTCTTCTAGAAGACTGTCATCAGGCTGCTGAAAGAGCTCGCCTCTGTGCTAGTTTTTGCATCAGTCCTCAAGATCTTACCCACTACAAGCAGAGCTCACAGCAGCACTCACACGAAGCAGTTGAAGTATAATCATCTGTTTCCAGCTTCACTCTTGGGAAGCAGTTCCCTCATGTAAATTAGACCTAAAGTGAAATAAACTACCTTATCAGCCTCCTGTATTGTTTGTGTATTATATAAGTTGCAAGACACCCCTAAGGGAAGGAAAAAAGCGCAACTGTTTTGTATATTTTGAGAACGACTACTGCGGCAATGATGTTCAGACATTATTGCTTTTTTACCCTGCTGTCATCCATCTCTCCAGGGACTGCAATTTTGGCACTGCCCTCACAAACCTCATCAGCAGTGCAGCAAGGACTGAGACATTTTACTGTCTGCTACCAGCAACTTCGTGTATTAAGGCTAAAAATGTAGTTTGAAGTGATGCATAACAGTTTAACTGGGACTTTTGAACTGATGTTGGAAATGCAGAGATGCAGATGTGGTCTCAAGTCACCCATCAGGCTGGAGATAAAGTTGGGGGAAGTCTGGAGTAAGACACTATCAAAAGATGCAGACAACAGCAAGAAAGGGCATTAGTCACCTCCCCATGTACTGGGAACAGAGAGAGCGTCAGGACTAGGGAGAGATGCACAAGCATGGAGAGAGGCAGGGTAAGATATTGAGGAATGACCTGCCCAGCATGCTGGAGCAGAGAGGGTCCAGCCCCAGACAGACATATCGCCACAAGGTGATGTGTGTCACCACAAGGTTTCATTTAGTTGCCCCTACACGTACTCCTCCTTGTCCTTGAGGCCAGGTGACTGGGAGGGGAAAAGGCACCACAGGACAGCAGAGCACTTGCTACTGCAGAGAAAAATATACCTTAGTCTGCCTTGGCATCACTAAGCTCTCAGCTGTAATGCTGCTCTATTTAGCTGCTGGAAAAGTACAACATGCAGACTGAAAAGCCTGTCCAGACTCAGCTTTAAAACATCTGCTTGCCACAGAGCGTGATCCTCAAGCTGCCTGGCTCCAAGGCTGGGTTGATGTGCTCTGATGGAGTCAGGCTCAGTGGGGGACCTTGCCTAGTACTGCCCTAGTGCTGCACTGAGCTGCACTCTCCTGGGCACACGGGAAGGCAAAAAGAGCCAGAGCTGTGTCCTGGTATCCAGAAGCAGGAAAGCTGGCACCAACAGTGACTTGTTCAAGGTCACACAACAGCTCAGACAAAACCTTATAGAGCCACTGGTCCTGTAAGACTCCACAGCCTTTGCTGCCTCTGAAGTGCAAATCTCCTAGAGTGAAATTCTTAATTTATCAATGAGCCAATTATTTGCCTTGAGCATGGAATCTCCAAGGCAGACACCTCAGTGCTCATTTCACAAGCATTGTAAGCCACCCTGTGCAGCAAATCCGTATTAAAAGCTGCAAATTGGAGATAAAAATGGAAATGCTAATCTTTCACTGATCTGAATTGTGAACCTGCCCTCTGTTACAGGGAAAGCAGCCTTGCCCTGAAAGAAGGCTACAGAAAAGGATCCAAAAGGTCATTTGGATGCCTCCAAAATATGGTATTTGTGGATCTGAAAGAACAAGGTTTCTCTCAGGCAGATGCTGGCAGGACCTGACATTCTGAAGAGAAAGTCTGCTGCAGTACCATGACAGAGATTAAATGTCCCTTGCTGCCAACTGGAACACAGATAAGTGCCTTTTACTCTAAACCACCCTCCAACCTGCACTGTTGTATTTTGAAGGTTGAATTCTGCACAGAGATATGCCAGGTTATGTTGAGGAGTTTCCCCTGACCCTCTCTCGGATGGCCAGCAGTGTCATGGTTTGTTCTCAGCATCCTTGGGGGAAGAATAGAAACAGCAAATTCTCATTTGCAAAAAAATAATTCATGAAGCTGCAGCTTCTGCTGGCTGCTACTGAATCATGCATATTGTTGTTCTACATGCCATAAAGAGAAAATGAAATAACAAAACCAGGCAATCTTTTTCTGGCACTCAGGGCCTGGCTACCCATCTCAGATCCAGAGCAGCTGCGCTCGGTGCAGAGGCTTACATTTCACTGCAAATAAGTACTGTAGGTTTTCTTGACAAGAATGAAGTGGCAAAGGGCCAAATGCTGAACAAAAGAGCTACAGTCATTTTGGTGTTTTGCTGCACCATTGGCTGGCCATGTGGTCCTTGGCCATCTCACTAATTTTATCAGTGAAGTGGGGAAAACCAGAGCCTGTGTCCCCTAAGAGGAAACAGCAGCAGATGTTTAACAGAGGTGTCAGTGAGGAGGAGCAGTGCAGGCTCCACCAGCACTATTGTTAACGCCTGACTATAAATCAATATGCTCTGCTTTTCACACCCAGGCATATCAGTGTGGTTGCAAACAGCTCTTATATTACCTTTCTTATTAAAAAATCCTAATTTGGGCCCAGATCAGTGTTAGGAGGACTGCTGCTGAAAGGCAGGCCCCTAGACTGAGCTTGTCTCTCTGATTAGATCTTTGTTTTTGCCTTGTAGAAATGATTTCTTGATTATCAAGAACAGCCAGATAGATAATTCTGAATTACCTCAGCCCCATTAGGGTTTTATCAGTGACTCAGAGCATCTGATTAGAGGTAAGGATAACACTCAGCCATACTGATGTCAACAGGATTCTCTCCATCATCTATGGTCCACTGGAGGCCACGTGAATCTGCACTGTGTGAGGGTGTGATCTGCCCCCAGGGAGATGGCTCCTTACAGAAGGGTCTCTAGGGAGATTATCTGAGTGCTTGGTTATCAAAGCTGTTCGGAGGTCCCATGCCCACTGCTCCAAACAGCAGCAATGTCTGCAGGGGGCAACGCTGGCCTGACTGCTCTCATGCACAGTGTGAACTTCTTTGGGACAATACATCTGAAGGACCTTCATTGAGGCAGCATTTACCTACATGAAGGAAACTGTGGCTCCTATCAGCCCAGCAAGCAACACAAATCCCATTAGGATTATTCCTGGCTCCTTTTTTACACACCATCATCCACCTTATTGTCTAGCATAGAAATGTGACACCTCCGAGGATTCACAAGGGATTTTTTAGGAACCTAACTGTCCCAGCTCATCATTCCAAGAAATGCATATCACAACAGCTTCATCTTGTTTTGTTTGCAGCTAGAAATCTGATCATTTTTAACTGGTAATTATTGCGAGAAAAAACTCGTAAGAGAATGACAGGACCTGGGGGCTGCATCAAACTCCTTGTATACTCCTAAATGAAGAGGTTATTAATAACAGTAGACTTTTTTTTTTTTTTTACCTTGGCAATTTGTTCTGCCATTTGGAGACGTCCATCTAACTCACGTCTGATCTGCGCTGCTTGCTCGTCAGGGTTGTCCAGCTGTATAAAAACAAAAGGCAAATCAAGGTGAAAAATCAATCAATGCAGCACCTCTAGGAGCAGTTCAGTTCTTCAGGCTGACCACCTGAGCTACACTGTTGCTAAAGCAAGTGGTGAGGGGCCACATTCTGGAACAGAAGTCCCCACATGGACAAACACAATGTTCAACAATCCAAGACAGTTTTTGATGCCTGCCCTGCTGCCTCCTGCGGCCGAGCACCCTCACCCTGAGGCAGTCCGGCGCAGTGTAGTCTGGAAAGTTACAGCTACAGTGATGACAAAAGTTCCAGTTCTCAGACTGATGAATGATGAGCTCATCTGTTGGTGCTCACTGCATCAGCTGAACACCACATTGCCCCCGACCCATCACTTTCCACAGCATCTCCTCATCTGTCTGCCTACACATCCCTCACCTCTCCCACAAATGCTCAAATAGATCTGCACAGGTGCAGGTGTTATTTCTGCATGTTGCTTCACCACTGATTTTCCAGAGCGCCAACACTGACTATGGCTGAGATTGATGGAAAGTGTATTTTTAATTAGCGTTTGAAAGCTTTTGTTCTGGATTTAATTCAGGAAAACTACAAAGTGTCCTGACTGTGATCCAAATCCATTGAACCATTCAATGGTTTCATTCACACCAGCTGCACGATGTAACCTGCCGCTGTGGTTCATCTTTATATTCCTGATCCCAGGGCCAGCACTTTCCAGGTTCAGCTGCCCCTGTTAGATTCTTCATGAACAAATGTACCTCACAGCTATCCGGCACCAGTGTGGAAGCATCTCTTGGAGTTGCCTCGTTAAGGGTAGGAAACGTACAGACCCAGATTTCCATTTCTTTGCAATTCTGAAAGAGGGGGCATTAATTGAATTCTATCTGAGCTACAGTAATTGAGGTTAATCACACACTACCCAAAATAACTCGAGAGCTAAATTTAGAAATTGAGGATGCTGCTGTGGAGGAGGGTTGATTTTGCAGTATGATAACGAGCCAACAAACTGCCTCACACTTTCTGCACTGTCTTGATTGTGCAGATGTTTTCCAGTAATGCTACAGGTGTCAAGGAAAGATCTGACTGCAGAAGATTATTTTTCTTAGGAGGCAATAAGCAGCCTAGGCAGTCTCTGTGGCTGTGGTTGAGTGGGTAAGGTATTGCTTTCCAGGGCTGTGATTCCCAAGATTAAGTAGTGATGCCAAGCCAAGTAACCTGGTACTAAAAAGAAACAAAAAAAATCTTTCCAGGCTGTATTTTCAATGATTCTGCATGATAGCTCCATGACAAAAACTGATCTTTGGGAAAGCAATCCTGGTCTGTAGTAGCCAAAACAACATTTTCCTCTTGTTGTTTACAGAACGGTACTAATGAGACAGGCCCTGCCTCTCCTCCTGGCACCTTTCAGCAGATCTCTTGTGATTAAGAGCAGCAGCCCAACAGCTCAGCCACTGTCTCCTCCTATGCCTGGGAAAGGCTCCTGCTGCCATCAGAGCAAGCAGAGTACATCTTACACAGCCATAACACTGTACAGGGCCATGAAGAGAGTAATGCTGGTACCCATAAAACATACTTTGCTTGTGAAATAAGGCAAGGTGCAAATGTGAGGCATGCCATCTAAGCAAGTCCAAGTAAGGCAACACAGACCTTAATAGCCTTAAAACCCGATTTCTTAACTAGAGAAAAAGTTATTTATTATCGGCCACATGCATGCCCACTTTACATTCAAGTACTTGACAGCCAAATACATAAATGATTTAAGAAGTCAAAGAAAAAATGAATTAGTTTCGTTCTGTATTGTGACTGTGTTACAGGTGTGCTGTGAATAAACCAAAGATATAAATCATAAGGTTGCCCCAGTCAATTAAATGTGAAAAGTATTATAGATTTCAGTATATACATGATTTGTCATATGCACTGGGCTTTTCTTCAGCAGCATGCCACAAATACATGATTTACATAATTTGTAATTCTCAACTGATCATTACCCAACTGCCTGCTGGTAAATTAGATGTTTTCATATGTCTACCCACAACCACATTAGCTCTCTCTGCCTGCCCTGCAGAGATTATCTACATTGGTGTAACAGTTGCTAAAGCAAAAGAATAAAAATTAAAAACTGTATGTAGATTAGGTCTTAAGCGGAACCCAAAACTAACCAGCACTGCAGCCAGCCTATCACACTGCAGGCATTGCAGGGCAGGTGCCTACTCTAACCCCTGGTGAGGGTTCAGTTGCAAGAAAAAGACCTTGCAGGAAGATAATTTTTTTACATATAAACTGTTAGTAAGAAATACTTTTCAGTGGGCACTAGTAAAAAAGAGAAATGAGTTTAAAACGTTCCTCATGAGAGTCTGACAGTTTTGATTGCCAGTAAGAACCAGTTGCTGGCCTACAGAAGCAATCCTTTGCTTCCATCCCCCTGAAACAAACTCACTGAGAGAATGCTCTTCCTGTTACCGCAAAAGGATGGGAGATAATCCCTCCACGTATTTGAAAGGCAGAGGCAGACACAAAGCAACCAGCCTAATTAGTCTGTAAGATCTTCAGTAAGATGCACAGGCACCTACCAAACCCACATCTAAAGTGTTTGCTGCATCAGAGATCACCCACACATCACCCAGCCTGAGCCTTATAGTTTTTAAAGCCAAGTGCCCAGGCTCACTTCTACTTATACCAGGAAATGCCAAAGGCAGTGCAAGGACATGAATGGTATTAGGGGATTTTTAATCCCCATGCTTTTAGAGTCCAAGTGTTTTATTTGAAGTGTTTATATTGAAAACTCCAGCTTCAGTTTATCACAGCCTAAACCATTTACAATTGCTGCCATGGCTCCGAAAGAGCCAACGGAGCAGCCCAGGCTGCCCTCCTCCTCCTTTCTTTGCTGTGCACAAGCACTTCGGTTCGGATTCACGCCTCAGATCCACCCACCTGCCCGGGGACTGAGCAGGGCATAGCTCTCTTGCCCTCAACCACAGCGAGAGGGCTGCAGATGGGATGAATCCTCCCAGCCTGGGCACGATGCTGGTGGCACAAGTGACATGCTGTACACAGCCCTTGGCTGGCTGGTGAGAGCACAGTGGATCCAGCTGTTCCATCAAACATGGACTGATGGGGCACAGTCCCAGCAGACATGGAGTGAAACACGGCACAGGGGTTAAACCCACGCTCTGAGCTCAGCTCTGCTGGGAATAACATTGTTGTAAACTACAAGGGTTTGTAATGAAATAATGTTGTGAACTATAGGGGTTTATAATGAAATAACGTCGTTGTAAAATATAAGGGTTTAAAATGAAATAACATCGTTGTAAACAAAGAGGGTTTGTAATGACAGGATGCAATGTACAGATACAACCTCCAATGCCTGGCATTTATGCCACGGACATGACAGGTAGTGTTGGTGTAACTGCCATCAGCACCAGCCAGAAACCACCGGGACCATTTAACAGTTTGATCACTCCCTGCCAGCCGCTGCTAATGCTGATTCCTGCTTCCCAGCAAAGGCAGCAGATGTCACAACATCCCCATTCCTGAGGCGCAACTAGGGCCTGCCCCAGGGCATCTCCCCTCCCCTGTGAAAGGTTACAATGTGGTGGTGGATCCAGTGGCCCTCCCATGACACACACTCCTGCAGAAGACCAGCCTTTTGCAAGTGGGTTCTGAAAAATACATTTTAAATGCTCTGGCAGCACAAATGCTGAGCTGCAGCAACCTGCTTTATGCTGCATTGGGAGTGGAAACACACCTGGCTTTTATTCTTCTGGAAAGAAAAGCATTTACTCCAGGTCTCTATGAAATCCTCAGCTATTGCCTGTACTGCTTTTCCTCCTCCACAGTACTGGCACCCAGGAATAGGTGATCAGGTGGGTTGCTGTCCTGGCTGGGGGCACTCTCAGCCATCCCAAACATTAATTTTCTCTATCCCTGCATCCAGCACACCACCATGCAGCTGGGGAGTCTGAAAACACCACTTTGTGAACTATTTTCTGTGGCTGGAGGACTAAGACAAAAGCCATGACCCAGTCATGTTCTTCCTAAGCCTGGCTTAACTCCTCCCCAAATAGTAAGTGCAGCCAAATGCACGCACCATGCATGGTTATAGGTGCCAAATGCCTCAAAGAGAAAGTTTCAAAGTACTCATCCTTTAACATGCCGGGAGCTCTGTAGCTCAGCAAATGGTTGATTAAGTATTTCAAAGCAAACATGCTCGTGGTGAAGGCTGAACAAGATCACAATATGGATGACAATTTTGCCGCTTTGATGTAGGGCTTTAGGAGAGATTTTTATCTTATAAAAGGTTTCACTTTGTGATGCACAGTGTGAGAAAACACTGAAAAATTTATAAGCCACATCAATTAATAATCAATCTGTCAGTCACAACATGTGGCATCAGCATCATGGGGTGCTCCAGCTAAAAGAAACATGGCCTCCAAAGTGACTCATTGCAGGGATGCCCTTGGTTTCTTACCATGAGGCTGCTGTTTTAGGAGATAAAGTCAATGAGGCACAGAGTGGCACCATGTGGCACACATATGCTCCATGTCAATGTCACACACTGCTCCGCAGCATCCTTCTCCCACTAATGTGAATACTCCTCCCTACAAGCAGCCTAGGGCAGTGTGATGGCAGCAGTCTGGTCCTCAAGGCCCCAACCTCTTCCCACAAGTCGGAAGCAGAAAGTGGAGGAGGATCTGAACATTCCCTCTTCAGCTGCAGGTGGGATTCTGACTTCCCTTTAAATTGGGAACACGAATGATGCTGACCTGCCTCAGAAGGGTAAGTCACTAATGTCCTGGGCAACATACTCATGAGCTGCAAACTGCAACCCACAGAGAACTGGCTGCCTTGGGATCTGAAACAGAAGCACGGAAGAGGAAGCAAGGACAGCTTCCCCATGTAAAGCACTCCCCTGCACTGTCATGGTAGGACATGAAAATAGATTGACTCCATACAGTTGTCAGAAGAGAAAGAAGGCTTTATTTACAATTCCAACAGTTTCTTTCAGAACATGCTGTGTAAAAAGGTCTATTATTGGTCCATGGGACTGACACTGCCCTCCACTGGTTAACAGGAAACAACCCCTGGGGACAGTTGTTATGGCAAAGGGAACACTGTTTGCTTAACCTGTTTTGAGAAACAAGAGAGATGTTTTGAAGAGAGAAAACTGTTGACAACCTTCCCTTGGGAAAGGAGCTAACAATGGTTAGTAAGCTAAAATTCAGGCTCAGAAATGTCGAGCCCACACTCCACCAGCAATCATGGCAGCATCTGCATAGCCCAACTATGAATTCAACAACTCTCGGTCCTGCAGTTCGAGAGAGGATTTTGAAAGACCTGGAGGGACCTGCAGAACATGTTTTCTTCACCAGCCTTTGGGACTGCAGTGACATATGATCCCCTGAATTCCAGGGGATCGATCTCCCCGGTGCCACTGCACAGCAGGGATGCTTAAGGCTATCTCTCCTCTGGCCGGTCAGAGCTGTCCAAATCAGTCTTTTAGGTTCAGTCACGCACAATCTTCCCAGTACAACGTAAAGTTCCCCTTAATTCAAGGAATCTGTGCCTATTACCTCACCAAAATTTTTTTTTCCCTCCCATCAGCCCTAGCTCCTCACTCAACCCCCAGGGTTCCAGCACCCCAAAATGTGACAAACCCTCTCCCCTGGGGAGGAGATTACCTTATTTTGCTCATGTATAGGTAAAACAGGCTATGCTGCAGGGATTCAGCCATTTCCGTAGTTCAGTAAGGACTGCACAGTTGCTGTTTGCTGTGGATAGGTGCTGGCTCCTGCTATCCCAGCAAACTCCTAGGTTATCTAATGAACGCCTTCTGCATGAGAGCACTCAGGAGGTCCTGGGAGGGTGATTTAAAACAATAGAAAGGACTTGGATAATTCAGTAAGGGCTGATGATTCTGTCTTAAAGAGAAATCTTATTTCACGCTTCACAAACTTTAGGGTTGCACTAGATTCATCGGTGAAAACGTTCCCCAGGATGCAGAGCAGCCTCTCCCTGCCTCAGCGTCAATCTCAGAGCGCTGCAATACATCTCTGTGCCCCAGCAGCCACTGGGGCTGCGCAGGCTCTCACCCATTACATCTGCCTGGATGCTGGGACCGTGCCTACTTCACCAGGTCAAGAGGTCCACTCTTGCATTCACTGCAGTCTGAGAGCTCAGATAGCTGTTTATGCCATGAACTGAGAGGATTTTCCACCAGAGCAGCTCTGCTGCACGTGTGGGCAGAGGTTACTCGTGTCCTCTTTGCAGCTGGCAGCAGCACCCATGGTACTCCCTGCTCATCTGCAGAGTGCTGATGGATCACCCAGCACGAGCTGGTGCCATGGCAAGGGCAGGCAGGTGCCAGGCACGGATCCTGTGCGGGAAAAGATGATACCTCTCCATGCCCTCTCGGATCTCAACCTGCCTACCACCACAGCATTGCAAGGCTGCACCGTGGGGCTGAGGAAAGCTGAGACAAGCAAATCCAGCATGCATCTTTCCAGCAGGTTGTGCAAAGATACCTCCAGATTTACGTGCAATGATAAATCAAAGTAAATGAGAAACAAGATTCAGCAAAACAGGAAGGGGAAGAAAAAAGTGCTGCCTGCCTTTGCAAATGTTTTGCAAGCTATTAAGCAAAGGGATGGCAGAGCACATCCACTCAGAAAGCACATCCTTTCCATCTGTGGCCAGAGAACTTTTGAACCCTGCAAATCCCTCTGCGAGATCATCTGTGCAAGGTGTATGACGCTGAAAGGGATTGAAAACTAAAGCTGTCCAGAGGCTCTGACCTCTGAGCATGCCTTAATACCATCTTCTTATGGCATTGCATAAGGATGCTTGGAGGCGTGCAGGCAGCATACGCTGTGTTATGGCACCGTGAAAGAAACTGGAGCACTGGCTGGTCGATGCTGTCTGAGGTACATCACTACATTTAGCTTGTCTGTGTTTCCTTATCATATGCTGAATTTCACATCAGTTAATGTAAAGAGAATCACCTGAATTTCCTAAATATGGCAATAAACTACTATTGAGTTCCAAATAAGTTTTACAGCTAGAATCAGCTGTAATTAATTCATCCCAATCCATCATGGAGGAAGGATCTACATATCCTCAAATCCTCATCTTTGATTAAAAGCTTAATGGTAGACACATTCATCACTTAATTCAAAATGGGTTTTGGCTTTTGGAATTAAAGCAAGTTGCCTGAGGACCTAGTCCAGCAAAGCTGCAGTACCCTGACACTCAGCAGGATTAAATGTGATGGAATAAGATGTGGGAACATCTCCAATGGTGTCTACGCAATAATTGTTTTTCTGCAGAAAGCTCTGAGCAAAAAACTGGCAAAGCAGAAACTGGCCATGAAACAGCAAGGTTTTGGTTCTATTATATGCTAAATCAGCAGAAAATAAGGGAGAGGGGATATAAAGAGAAGTTTATGGTTCCCACGTTTTCAAGGACTAGGATAGCAAAGATTGCAGTCCTGCTCATTACAGTTCATTTTTTGTATTTGTGCAGTTTAGATTTATCACAGCCAGAAATCTAAAGAGACTGACCTCCTGATGTGCTTCACTCTGGTTTGATGCAGCAAACTTTCCCATAAGGTCAGGGAGAAAGCAGTCAGGAGAATTAAACCTCCAGGCAGCAAATTTCCAGAACATAAAGAGGTTGCTACATGGTCTCAGTGGATGGCATCCTATAGTGGAGGTGGGAGGTGAAGCTGCTGGTTTCACTTGTGAGTAGGATCACACTTCTCCAGAAGTCTCTGTATAGGTCACCATCAGACCCCCCTCCTATAGCAACAGAGAAGTGGAAGGGAACTGCCTTCCACTTCAGATGCAGCTATTTTAGTCCCTCTGACTTGCACCTAATATGCTGTTCACTAATTGGTATCAACTCATCAAAATCCAGAGCAGAAACATCACATCTCTAAGTCTCTTTGCTTATTAATCATTTATAGTTGTTGTTATGTATTGATCAATCAGTATTGCTATGCCAAATTACTATATTATGCTAATAAAAAGGTCAATTCCTTGCTTTTCTTAGAGCAGTGTCCAAACATCCGTGCTCTGAGTCAAAGGTTTCAGAGAAGTTTAACTCAGAGAGAATCTCCGGGTTTTGAACAGAAGCAATATCAATCCTTACCCATATCAATCCTATCCAATCTATCATTGCATTTCAGAAAAACTACCTCTTTTTAAAATAATTAGCATTTCAACACCATGAAAAAAAAATCACAAGAAATATGGATTGGAATCCTAGCTTCACTAATTGGGAACACCCGCCACCTCTCTTACTGCCTGACCCCCTCCAACAGGACCTATTCTGCCCCTGAAGAACCAGTGGCACAAAATGGATGTCTGGCATCTCTGAGAAGGGCCATGTGGAGCTGAGAGCTGTCATGTGGGATCTAACCTCACATAATACCCTTGCGAGATGCTCTGGCACCTGCATTAAGGATCAAGGATGTGAGAAGAATTGAAGGAGACACAGAAAAGCAGCAAGAGGCATAGCTATGAAAACAAACACAGGGAGCAAAAATGTGATGCTTTTAAAAGCAGTGAGTCTGTAAGTTGAGAGGAGGAGGAATACGCCACAATGTGTGGGGAGAGCTTAGCAGTGGGGCAAGTCCTCCCATGGGCTGTACCACCCTCATGCCATTACTGATGGGGATAGTCAGCCCAGCAAACTGTCTACACAATACAGAAAATGCTATTATTTGTCCATATTACATGCGTGATAAATCATTTCTGTGTACAGACACTCTAACAATTATTCTACAGAATAAGATGTTTCAGCCTGGCAGCAGCAGCTACTGCCACATGGCTGGACAGCCCAGCTCCCTCTGCACAGAGCATGGCACTGCTGCTCCAGGCCTGCACTGGCTTTACTCTAATCAGCTCAAACCGTGGCCCTGCATGCAGCCCTGCCTGGGTAGAGAAGGATGGGCAAACAGGGATGAGCTTTTGGGGCCCTGGGGTTTAAAGACCCTAAAAATTCCTCCTAGTCTTAGACCCATTGCCTTCCAGATCTCACACTGATGTTCAGAGCAGGCTCTAGGACCACAGCAATAATATACACATGTAGTATCATAAGCCTCCAGTCTTTACCATGTTACCACACTGCATGGTATGGCAACATCACATTTCCTTTTCTTCTTGTCAGGGAGCCGAATGAATCCTAAATGGCTTTCCTGACCATAAGACACACAGCACCAGCTACAGACCTCAATTTCTGACACATCATCTGTGAAGGCAAGAAACTGCAAATAAGAGAGCATCAAGGCTTTTGAGGACCCTGCCAGACCCAGTGCACTAAGAACAATTAGTTTTTTCCAGACTATGTATCACATGTAATAGAAAATATTAACTCATGTTCCAAATATTTATGAAAAGTTCAGCCATAATTAAACAATATGCAATTGAAAATTAACAATCTAAAAATTCAGCCATGTAGACAGAGAACATGAAATATAACTGCAGTTAATGTAAGCTGATTTAAGTGCAGCTAATACAGCAGCAACAGAAACAGGCAGTCAATCACATCCCTTGTCATTAACAGCCTTCTCCACGTGAAATATTATTATCTGAAGCTTTCAAGCTGCTCGGCTCTCCCAGTGTGTGCAGGAGAGCTGTTTCCCTACAACCTGCTCCACCTGGAGCAGAAGGACAATGTGTCAGTCTGTCCTCCACCCCCAGGTGTCCACCGGTCTGCCCTATTTCCCCAGCCCCTTCCACCCCTGAGCCCTGGCCACCACGAGATGGTGAAGGCAGCCAGGCTGCTGCGGAGCGTTTTGGAGCAGTGCCCTCATCCCCATGCTCCCAGGCTCTCCACAGGGGCTGTGTGCGAGAAAGATCCCAACACCCAGCAGATGGGGGGACCAGGGAAGGAAACCAGCGTTGTCCTGATGGTTGTGCACTGTGTTCATGACAGCACCAACACCAGCTTTCCCCCAGTCCCACTCTGGGCTTCACCCACAGTCTCTCAATTATCTTTCCCTGGAGTACGGGATAGAACTCTCAAGCAGGGATAGAACCTCCACACAGAGCTTTTCCAGCCCCAGTGGGTGGAGAGCTCTTTTTCACACTGCTTCACTAATTATTCCTTGTATTTAAAGCCAAATAAAACACTAGTTGCCCAACACATCCATCCCAACCCAGGCTGAGTACCTGAGCCTTGGCACATGCCAGGATACAACACAGCTGGAGAAGAGGGAGCAGTACCCACCATGCTTGAACCCCGTGGGCAGCCTGAAGGAGAGGGCTGGGATGCCAGCAGAGATGGCACAGTCCTCTGCAGCAGACTTCCATAAAAAACAAAATATAGATTTAAGGATGGGATATGTGCTGGGTGGTGGGACAGGCCCCCGTGTAGCCGCATGGTGACTCTTCCAGACAGCTCCTCTGCCAGAAACACTCTCATCTCCTGCTTTATGAGGAAATGTGGTTTATTTCGAACTACATTCAGCAAGGCATGACCTTATTCCTTTGAAATTGTTAGCAGGGCAGGAAGCTTTTGCTAAGAGAGTTAGGGAAAATATACTGGCCATTCAGAGAGTAAGGCATTACAGTCTCTGCTATTGTTGCAGTCCCTCGGTGCTTTCTGCATGGCAGCATTCTGAAAAAATAAGGTGATAACCTGCTCTCTGATCCTATTTCATCTGAGTCTACCCTCAAGCTTCCCTTTAAGCTTTCACAGAGGACAATGCCCTTTATATGCAAAAAAGACATGTAAGAGAGTAGTAGAAAATATACAGCTGGAATCCAGATGTGAGACAGAGTGCAACAATGACTGCAAGTCTGCAGCACCTGTTCATCTCAGCCAACTGCTGCAGTTCTTTTTAGACATTAGGAAAAACATCAATGAAGAGATTAAAGAGAAAAGCCATGCTTGAAGCATTTTCATGGAATTCAGCTTTTTTTTTTTTTTTTTGTATTCTGCTCTGTAACCTGGTCAAAACTGCACTACTAGAACTATCCTCTTACTTCAAATGAAGGTACCACAGGATGTTACCAGCAACAAACCCATGGGAATACACACAAATGGAACCTACAGCTGAAACCCTTCCCCTCTCTTTCTTATTATTAATCAAAGATCTGTGGAAATCAAGCCCAGGAGAGCAGTGCTCAGGGCACTAGAAAGAAAAATAATGCATGTGTGCAACCCATGGGGTCAGATTGCTGTCCCTGCTGCATACCCTCTGCATCCCCCTCTTTCTCCAGTGGAGTTATAGGGAAAAACAACAGGGAAGAGCAGGCTCTGACAGGACTCATGGCCCAAATGCTGAGAAAGCTGTTAAGACAGGTGGATGGAAACAAGGGAGCTCTTGCTGGGAACCAGCAAAGCTGGGAAATGCTCCGGTACCTGCCTGTGCTGCTTTGCAGGGGCAAAGGAATCACAGTTTATGCTGTGACCTTGCATGAGAGCTGAGGTTTATGCTGTGACCTTGCATGAGAGCTGAGAGAATAACAAAATCATTTGGCTCACAGGCTGAGCAAAATCCACAACAGATTCCACCCTGTCAAAAAGCATTCATCTTCAGACAGTTTTCTTCCCTACATTTTTACACAACCTTAAAAACCTAAGCTGTCCTGTTTCTAAAATGCTCAGATCCATCTCTCCTGCTCTTTTTTTAGTGGAATTTAGAGTGGAGGGTAAAACATTGCTGAAACAATTAAGCCAGTTCCTTAAAAACCTGAAAAAAGTGCTTCATTCAGCCCAAATGTGCCTACGTTATAAACCATGTGCAGGCTCACTCCGCAGCATGCTTTTGCTGAAAATTAAGAGATGTAAGATTGCCTCTTCCATATTCCACTGGGAGAAAGAGCAGCAATCCTGTCCCATTTTTTCCAGAGCCATTTTAACACCAGCTGAACACCTCCCAGCTGTGCCAGATGTGCTTTCCACCACAGGTAAAATGAATGGAGGGGGTGACAAAGCAGCCGGCTCTGCAAGATGCTGGCTCATGCGAGCAGGAGCCAGCTGAGAGAACGAGTACCCAAGCGTGGGGAGGAGAAAATGGGTAAAGCAGAAAATCCCATCTCAGCCCGATCACCACGCTGAGTTATTCTGGTTTATGCTGCTGGCAGCCTTCTTAACTGCACAATGACACACGCTAAAAATATTTGCCGTTTGGACTAGATTTCATGTTTAAAAATGTATAACAAATAATTACTTGTACAAGCACAAACCTTATAGCTTCTGCTTCTGAGCAGATGGGAGTTTGTAACAAACTTCATCTGGCAAAGCAGTGTCCCCTCATCTGCCATCACCTCATCCTCATTGCCATGCAGCACCAAGTGCTCCATGCATGCCAGCCCTGCTTCCTAACATGGGCAGTTCCACAGCAAAGCTTTTGGCTGCAGGTGGCCAGGGAACAGCTCCAATCTGCCTGGCTGCAAGGCTCTATTTCAGAGCCCACCACAACTTCCATTGCAGACTAAAATGAAATAACCAGCCTAGACAAAGTTCAGTAAAATAACTGATTCTGTGTTCAGCAATAACACTTATATGGTGCCCAAAACTGCCCAGCCGAGATGGATTCCCAGCACAAAATTAACCACTTCCCCCTTCCTATGCAATCTCTTGTACATCCCTAGTGAAAATTCAGCATACAATTGCTATGTTAAGGCCCAACCTTCCATTTAAACTTAAGCATATCTGATTGAAAAAGATCCAGTATATCCTTCAGGTGGGAGAAAGACTGTCACAACCTTTGCCCAGCTCTCCCAACCCTGACTATCAGTGGCAGCCAAGAGTGACTGCTTTGATCCCAGTTTTACTGCTCCTGTACATGGACAGTTAAACATTGCTCCAATACATCTGCAAACAAATTTGTTGGACCATTTCCCCAGGTGAGTCAAACTTCTTCCTTATCCCGCCACATAGCTCTCAAGACCTTTCCAACGTATTTTTATAGTACAGATTCCAGATTGTGATATAGGAGAGGGTCTTTTGCTGCCCTATAGAAAGACAACAGTTTCTCATAATGTTCCCTGGGGTACCTTCACATATGCCAAAGGCTTGGCACCGTGGCTGGACACCTCAGCACACCCACTGAGGCTGTGCCTGCATCCTGTTCTCCGTGCCCATCAATGTCCTGACAATCCTTAGCTGATGCCTACAAAGCATCAATCAGACACAAGCTTTGAAAATCTTTCACAACTCTGTCACCACCTTCTCAGGTACCTTGTTATTTTACTGCAAGTCTGACTCTTGTTTTAGCACTATTTATGACAGCTTGTACTTCCTCATTGTTTGTTTTTCCTTTAAGTCCTCTCCAGGGCCTCTTTTGAAGCAGAAAAAAAAAAAAAAAAGAAAGAAAAAAGGGGGAGGATGGGTTAAAAAAAGAGCTGATTTTCCTCTAAATTTTGCTAGAGGTTCTCTTGAAGGTTACAGACTTGCATCCTGAGAAAAGCAAAGATAACACTGTGGTTTCAGATGCTGGAAAACAGGGCAGGCAAACTGCTGTAGCAAGGTGGCACTGGTCCTATATCCAGTTCAGCTGTGTCCACACACCCGTCCCCACGGTTTTCCAGAGCATCCCAGAGCAGCTGGAAAAGCTCTTGACACAGACCACTGCCATCAGACCAGAGGGATGAGTTTTGCTTTATCTTAAGGCAGGAACCATTGCAGCCTGCATCAGACAGGTAATGACACTCTTGAAAGGAAATGCTCCTGTTGCAAGCTAAACTCTGGTTTGCTTGGTGAATTTTTCTGAGACCATCCTTTGCTGTTACTTGCTGTCAGCTGCCCTCCCCTTCTCCAGAGATCACACTGGCATAGGCCAGTTCATGTCCAGCAGAGTTTACAGCTACATCTGATTTCATGCTACCAGTGAGCATTTACTCCTTTTTCAGTAGAACTTTATTTGACCCATTTTTCTTTTCCTCTGCTCCCCAGCACCCTGGCACACCCCTTCCTAGCAGCCTCTGCACAGGGAGAGTTTTGTTATTAAAGATTCTTATGAACGCTTTGTCTTTGAACAGGAGATATTTACTTCTGACTGATATCTGGCATCAAGTAAATTCAGGCAACAGTGGAGAGAGACTCTCTTCTGCTGTGGCATGCTGGTATGGCAGGATGCCTAAGGGAGACAGACGTGCCTCCTCTCCTGCCCTTGCACACTGCACTGCCCTTCCCTCCATCATCCCCTGCTCTATTGCTATCCCGACTACAGATGAGACAAAATATAAGATAGAGATACCAGGGGGAGTTCCTGGCTTGCAGTGCTTCATGTGGTGCTTCACATGATGGTGACAGCCACTGATCTGGTTAAACAAAATGTATTTTGTCACCACACAGAAAATCACTCTTATTTTGAAACACATCAGGTTTCCCCAAGATCACCAATGATAAAGCTCAGATCAGGTTCATACTTTGATGTTATGGTGCCAGTGTTTCTATTCATATATTTAGGATGGAAATAGATATTATTTTTTTCATTGATGCTGCTTATGTTTTTATCCATACAATGGAAGAAACTGCAACTGCCATTATGATAGGAAAGTGCAATGATCCAAATGATCTCATTGAACATATATCTGGCTATTTTAATTGACAGAAATAAAACTTCTATGCCTGCCAGACATCCTCAGCTGTTTTGCAGTTGCCATACACAAGGCCAGAATAAATTGGCCCATCAGTGACCCTGAATAATTGCCCACGTTGACTTAATAAAGGGGACCAGGAATTACACAGCTGGGCAAAGGACTGCACAAGAAGGGAGCAGAGTCACCTCCCAGCACTGAGCAGGCAGGGCTGCAGCTGGGACCCCTGGGGAGAACAGCAGCTCATCAATGAGCCAAACCAGTCGCAAAACCCATATCCAGCTTTCTCCTCTTGCTTTGCTAAAGGACCACGCTGTCAGCAGGGACTTCCCGGAGGAAAGCTGTTGTACCAGCCTCAAAGAAACCCATGTTCATCATCTCAAATACTGCAGATGTTCATGGGGAACTGTCACGGTAGGACATGAAATAGATTGACTCCATACAGTTGTCAGAAGAGAAAGAAGGCTTTATTTACAATTCCAACGGTTTCTTTTATAACATGCTGTGTAAAAAGGTCTATTATTGGTCCATGGGACTGACACTTCTCTCCACAGGTTAAGTAATAGGAAACAACACCTGGGGAAAGTTGTTATGGGAATGGGAACACTGTTTACTGAACCTGTTCTGAGAAACGGAGAGAGATGTTTTGAAGAGAGAAAACTGTTGACAACTTTCTCTTGGGATAGGAGCTACCAATGGTTAGCAAGCTAAAAATTCAGAGTCAGAAATGTCGAGCCCACAGGAAACAGACCCTTTTCCAAATACTGCTGCTGCTGCACACTTACGAGGGGCCACTGTAATATGAAGGATCTCTGACAGCATATTAGCCAGTATTTAAGAATGCATTGCTCTTCTATTAATCTAACTGGCATTATCCCCTCTAATTCCATTCCCTTCAACCAGAGCCAAACTACACTTCTCTTGTCTGACCTGACCATCACTCTCCCACACAAAGTTATTTTGGAATCATTTTGACAGTGGCAGCCACAGCTCCTTCAACTAATTTACACCCAACTGATACCTAACCATCTGAGCACAACTATTCCCAGCCAAAATCCACTGTTATGGAGAAAAAGGGCAAATAAAGAGAAAACCCACAAGCAGAAAGGTCAATGAAGAGCAGAGTTAGAAGGCAAATGAAAATGACTACTTGATATTTTACATTTTTCAGAGAAGTACAGAATGATAGAATGGTTTGGGTTGAAAGGGAACATAAAGACCATCTTTTTCCAACCCCTTCTGCCATGGGCAGGGACACCTTCCACTAGACCAGATTGCCCTAAGCCCCATTCAACCTGGCCTTGAAAACTTCAGCAATGGGGCATCCATAGCCTCTCTGGGCAATTTGTGCCAGTGTGTCACCACCCTCACAGCGAAGAATTTCTTCCTAATACCTAATCTGATGCTCTCCTCTTTTACTTTAAAGTTTGCCCCCCTTGTCTTATCACTATCTGCCTATGTTGACAGTAAGAATTTGGATATGCATAGGAAGGGAGTAAGACCTCAAGCTATGAGGGGATGGTGAGTACTGTGATGATGCTATGCTTGGCAAATGGCATTCTCATCAGACATAACAGGCATGATGGGACTTCTTAAAATTATTGTGTCAGCAATTTCTCCATGAACAAAATCTGTGTTGCAGCTATTTTGTCAGTCCTGGTCTCAGTTCTGCACACAGGTGCACAAGGCTCCTGGCAATGGCAGCCAAACTCATGCCTGCAGCTCATTCCACCAGTGTTGCACAACATGAACTTCCCAACAAACTGGCAAGATAAATCACTGGTGCTGAGAAGAAATATGAGACATTTAATTATTCCACTATTAGAATTTTATCATTTAAAACACCCGAAAGGCTTTCTCCCTGTCAAGTTTGGACTTAACTAGGTCACAAAAGAAGATAGTAGTATTTACCAAAACTCTTCACAGAAGACAACAACTCATGGTCCTCAGCCTGGGAAAAAGAGAACTCTGCTGCTCCTTCTGCTAAGGAACAGCCAAGGAGTAAAGCCTTAGGGTCCCTCCAACATCCCACTGCAATTTGTGTTATCGTCCAACATCTCTCATCTTTGTTGGTGATTTAATATTTTGATTTCTGGGCACTACATTTTACATTTTTATGTAGATATCTGGATCTAAATACCATCAATGTAGACCTTGCCCAGTTTCCCTCCCTGTGGGCTAATGATGACCAGAGATGTGCAGTTTTGCTGCTGCTGCCAGTACAGCTGCACACCCAGGCAGCAGTCAGGAAAGATGCAGGAACGAGCTGCACCCATGAGAATGAGCAGGTACTTAACCAAAACTCAACAGGCTGTTGGGCAAAGTCTGGGTGCCTGACCTGTGGTCACCGTCTGTCACTGTGCCTGCTTCCTCCCCAGCACCTTTTTTAACTGCCAACATCATTCCCCACGCAGCGCATTCAGAAGAGGACAGCAAAATTCTGCATTTGTTCTTTGTTCTCATTTATTGTGGGAAATGCCTGTAATTTTAGCTGTCTCCTCCTCTGCACATCTGAGGAATGCTTAAGGCTCAAGCCTGAACACACAAGCAGGCAGCCTGGCTTCCACCAGTGCCCAAGAGCTCACAGGGGGCTGGAACCAGGCTGTGGTTGGGGCACAATAGGGTTTAGACTCCATCCTCCACCCCACATCGTGCGCTCCTGGGCCACCAGCACCCAGGGCTGGCATGCAGAGCTCTTGGGAAACTCCACTCACTTCCCTGACACAGCTGTCAATGTTTCTGCAAAGACTTAATGACAAATACATGACAAAAAATATTGTGCCATCACTCCCCATCTTCTTACTGTTCTCTGTCAGAGACAAAAGAATTGGACCAAAGGCTGGCTACAACACTTGAAAAACACATGCACAGATCACTACTGATAAGAAACATCACTACTTCCCTGCATTATACAACAAAGTCTGTGTTATGGAGGCCAACACAGTTTTTACATGATTTTAGGCTACTATAGGCCTTTTAAATACATGAGAAACTGTATTTGAAGTTGTGTTGCATCCAATTCTGTATTGAACTTGCACTCTAATTTCCCACAAACATGAGTAGAATCAGATGTTCCAGAAAAAATGTAGTGTATTGAATATGAAAACTCAGCACTGAAATTGAGGTAAGGAGCAGCTTACATAAGTTAGGGATATTGAGGCTGAGCCTTTGAAATGCATGAAATCCACTTTGTTGATCATTTCTCAATTTGCAGTCAGCTCAGTGGGAACAAGTATGTGCCTACTTTGATATCCTTTTGCAGAAAACTCTTGGCATCTCATTTCTGCTAAGAAACATACCTATTCTCTTTTTAATTTGGTACTATTTAGATGAAAATTGGAAGATTAACCCATCTGTATTTTATATTCATGAAGTACTTTCTATGGCCTGATCCATCTGACTCCCAAAGTTTCTTCTGAATTAAAATTACACTGTCTATCACATCTCAAGATGTGACATGAAGCATTTTTCAAGTTGCATGGAACACTGGTGGCCTGAAGAATGAAATGTAAGGAGTGGAGGAAAGGACTGGGGGGTATTTTTTCTTTTTTTTTAATAATTCCCTTTTCTTGAAATCTGAACATAATATGGACTGCAAAGAAGCAGCCTTGAGGAAACCACATCTTACAGAAATAAGATTAGAGAAAACCCAGTAAAATATTAATGTAGAACTTTAAAAATATTCCCTTAGTGGATGATGTATGTCAGAAGAATGATCTCTCTATATAACATGATAAAAAGAAAACCAAAAGAATAGTGTGTAACCTTAGGCTAGCACGGCTCAGTGGGAACCAGTCCAGGCTCTCTGACAAGACATTGCGTGCTGAAATGAAGACCCTGGAGCTCTGGCTCCAGTCAGCATGACCATGTATAACCCCCACTATGTGCAAGTATGACTGTATCTTTCCATTTTGCTCCTGAGATAGGCATTAAAACTTCCCCAGGAAGGTAATCACTGATAAAACACATGAGCAAGGATTGAAGTGCTGCAAAGCATTGAGATTTTCATGTGGAATTCAAATTAGATTTAAAGACCTACGTGTAAAATTAAATTCTAGTGGCTCCATTGTATTTCCAGTTACAAGGAAGAGGAAGAGAAAGAAAGGCATTAACACAGAGTGCAGGGTCATGCACCAGTTCTGTCTTATTAAGTATTCCAGCCTTCCTTAAGATAAGCATCACATATGGGTTCTTTTGCAGCTAGCAGTTCCTTGCTTAAAGAGAGAGAGGTCTGGATAACACCCCTTCTGTCTCCCAAGGCCTCTTGGGCTGATTGACAGGAACATGTACTGCAGGGAACAAATGCTGCTCAAAGGAAAAATAAGATTACATTCTCCAATAGGGGCCAGTGGGGGCATTTCTTTGTCATGTCTTCTGCTCTGGTTGAGGGAAAGACAAGAGGATTGACATTTTCCTTTCCTAATAAGACATGGTCCACAATGTTTCTCCACATTGAGAAACTGGTTTTTATGTACAGTGGCTTGCACTGAATTCAAAGTTAGGGAAGCAAGAGAGATTGCTCGAAATAAAGACAGCATTTTGAGAGCTAAGTCCCACCTTTGGAGACCTTGGAAGCAGACCCCATGGAAGCCAACTCAGAAACTGCACTCCAGCTCGTCTCAGTGGCATTTTATGTTGGCTTGTTTTTTTTTGGGAAAGATTAGCAATAAACATTTACTTTTATGTAGCACATTTAGATATCACTCCCTCTCCCCTCTAATGGGAAACATTTGGCTTGGCTTCTCCTTGGGCACACCCACCAGGTGTTTTGAGGCTGGACTACCCCACACAGTGGCAAGGTACTCCATGGGATCACTGGGTTTTTCAGGGTTAAGTGATTTTTGTAAATCAGCAACTTCTTGTCCACTTGCTCCCCCCATTTTTCAGTCTCCCCTCTGCCAACACCACTGGAGTCTATACTTTGTGCCATCCCCAAATTCCTCTCCACTGAAATGGTTTAAAGCTGTAATTCCCCAATGTTTTCACACTTAGTGACACTCAAGGACTCTCCTTTTTCTCAAGCTTTTGCAAAACCTTCCCCACCACTTCAGCATCTCCCTGTCCAACTGCGCCATCTTCCCAACCCCCCCTCTGCTCAGAGGTGGATGCAGCCAAGCACTTGCAGTCAAAGTCATGGAACAACTATATTTTCAATGAAAGAACAGAAACAGCATTCCTCAAATAAAGGGGTTAAAGTAGATTGGAAATGTCAAGTCATCAATACGATGTTTTATAAGGTAACTATGGTTATTTTTTATGCATTCCTTTGCAGCAGGAATGCAGATGATGAAAAGCAGCATGCTGCAGCCCTTTGTGCAGCCCAGGGAGGGGTCACTCATGGGCTGTATGCATGATTCTGCTCCACTGCTGCTTCTTGAGAACGTTTGGCATGATCTTCCATGAGACTTAGAAACTCTCTTGGTGGCTCTTACCTTGCTGGCAGGTGGTATCACCCCATACAGCAAGGGCAGAGGAGCAGATAGGATGGGGGACAGGAAATGGTGAGGGTGCCCAGTTGTGACAAATCACAGAATCTGTAAAGAAGGTTTCAGCTCAGAGAGTCCTCATGGACTCCTGCAGCAAATAGTGAATTAAACCCATCTCCAGAACCCCTAGGAAGAGGGGCTCCCAGCAGCCAAGATGTTTTGCATGGCAGCAGAGAGCTGAAATAAGAGGCTGTTCCTCCACTCCAGAACCTGGACGCTGAAACCATTTTCTGTCCCCTAAATAATACACCATGACAAGCCACTGCTTGTTTTGGTGGAACAAGTGACATTTGTCTAGGCTGTGGAGAGGCAGCCACACCCCTAAACCCAGAGGGAAGGCTGGCCAGGAGGTAGGGTAGGAAGGATTCATTGTAGAAGAGTTCTTCAGGCTAATAAACATCTCTGGTTAGTGTTAGAAGAAAACAACTGAATTCTCCTCTGTAAGTCTTCACTACTGTTGCATGACATTATAATTTCTCTGCTAGATATATGCTCTTTGGATGCACACTTTGGCCTGGTTTCTGTAAAGGGACTGAAAACCAGAAGAAGTCCATAGAAGGGCCAGAACTGGAAGTTCCTAGTACATGAAAACACATCCCCAACTGGCAGCTAACAGGGTTAAAACACCCTCTGATTAAATGAAAGCATCTTTAATTAGTTTAATTGACCATGCTTCAGCCAAGACCATCTGCTCAGCAGTATTTGCCTGCTCTTTGCAGGAGCAATTGATCAGCCATAGCTGGAGAATACAGCATTAGGCTACATCAGATTTATTTTGTTTAATAGAAGAGCTAATTTGCTTTAAATTTAATTACAGGGGGCAAGATTGCTCTCTAAGTCCGTAATAGCACATAACATAAGCTGATCCTACAGCTGATGGGTGCACACGTAGGTCCACACGTGTCAGTGCAAATCAGATACTGGATGATGACAGCTCAGCTCCCTGGAAGAATCATCTCTACATTGTCCTCCCCAAAAGGCAGCAGCACTGGCACATTGCTGGGCTGGCAGGCCCACCCCACTCGCTGCCCTGTCATGTCCCTTCAGCTGGCTGAGGTCTTCCCTACAGCTCTCACTCGATGCTGAAGCTAACAGATGTCCCATCTCACCCACCTCTCTTGCTCCAAATTATAGATATCAAACGATGCATCATACATGGGATCACTGTTTCTGCACCACCTGGGACCAAGAGGGACAATTGTGGCACCTCTCTGTACCTCCTGGGTAATCTCCATCTGCAAACCCCTTCCAAAGGATGTACTGGCAATCGAGGCTCCAGCAGAGGCACACACCACCCTCACCCCTTCCCTGACATTGCACCGCCCCTCTCAGTTTCTCTGCCCTCCCATGCCAAAATCATTCTTCAAAACATTGCAGGCTGAGCTGATGAAGAAGGGCAATGGCCCCTCCTCCCTGAAGGACCACGTGTGTATCTGTGCTGTGTTGTTATGACAGGGAAGATTTCATTCACTTCCCAGTACTTTTTCCTTTTTCGATTTCCCACTGGGTGCTAAATCACGGTGGGCTCTGGGAGATGCAGGGACCCTGACAGGAAGCTGCAGCTGCTGCTGGCTGCTGCTGGAGTAATTACAACCCTGCAGAAGGCTCCAGGCTGCCATTTCCGTTTCCATGGAAATAAATACAGAATTACTGAAAACAGACCATGATGCTTTATGCATTTTGAGGCTTTTGATCATCTCTAAACCACTTCTAACCCATTTTTATTGGTCGGGGCTTTAAGTGGGGGGGAGAAGGCGGGGTAGGGATGATGCTCACAGTGTGAAAGTAGGTGGAGCGACCAAAAGGAGNGCAGTGCTGGCCAAAGCTCCTGGTTGTCCGTGGCTCATGCACCCAGCCTTGGTGAGAGGAGCCCATGGAGACTCATTGGTTCTTGCCTGCAGCCCCACAGCAGTCCCAGCTCACCACCACCATCCCCAGCACAGGCTGTTTGAGGAGGCTCTGGGGTCCAAGCAAACCTCCCACCCTTTCTGAGGGGTCACTGCAGCCAGAGCTAGGGCTTAAATGCTCAGAATTGCAGATACATATTTCATAGACATTAAGCTTCAAGATGAAGCTAGAATAAAAAGGAATTGGTTTGTGTTTTTTAAACGGGGGGCAGAAGGGAGAGGGATCTGATCCTAAACCCCTGAGGCCCTGAACTGAAGGGACAGAGATGTGCAGAGACAGGTAACTCCATGCTGTGCACAACAATCCTGGATTCAGTGCTCATTGCGAGGCATGGCTGGGAATTCCTCATCACAACAAAATAAATGAAATACTTGGTCTGGGGAGTATACACACAAATCAAACATTTATTCTGAGGTGACCTCAGCCTTCATCTCACTGTCTGAGCTGTCACAGTGCCTCACATGAGTTTCTGCCCATACTTGGGCTGCAGCATCTGAGTACCACTACAGCTTATCTGCAAACAGAAAGGATTTAGGAAATGTTTTTAAGGAGATGTCTCCAACTTTCAGCCAAGTCAGCAAAGTCAGCTCATGCCACGTGTTTGGCACACACTGGGTACAAAATGGCCCTGTGACCATGTGCCAGGCACGTGATTGACACACGTTGGGCATGTGACGGGCACATGAGGGGCTCAACACATCAGAGCAAGTGAAGAAACCAAGTTTGGTAGAGCCACTCGAACTGCAGAGATGAGAGAGGGGCAGAAGGCAAGACACCATCTCAGCAAATCATTTCTAATACTGTCTTGAGCTAAAATCAAACACTTGAGTCAGTTTTTTTTGGCAGGGGAACTTTCTGCTATGTGAGAAATGTCAGCCTTTGGACATAGTGTCCTAATTCAGCTGTGAAAATAAATGTCAAAACAGTGAATTCTAGTTTTAAGCCAGCTCCAATCGAGAAAAATTGGGTTGAAATGTTTCCTAGTTAAAATCACAGGGCCCCAAAACTTATGAAACAATTCCAGTTGCACTGGTGAGAAGGCTTTATGCCTTTACATGAAATAGCCACCAGACAGCAATGAGACCTAGTGTATATTGCAGCCCACCCACACATGCATACTTCTCTGATGTTTTGCCTTCTACACGGATGGACAGAAATAGGTGCTGAAAAACCACAACCATGTATTAGCATCACTCAGCAAGTTGGACATACCTATATTTAGTTATTTGCTTTCAAATCTTACATCTGAGGGAATTATGTTTAGCACAGGTTATTTTGCCACAGTGTATGGGACAGGCCTGGGAAAGAAGAGAAAGTCTGACTATGAATCCTGAGAGTTCAGGCAGTTCTGCAGGGAGAGCCCACTCTTCCTCTGAAGCAGGAGGATGGAATTGCACAGCTCACCACATACACGTTCTGAACATCTGCTCCTGCTGCAGGATTAACTGAACAGCACTGTACCAGCTCGGGCTCACCTCACTGTAGCTAAAAATTACTTCCAAACACAGCCTGAGACAGAAAAGTAAATCACTGCCCGACGGCTGGGAAAAGAACAAGACAGGGACAACACCACAGCCTGATTTTCAGAGATGCTCTGAATTCAGCCATCATGAAGGTCAGCAGGATATAGAGTACCCTAGGAAATGCCAACTGCAGCAAGAACCCAAGTTAGGAATTGCCCAACACGTACAGAAAACAGCTCCTCAAGTACTCTTCCACAGCCACAGGTTAATAACAAAGCAGAAGAGCTAAATTTAAGTCTTGCCAACAGGTTCTGGATCAGAAAGCCCAGACTGAAACACATTTCTCCCTCCACCACATTTCTCACACAGCAGAGGAGCTCGCTGCTGGAGCCAGAGATGCTCAATTCCCATGCTGACTCCAGTGGAGCAGAAACACCAAGCCACGTGGCATGTGTTATGCAAAAAGCACAAGACTCTGTATTATTTAAAATGTTCTAGTCAGAGCTTGTGCTTAACAACACTGAAATCTTCACAACTACGCTGCTACAACACCTCTTTCCATCTTTGTTTCCTAAAAGCCTTTCCAACTGCATTAATACCTTGCTATCAATAACTGCTATCTCAGATCCTGCTAAATCACTGCTATCACATTAAGAATACACTTATCTCATACCACCTGGGGATACTGTATTAAAAAATTCTCTTCAGAAATCATCCTCCTGCACAAACAAAATATTATCTCAGAAGTGAATGGAAATGCAGTCCCAGTGATGCAATCATTATGCAATTAGTGTGATGTAACAGGAGGCTGAATAGAGAAAAGCATCTACTTTCAGACCACAAAAGTACCTGCAGTGTTTGGGGCTCTCAGCACCATTCCTGCTCATGCTTTCAGAGGACAAATAGGCAAAGCCTTGTCACCCCTTGCCTCCTTGCACAGCCTCTGGGCAATTTCACCCTGCACACCAAGGCAAGGGAGAGCACAGACCAGCCAGCCCCTCCACAGAAAACAATGGGCTCTGCTTTTCTAACCACAGGTGGCTGGCTGATGAACCGCATGAACAGCACAGTGCTGCCACTCAGGAGAGAGTGATGGCATTCAGACAGCCTGCCAGGGAAAAGACTGCTTTTCCCAATTCCTCCTATGCATGGCAGACAAGCACAGGTCAAAAAAAGTGTAGCTCATACCATACCAAAGTACCACTGAGAGCTCATGACTAGCCCCAACAGACTGGCTGCAAGCAATGGCTGAGCTCCTGGGAAAGAGTAATGGTCTACAGCAATTTCGGTGCTTCATGGCAAGAGGGAAGTACAAAGCATCTGCTGCTGGCCAGGGAGCTCCAGAGGCCCTGCTGGTACAGCTCGGATGACGTGACCACAGATAGCATCAAAAAAAAGGATCCCCTGTGGTTTCTCTGGGTGCTCATTGCTGCCTTCTTTCTGAAGAGGGAGAAGGGGCAGCAGTGACCCGCTCCCCATGGGACAGGGTCCCACCCCATGGCACTTTAACCACTCCCACCACATCCCAGGAAAACACCCAGCCGCTCAGTGACTGCCGACCTTGCAGCTTTCTGAGGTGTGCACTGCACAAAGGGCTTTCCCTTCTGCACAGCTAATCCTCACTAGCCAGCTATTAAAATCAGAGTAACTTCCATGCTAATTCTCACTTTAATCAGAAATTATGTCTTCCTGTAAAAGCTTAAATTACAGGTTCACTACCTCCAAGCATTAGAAAAGACCCAGAATGAAATCCTCCACTTTCAGATTAAAACCAGGACACATGCAGGAAAAAGATTGCTTGATGCAACAGGGCAATTTACAGGGAGCAGCCTCTGGGTTCATGATGTCAACCAGAAAGGTTCTAACAAGCAGAGATCACAAAACAGGGCAGCTGTGATCAAACACTGTTTTCTGCATCAGTGGGAAGCACAAACCAGGAGGGAAGGATCACACACATGCTCCCACAAAGCCGCCCTGGTCCTTAGCAAAGCACAGGTCAAGGGAAGATGAGAGACACAGGGCTGGAGCTGGTTTAAGTTAAAAAATAAACCAAAACACAGCAGAACTGACTCAGTTCTTGACACATCACTAAAAACATTATGATTTTAAAGAATTCTTCCAACAGAGTACGGAGGCACAAAATCTGTGTAAACACAATTTACGAGGGCCACTGCAGTTTTTACTGTGAAGACTCATTACTCAGGGACATTTATTATCCTCTCCCCACTCTGCCATTAAGGTCTGAGATGAAGAAGAACAAATGCAAGATAACTAAGCTCTTTACAGGGGTAAAAACAGATCAAACATAATTCCCTGTGTCTTAAAAAGAATTGAAAATGTCTAGACAGAAGACAGACAGAATTAGTCTCAAATGTATTAATTTCAATAAGAAACTGAAGCCCTGAATTACAGGGAAAAGACTGAGGTCTGCTCCTCCTCCAAAAACTTTCCACACCTTACTCCCTCTGTGACTTTGGCATCCTTTATCCTGCCTGTGATATTTCTATCCAATAGCAGGGGACCGTAATCTGGGTCACCAGCAGTCTGGATAGCCACTGACAGCCCTCAGCAAGAGCTGCTGGAAACACAAGCAGCACTGCAGAGTCCCAGTGACGGCACTCTGGAGAACTGGCCCTTCAGGGGTAGAAAGGGATGAATGGGAAAGGTTTCCAAGTGCAAACCGAGCTACCCTGAGGTCATGGGGCTTTGGGATGCTCTTTCCTTCCACCACAGGCATGCAGGTATCACAGAACTCTCTCTGCTTAAGGAGAGCCTGTATAAAACCTCACTGGGCAAGTCTGCATAAGCCACCTACTCCAGGGACTCCTGGGATCTGACTACTGATACCACAGGCTTGTAAGAGCCTCTGTCATTTAGACTGGTGATGTGACACAGGAAGGGCAAACAAGCCACTTAACCACCTCAAAGACCTGCTCACCCAGATAACAGAGCTGAGGAATAAAATTTTCTCATCTCAGCAATCCTGTGGAATTGCACAAGAAAATGAGCACGAGAAGGAGGCCCACTTGGACAACCAGAACAACACTGGCAGTGCAGAAGCCCCACCATAAACCAATCCCCACCTTCTTAGTAGAAGTTCTCTCCGAAAGAGTCTGGTCAGACACAAACTTTCCAGTTCATAACAGCAGTATTTCCCATTAGCAAGCCTTCCCCAAAAAACACTGTTCCATTACCACCTTACCTGACATGCATTGTACAGAAGCTGATGCTCAAATTTCTTGATCCCCAAAATGTTCTGAAACATCTCATAGAGCTGCTCCTTGCTGAGAATGAGCTCCGAGGCAGCACTCGCTGTCATCCTGGCCTGTTGCTTCCGAGGATCCTCCTCCCCACGGTAAATAGCATCAAACTTTGCCATCCAAGAGCTCAGGACTGTCTCCTTGCTGAGACCATCAATTTCTGGTAGGCTGCGCACTCTCTTCTCAATGTGCTTCTTGAAGACCTCCCGGGAGTCGTTGGCTGAGCACCCCCCGCTCTGCACCATCCTGGCAACGCGGTCACTTTTCAGGAACACCTGCAAAGAAAAGGGTGATCTCAAATGGTGTCAGTTTAAAAAAAAAATCCCTCTTAAGTACCACAAAGGTGGTTTCACTGCTGGGAAGCTGTTTACAGACTTCCAGAACATTCTCCAGCTCCTCATTCAACCGCCACATGTTGCCAGAGGTTTCAGCTGTACTTTGAGAAGCGTAAGGAAATCGAGTGAAGCTTCTGCTTTGCCTCTGCTAAAATGAAATATTTTGATGCAATTAGGACTTGATATGATGTTATGGTCACACCTCACCAGATACATAAATGCCTATTGGGAAAGCAGGATTTTGTTTTGTTCCATTTGATGCTTTAATAAGGAAATTTTTGTATGACTACATTCACCTAACCAAGGTCTGCCCTGTTAGAGGGAGCAGAGTCATCTTACTGAAGCCAGCAGCACTGCACTAGATTTATTCTGGTAGCAAGGCCCCATGGAAACATCTGCAAGGACCAGCTTTACACCCTAATTCTACTACACCAGAAGAGATCCTTGCTGCCTGCCCTGCTGCCACAGGAATGGGAACTGCAAGATAGTTCAGCATGGCTTGAACCTTTGCAAAGATGCAGGGCACTGACAGCAGGAGAAAGGACGGGAGAAGACATTTCATAAGGATGTTCTTCCCACTGCAAGAGCAGCAAAAGGGTCAAAACATGACAGACTCCTACAGACCACAGATGTCCTGGGTGCACATAGAGCTGAAGAGTTAGAGGCAGAGGGATATTGTGTTAGCTCTCCTCTCCCAAGCCCCGAACACCAAAGAGCAAACACCATCCAGTAAGAAAACTGCTGTTTTATTAATAGTGCTGAGAACTGATGAATACAGCAGCTTGGGAAGGAGCTGTGCCCTCACAGGGGTGTATCTCTCAGCTCTCAATAATTAAAGAGCTTGAGGATGACCTAAGGACATGATATTTTTTTTTTATATATGCCATTCAGCAACACAGTACTCCACGTTCCTAGATGCTTGATGGCACAGGCATCATCTTGTTGGCAGTAGTAGTGGGTTTTGTCCAAGGACCAGACCAAAAATGATGCTGAGGAAGAGCTGGGCTGTTTCCTTCCAATATCAGCATGGGAGCACTCACTCCCTGCAGACAAGACAGGCAGAATGCCCCTAGCAACCTCTTCAGTCCATGCTGAAACAACAGCAGCATGTGTTTAGTTGCCTCGTGGAGATTGAATGTGAGTGATAATGCCCCAGGTGTGTGCAGGTGCTTTCAAGTAATGGGTGAGAGCTATCAAGAGCCAAGCTCCTGGAGCAATCAAGGAAATTACTGGCACACAGACTGCAGGAAATGGTGGGAGGTCATGGTGAGCAGCCCCACTGCAACATCCTGGGCTCCCATGTCCCATCATCCCTGCCAGGTGCCCAGGCCTGAACCTGTGTCATGGTGCTGATGACATCCCAAACCTGCCAGCACCAGGGGCTGTTGCTATCCATGGTCCTCACCCCCAGCATCATGACCAGTGGGATGTAGCTCCCCATATTCCCTCAGCCCTGATTTTTCCTCGCTGGGTGTGGAGCAGCAGCCAGCAGAGGAAAGGAAGGCTGCAGCTGGCAGGGAGGAGTCAGGCGTGGGGGAGCACCAGTCAGACACAAAGCTGCAGAAACCACGAAATAGGAAGACAAAAAAAAAAAAAANTGTCCTGTTTTCCTTGGAAAATACAAGGTGACTTGCCTGGCTGTAGGACTACTTAGTAGGGTTGCCAGGAGCCAAGAATTGCCTAGAACAAAATCCTAGCATCGGTGCACACACTGAATCTTGCAGAAGAGAACTGACCTTCAGGAGCTGGGTCAGACATCTCCTGCCACACCATGCCACTGTGTCTCTGTCTGCCCACAGCAGAGTGGAAAATGGGTCTAATAAAGCACTTCCATCATAAGCACTGAAGTGACTGCTGCACAATGTGCTGGTGACAGACAAAGCTTTACTCATTAGAAGTCAAAGGACCTGAGAAAAGCTCCCCTGCAGTGTGTTGGAGTGTGCTGGGCCTGTCTGTGCACACGGGTCTGCAGCATTCCTGCAGGCACAGCAGTGCTTTGCAGGGCAGCAGCAGATCACTCAATTTTTTAATTTGATAGCAGCTTGTGAACTAGCCTAAGACTGACAACCACATGCTCACCCTGACAGCCAGAATTAACAGCAAAATGTGGCCATGCAAACATATTCAGGGCAACAGCAAATGCATTTCTGACCTACAATGTCACGCTTACCCTTTTTTCTCTGCAAAAAAACAGTCATTGCCAGGGAATGAACTTATTCTGCACCATTAATAAGTGGACCTTTTAGAAACATCAGCCATGTCCTGCACAGAGATTACCAGTTTCAGCTGTGTGTTTTCCAAGCCATCTTGCAGATTTATAAATTGGTAAATGCTGATTTCTAGATAGCGCCCAGCAGAAGGGCAGTTAATTGAATAAAACAGATTTGCAGGAGCTGAGATAAGGATCTGCGATGATTTGCACAATGGATCAACCAAGGGGGGCACGTCTCTGCAGAGAAGGAGGGGAGGACACTCTCAGCAGGGAACACTGCTCAGGCACTGAGGGGCAGAGGCTTTCTGTGGCAAGGCTTTGCCTTGTGCCACCGCAGCTTGTGCCAAGGAAGAGCCACAGAGGTAAGCTTCAGCTGCACAGAAGCTGAAAGCACATGGCTGTCAATTAAAGGAAACCAACAGCTAAAAAGAAGAAGAAGAAAGTTGTGCCAAAGGACAAAGAGTGATGCATTACACTTTTTGTGGCCTGTTTTAAGCAGGACAGAGCCAGTGGAGGGTCCACTTGAAGACATGGTCTTGTGTACATCTAGTGCTAATCTACTGCTCTTTTCCAGTTTGGTAACTTGGGGCATTTATACAGTACAGAACTTCTGGAGCTGACAACACTCAGCCAGACCCAGCAGTGAAACAGGGATGTATTTTGTCTGGCTTTAAGCAGTTTCCTTTGTCTGCCCAATAATCTTATCTGAGCAGATTATGCTGCTTTGGCATCCTAAACACATCTCACTGCATCTTGAAAACTTTCTTTGAGAGCACCTGTTCAGTGAAGCTGTGACGATCCCTTGGCAATTTCTTTTCTGATAAAAGATGTAAATGACTCTCAGTCAGAGAACGTACAGAGAACGATGGAGCAGGAACTACTAGACTGTTTAACAGAGGTAATCCAGAGATAATTTGGGCTTTCCTTACACAGAAGCAGCTGCTGTCATAATCTATAGAGTGAAAATTCTCTTCAATTTTAGTATCTGATTTTGGTCCCCTCTTAGATTTCACTTCTAGAGAAATATTTTATGTAGGCAATTCAAAATCTTTGCCTTCTATGACAGAATAGCTCTAGGGAGAAAGAGAAGTGGTTTGCAGAAAGGCTGGCAAAAAAATAAACAACACTCCTCATAGAAATGACAAGCACCGATTTCTTTGAAAACCAGAAACTCTTTCCTTCTAAGCAGAGATATAAAAGGCAGCATTATGGGCTGCATACAAAGAGGTGCAAAAAGACGGATATGCATAATTATTCTTTCGCACAATTATGAACAATGTTGCATGTTCTCTGGTATCATCTAGTTCTGTAGTTGCACATCCTCCTCACTCCCCCTTTGCTTTGCAGCACTTGTCAGGCCAAAGAGAAAAAACAACACTCTTGCTGAAAATCCCAAAGTCAATTGGAGACAATGCAAAAGCTTCTGCAAGAACTAAATGTGCTGCCCAGGTTTCTCTTGGTATTTTTCACAGGGAGCACACGACACTGATTTTACTGAAGATTTTACCATCTTTCCTGTTTTAGAATACACTGTTTAAAAGTATCAGGAAATTATTTTTCAGCTCAAAGGAAGGGCAGTCTTCCTCATAATCAAGCTATAAGGAAACATCAGGGCATAGGGGTTGCTATTGTTGTTCCATGATTTACATTCAAACCCCAAACCTCCCAAACATTGTGATGTAGCAGACATCAGACAGAAGCCACTTTGCACTTGCCTTTGCTTCATACTGTGTGATGATGGACAAACCATTAATTCAGAATTCAATGCCATCTGTGAATAGGGCTGAGGAGAGGGATTCATAAGAGCATTGCATTGTCTCTCCTTACCTCGTAGTAGCTCTGGACAGCATTTATAAATGCTTCATCTGCCACAATCTGGGTTTCTCCATTAAGAAAGGCCTGGAAACGATCTTTGATTGTCTGGAGCTGCTGCTTACTTATCTGTAAAACATGCCAAAAGAAAACAATTCATCAAAAAAGGTTTATGTATGAGGAAAAAAAACCCAAAGGAATTGATCTGCAACATCTTATTGGGGTGCTTATGACATGCATTTCTGCTCTCCCTTGGGGATAGCAGCAATAGCTGAGGAACCAGCCACACATGGGTACACACACACATGCACTCTGCAGCCTGGCGAGTTCATTCAGGCATCACAAGCACCTGAAGTCACCCTGAACATAATTTCTAAACAACTCTGCCACCACAAAATGCACACAAGACTTTTACTACTTCAGGTATACTCAATTCAAAGGCAAGCTGCTGTGTGAGTGCTTGGAAGAATCTGTCCTGGTGCAATCCCTTCTCCACTCAGCTTCACCTCCCCTTTAGAAGCTGAGGTTTCATACCAAATGGAAAGCCTTGAAAGCTAGCTGTTGGGTTTTGGTTTGGTTTTGGTTGTTTTTTTTGGTCCTTGCTCATTTCTTTTGGCTTTTCACATACAAAACATCAGTCAAAACCAGTGGTGAACGAATTTAATTTCGAAATCCTATGAGAGGCAAACCTGTTCTCCTTATCCTAGCAAGGACATTCTCTGTTGTCTCTTTGCTACTTAAAACACTTTCTGTCCAGCATACAGCTGATATAACTTACAAGACAATTCTAATTCTCTCACAATGACATCAATAGAAAGTTTACAAGGGTTTATTCCAGCCTTGTAAGATAACATGCCATTATTTTTCCAATTTATCTGTCAGTTTAAAACCAGACAGCTAAAAACCCACCTCTTCAGCTTACAATGCAGACAAAGTCACAGCAGGCACATAAGTCATGTATCAGCAATGCCAGCCTAATATCTTAAGATGTAGACAACACTCATGCTGAAAAGCTGCAGGAATTGAAATGCAGCTGGGGCTGGTTTACCATGGGGTTACTTCACATTGGAGGATAAGAATTAATTTTGACAGAAGGAAGCAAACAATACATATATATTGCAACTTCAAACTTAAAGAGAAAGGAGAGCAGTAAGAATTAGCACAGCATTTATTAGTGAACAAAAAGTCTAGAGAAGAGTCTCTTTTTCTCATTTGTATGCCAATGGAAGAAACCAGCCCATTAGAATGGAAGAGAATGATAAAATTAATGGCTTTAAGTGTCTAAATGGCTCTGAATAAAGTAAAAAAAAAAACTGCAGAGATTCAAACAACTAGAGCATAATGACTCCTGGTAAACAGCACTAGTGATAAAAAGCAGGAGAGGGACCACTTGGAAAATGCAGTGATAAATATCACTGGAGCTACAATCATGATGTGCTGTGTGGGTTGTTTAGGGACTGCGGTAGTGAACATGAACACTGGTAATTAATTCCTCAACACCACGCTGAGGGGGGTTAGTGAGCAATAGCAATTTGATGTGATAATCTGGGATTATCCTACTGCTAATGGAGAGGTGTTCATCAAAGTGACAAAGTGAGACTCACAATGCTCTGCTTTAGAAAATGTGGAACAGCCTTCACCACTTTGTGGGTGCTGCAAAGGTGGGTCATTCCCACCCGCAAAACACCAGCCCAGACTTCACAGGGTCTGACACATGCAACAAAGCTCAGCATCACAGGGCTGGAGTAAGGACCATCCCTTAATCTGACCCACCTCAGCCTTGGGCCATGAGCCCAGAGGAAAAGCACAGCCAAAAGCTTCCAGCTTTTAGGATGGCAGACTCTTAGGACCAAAAGTTAGATCCTATCTGCCGTATCAGGCCCCTAAACAGCTTTGGGGTGTTTGCCAACAGAACCCTAGACATCAGGAGCCCTTGGACAACATGCACAACATCAGATGTAAAACAGGCTCCAAACCTATCTGAGCTGATGGAATTGAAAATTGGCCCAACGATAAGAGGAGACAGAGACAATGCAGTGATCAAGTGGGAGACACCTGTGGGAAGGAGCTAGGCTTGGTTTTATTAATCATTTAATTATCTCAAAGAAGCAAAAGGCAAATGTTAATTAAATGTATTGACAATTTTGTATCAGCAAGCATTGTGAATATTAGAAAGAAATGACAGGGCAACAGATGCTATAAAAAAACAAGGAAAGCACCAGAAAAACTACGGGTAACCTTGAAATCAGGGTGCTGAGACACAAGGAAAGACATACTAAGAGCACAGATACTCTCAGCCAAGGCTTTTTATTTGGGATCTTAACAACATGCACGGCATATTTATGACACTTTTGTGTCCAGGTTATTTCTTAGGACAACCTCCAAAAGTCCTTGCTTGTTCAATTCCTATAATGCCATCTAGCAGCAGTATTTTATCCTCTTCCTCAGTACTGAATGGGCTACCTTCAGAACAAATTATGCTCCTTGAAATTCCTAGAAATTCCCAGTATGCAGCTCACACGCAAGCTCCTGGGGGCTGTGGAAGTGAATCATCAGATTTGTCTCTACTAGAATGTCAGTTGCCTCCTGCTTGGCCAAGCTGTACGCCAGCATTTTCCCCATCCAGGGAAAAGGAGATTCTCTCTGATCACACCAGGCTGCAGCACAGTCCAGCCCTCAGCTAACAGGACGTTCAGTCTGACACCCCCACCAGACCATGAGAACACTGGGTATTGATCTGTGTCTGTGCCACTGTTAGGGATGTTCTCAAGGAAGCAGTTGATCTGAAACACAATTTAACTGTTTTCATATTAAATTTAGCTTCTGCAGCACAGCAGCAAACACCTGGTGCAGAAAGCCAGCACCACAAGGGAGCAGAGGAGACCAGACCTGCAGGACAACAAAATGTGCCCAGCACTCTTCACCTCCTATTTTATGCTTCCCTCCTTCCCCATCAGGCCTCACAGGCATTGCTGCCAAATCCCAGAAGCACTTCGGGGCAGCTGGGAGGCTGTACCTCCCAGCAAAGGCTGGGGGAAGGCAGGGGGGCAGTCTCAGCACCAGCATCACACTCCAGAGCCTTGAAGCAGTGCCAGGTGATGCCACTAACTCAGCCACAGGCTTAAAAGAGCACGTGCCCTGAACACTCAACTGGAAGCTTAAGCGCTTTAAAGGCAGGGGTGTTATTTTATCTCTTGTAATTAGAGGCACCAGTGATAAGCTAGAAATCCACATAAAGCAAGCCAACAGCTCTGCAGATCCAGTAGGGCTACTAAGAGGCCAGTACAAACCACTTCTCAGTTACCTTCCATGGGGTGCTCACAAATGGCAGAAAGCAGCAGAGTTACTTCCACTTGGAAGGACATCATTACAACATCACAGCCTTCACACCAGCTGTGGCAGGAGGTGAAACCCTGTTAGGCTGCAAGCCCAGCAGATGTGTGGATGTTGGGGTCACAGCCTTGCTGCCTCTCATGTAAACACCAATCCAAGTGCCATCACACAGGAGAGCTGGGAGTAAGCAGGAAAACTGGTGGATTGAAAAGGTTTATTCTGTTTACCTTCCCTCACTTTTCCAAACCTCTCTGATGTTCCCTACAACTGCTTCCCACATGTGAGCCACCAAAAAACACAGTAATTTCTGCATTCCAGAGGTATCACAGAACACAGCACCCTGGACCAAAGAGAACTCTCCCAAGTTAATACTGTGGTGCGCTTATGCAGCAGAGCGTTTCCCAGACCTTTACCTGTCTAAAGCATGGGAGCATTTAAATTGCCAGATATATGCAGGCATATTAAAAACTGCCATCAATTGAGGCAGTGAACTCCTGGCACAGGTATCAGGCGTGGCACCCATGGAGCTTTTGGGCTGGCATCCCTCGTGGATTGCATGGCCTTTTATAAGAAGCTTGGCAGATGTCCTTCCCTGTTGCTGTTGGACATGAAATCAGACTACGTGACTCCGGAATTTGTTAGAAGGCTGAAACTGCATTTATTAAAAATTCGACTTTTTATATACTAGGTCACTAGAAGTAAACTGATTGGTGTTAAAAGTAACACCCATTCAATTACATCAGCGAACACAGAGACACATCAAATTGTCTCCACCTCCAAAGAAGAATGAAAACAAAATAAGATTAGCAAAAACATCTTCTGTTGTTTACAAAAAATCCTATGAGAACTAAGTTCTGGAAATCAAAACATCTCAGGCTGAAAAAACAGAGCTACACTTCCCATAACAAACTACATCATGGGGAAGAGCTCACCAGTGACTAGACACAGGCCCCAAATGATTCCTACCTTCTTGGTCTAACTTTTTTAAGAAAAACCACATGCCCAGCACAATCTAGTGACCTCACAACCTGACAAAAGACCCACCGGCCACAAGCAAACCACAGAGGCAACCAAATGAATTTGCTTGATGCAGATCCCAGCAAACAGCACATCAGCGTCTTTGGGACAAACATTCACCAGCAGCTTTCTTGCTCTGTGTTATTTTTGCACATACTCAGTCTGACCCAGAGCCAAATGCAAACCTGAATGCAGGGAGCCAGGGCACCTTCTCCAAATTGTTCCAGCCAGTGAACAGCTGGCACCATCTCTGTGCATTGACTCCAGCCTCCTTTGCCTACACCAGGGAAGCACAAGGACTGCAAAGAGTGCAGTGGAGCTGTTTGCCACAGAAAACTTCCCTGAAAAAAGTTACACACAGCAGTGTGCCTCACTAAGTCATCCTCTCTCCAGAACGCTTTGCTGGGTCTGAGCATGCAGGAATAAGTACAGCACCAAAATGGGCCCAGAGAGGCTGTAGCATCTCCAGCCTTACAAATTTCCATAGCCTGACTGCATGAAAATTACCTGGTTTGGGAGGGAGCCCTGCTTTGAACAGGGAAATTGGGCCAGAGACCTCTAGAAGTCCCCTGCAACCTACATTATGCTACAGCAGTACCATAACCAACAGAAGATTTGGAAGGAAGGGCCATCCTAGATTGTAGATTGCTGAATCTGTCAGTAAGTAGCAAGCTGCAGCATAATGCATCCACACCTGTACAGATACTCAAACCTGGTAATAAAGCCCTGTCCAGCAATGTGACAGCTGCTGAAATCAGTCAGATTTGGGCTCTGTAGAAGGATGTTTCCGTGTGAAAGGCACCCTGTGGTTGAGAGGTGACCCCCTTCACTGCCGCACTTGAACACCTCTGATCAGGGACTGAATGTTTCAGTGCACTGATGCCTCACAGAGCCTTGCACACTGCACATCCCACTGGAAGGGTTTTTCCTGCAGGCAGGACATGAGGATGCATCAAAGCACTGCACACTGGCCCCTGATGGCTCAGCCCATCAGCATCATCCCTGTCCCAAAGCAATCGTTTCAGCTGAGGACTGCAGGTAATTCCCAAGGGAAGCCTTTTGTCCAGAAACCAGCAGTCAACCACAAGCAGTGCTGAGCTCTTCCTTCTTAGGGAACCTGCTGCTGAGGGAACCCTGCAGGGAGGAAAGGAGGAATATTTAACTGCTCAGTGTGCTGTTGCTCTGGGTTTGGTTTTGTAACATCTAATAAATATTTCATTACTCCTCAGCACCAGGTGATTTAGGAAAAATCTAAACCAACCAAATGAGTATCTCTCATCATTGCTGCTTTCACAGCCAGAAAACCAGTCACAACACAGACAATGTGGGAGGGAAGGTGTGGGGAGGGCACCAGAGCAGCCAGGCACTGGTCCTGGAAGAGAGGCCAGAGGCCCCAGCAATGGGCATGAGACTAGAAAAACCAAACTCAGTCAGGTTATTTTGCACTGGGAAAACGTATCAGGTTGTCCCTCTGCTGATGCTGATTTCCCGGTGACAAGAGAGGGCCACAGGTGGGGTGACTCACAGCCCCAGCATTTGGGGTTTGAATTGCAAGCTCTCCTGGGCAGATGTGGCTGCTCTGCAAACGGCTGAACACTGCTGGCTTTTCACTGCTCAAAAACACAACCAGTATTAATTGCCAGTCTCAGGAAACTGTTCCCAGCCGCCTAACAGTGCCTTTTTCTGGTTGTTTCAGAGAAATTTAATACTTGTTACTAGAAAGAGCTTCTTGTGCTTTGGTTCCTGATAGCCACCATCCATCTCTCCAGGATACCCTTACAGTCTGATCATGTACAGATCTCTGTGCACATACCCACTGTTTTGCGGCTGCCTGTACAATTCCCTCTTTGTGGATGCTTGATTTGTTGCTTCTCCCTTGGTCCATACTTTACTGGCCCCGATGAATCCACACTGACCACCCACTCTCCAGCCACACTCATCCTTCGTGAGTGGCAAACAAGAAAAAGACACAGTCCTGGCAAGCCACCCCAGTGTCACCCACTCCTCTCTCAGAAGAGGTGTCCAGCTGATCTGTTGCAGAGAAAACGACTGCACCATGACCATGCCTGGGTTTACGCAAGTGGACAGTGAAGAGCATGCACAACCCTTTTTGCCTGCAGTAGCTCGTGCCCTGTCTGCTCAGCCCACCTGTGATGTTGGGGATGGGTCAGAACAACAGGGATCCTCTGGGAGAAACACTCCTACATGCCCACCTGCCCTGTGCTCAGAGATCAGGCTGGGTTTGAGCACAAACAATACAAACAGCTCCTGGGTCCTTACACCAGCACAGCACTGATTTGGAGGTCAAAGACTGAACCAGCCTCTTACTCAAGCAGCCCAAGAACACAAGAACACTATTTTCTGACCAAAAGGGTAAATATCTGCTTCAGCAATGTGACCAAAGGGGAGAGAAAACCCTCTAGAGCAGCCTGCAAAGAAAGAAAGCCCCTTCCTCTGCCCAGCCACAGAGCTACGACCCAGCCATGCCTCCCCACAGCACCAGCTCCAATCCCTGCCAGGACCTCTCACTACTTCTGTTATTATGAGCAAACTCCAGCAGCTTTGCAGCACAAGTAGAGAGTGTTAAATGATTTTGGGACTTGCTGGAACATTTCTCCTGTAAAGAGGCTCAAGTACTGCTGCTTAAGTATGTGAAGGCAAAACATCAATCCCTTTGGTTAAGCCAGCTGCAGACACAGAGGCTCTAGATCAAGCAGTGCAGATCTCCTCTTCCCACTGTCCCAGACCACATCCAGTAGCAGATTTACTGGAGAGACAAAGCACAGGCTCTGAGTTGCTCTCTGAAATACATGGAAGTGCTTTTTTATCCTCTCAAACACTGAATATATTTTTCTGTGATTCACTCTACCAGCTAGGCACACTTCTTTGACATACATGAAAGACCTAAAATGCTATTATGGCTGCTCCTACTTTCTGAAACTCTGTGGTGCCCAACACTAAAAAAGGAAAGCAAACCCAGGATTTGGGACTGGGCCTTGCCATGATGACTTTCCCGTTGTGCTTTCCAAGCTACACCTTCCTTTTTCTACCTGCCACCACAGAGCAAGCCTAGATGCAGGTACATCAAAAGTTACCTTTCCACAGCCTGCTTCACTTTCTATCTTTGTCTGTACCAGGGGTATCCATCCAACACTCACATACCACCCTTGCATCTGTCCCCTTAAATCTCTCCCCTGCAAAGGGTTCGCTTTTCCATTAACATCACAGAATCACAGAATTGTTTGGGTTGGAAGGGACCTCAAAGATCATTCAGTTCCACCCCCTCTGTCATGGACAGGAACACCTCCCACTAGACCAGGTGGCTCAGCTGTGGTTCCAATCAGGAAATTCTGCTCCTGTCTCCAAGTTTCTTTCTCCTGCGTGTCTCCTCCTTGCTGGTCCCTCCTCTGCAGTTGATGTGCTGGTAAGTAACCCCAAGATGGAGCCACCTGACAAGAGCACAGAAAACTTGCAACTTTTTCCAACTTTGATCTTATTTTACCTAAGCAAGCCATTAGCAGAGTGAGTTTGTGACAGATCCAACAGAATAGGCTAGTCCTGCTGGGTATCTTTCTCTGTATGATCAAACAGATACAGGCCCCTGTTTTTTTACTGCTAATAAAAATATGACTTTGATCTTAGAAGAATGGAGAAGCCAGCACAAAATAGAAGCAAGAAATAGCAATGATGAAATACTAGGCCAGTGACTGAGGATGGGCTGAGGGGTGATTGCTGCTCTGAGAAACCTCCCTGGTGACTTCTGCTGTGCTGGGAACCTTGCCTGGTGAGGTCTGCTGGGTAAAACACATCATCGTGATGTGGCAGCTTTCAGCAGAAAGCCCAGCGTCATCCTGCCTGTGGTAAAAGTGCAGCTGCTCTGTTAATAAAACAGAAAAAACAAACCCATAAAAATACTAGCAGAAATACAACTAGGAAATAAATCCAGGAGACAGATAGAATGGAGGCTTTCTAGAATGGGCAGAGTGACAAGCAAAGCTCCCCAACACTGGATGCCCCTTTGGATGCCCAAAAAATCCCTTTACTCTCAGACTGGACTTGGCAGCTGGATTGTCTCCTCCTCTCTCTGGCTCAAATACCTTCCTTCTTCCCTCCCAGTCCCTGTCTGACTAATCTCAGGTCCTGAGGGCCACTAACGTAACCTGCTGCTTACACAGCCTGCTCCAGCAAACCCCACTACCAAGGGCCTGGCCAGAGGGGCACTTTGAAACATGTCTGCTGTGACGGCTATAGGAACTCTCTGTAAACGCAACAGACATGGCTTGGCCTTGCCCTTTCACTCCACCAGTGCAGTACATGTAGTACATACAGTGCATTGCTGCTCTGGGACCTCAAAAAAACGCATAACCCAGGGAAAAGGATCGAGGGAAGATCTTCCTTCTCCTCTGGAGCATCACAGGCAGTCTTGGAAAGTAACATTTTCACTCCTTTTTTTCTGTTGGATGCAAAGCAACAGATGGTCTATGGAAGCCTGTGAGTGTTAATGTGACACAGCTTCTGAGACATTACCTCTCATCCTTTCATGCCTCAAGACCTTGGTGTGCTGCAGTGGAGGAGGGAGGTGGGGAGCTGGAGAACAGCACAGGTCTTTCTCCATGAGACACCCAAGTCAAGACCCTTGGAAAAGTCAGGAACAGGCTGGGCTATGATCCTACTAGAATTTGTATTTATTTCAGAATATTTTGAGGACAGCTTCCAGAACTTCGATGTTCAGAGCCTGACTGAAAGGAAGTAAAAAAGACAGGTTGGGGTATGGATATTACACATGTATTACCCAGGGGGTGCAAAGCCCTAAGCCTCCTGCTCTGTCCCCATCACAGATATGCAAAACCTCTCATTCAATCATCTGCAATAGATAGCTGATACTGCATTTATTTGATAATTAAAAAATGTGCAGAATCTAATACAAGTGCTACAAAGGAGCATTCACAAACAATTCCCAGGTGCTCAAAAGAAAGAATTGTATAGAAGTGATGGTTTTACACTGCTGATCAATGTGGCCAGAGACCCTTTGACCAGGAACACTCTGCGAGCCCCTCCTGAGGGGTAACTAATACCACAGAACCTCTTTCCACCACCTGGGCTAGTGTTATTAGGACAACTAGCACTCTGAAGATCAGTAACCCATATTGCTGCTGACACTACCCAAGTATCTCCATTCTTGGATTTGGGGCTAGGAATGACCCAGTATATTGTGAGTTTGGAGATCCCAGGCACAACCTAAGGACAGTTAAATATCTATAAACTAACTGATCCACAAATGGGGATGAGGGATGAGGTGGGAACAAAAGTGGTCTATTTTGGGGGCTTCTGGGATTCAGGCAAGTCCTTGCTGTCCAACAGCCCATTTGTCTGCTCCCTCTGTGCTGCATTTCCCATTTGTGAAGGAGAGTAACAGCACTTTGTTTCTCTCCAGAAGTGGCTACACGCATGAAAAGACTAGAGAGCCTCTCACAGACTAGGATGGTGCATATCCAAGAAGAAAAGCAAGCTAGTTTTAGAGATGCTTTTAAATCACTATTTGAACTATTTCCATCTCTGCGTTCCTATTCCAGGCAGACCTTACAGACTGCAGAAGCCAATCATCCTTCCTGGTTAATGGATACAGTGGCTCATGCTGACTTAAAAATACTAAACAATCAGAGCTAAAGATTTCCTACTGATACTTCAGATGTCCAAACAAGAAACCCAGGCTTCTCTCGATTCTTTTTTAAGGCAAAGAAAAAGCACATCTATCATCACTGGCGTTATTTTTGCATCATTTTCATAATTAAACTCTGCCTCTCTTCCATGTCACAAGCTATTTTAAAAACAGTTCTTACTGAGCAGAAGTGGCAGACAAATGAATGGAGACTCAAGGACTCCTGGTGTGTCCCAGCCTCTGTGAAAACGCTGGTTTCAGCCTGACAGAGTTAGCAGGGAAGGCAATGTCTTTGATGGGAATGAACAAGATGGCAAGAAATGAAGAGGAGCTCCCAGGCAGACAAGGCTGAAATGGTGAGCCCTGCTGTGGGCACCCCATATGCCCACGCTGCCCCTTGCCAAGAGCTGGGGAAACCACCAGCCCCCAGACCAGAGGGCTGCTGTCTGAATCAACATGAAATTGGGCTGCTGGAACAGAAGAGGAAGCAGATGCAGGTCTGAGCAGTATTTCTTTTCCAAAGAAAGCACATTTTCAAAGCAGTCCACTAGGAGATGTGACCTAGTACACACCATGGCTCTGGCTAAGTACAGCTTGTTGTGTTTGAAATTTTCCCTTATTCTGTGCATCTGCCATGAGTTCCAAGAAACAAACAAAATGAAAGAAAACACTCCAGATTTTAAGAAAAACTGTGTAAGAGCCAAATGCATATCTGATCCAGTAAAAGAGAAGCTGTCTCCTTCAGACAGCACTTGAAAAAGGTTCAATCAATCAGTCAAGCCAGAAGAGAATTTGCTTCTAGATAGAAAAACAAGAGAAAAGGTGTGAAACTGTAGTGCACGTCCTCCTCCACCTCACATTTCCTGCTAAAGTGAGTAATATCAGATTTTACAAGGGCATGTTGTTTGGAGCTGGAGGAGAAAGTTTACTAAAAGTAGTTTGTTCTGAGGCAACGAACTACTTCAAGAAAACAGCATTTCAACTTTCCATGCCCACCACCAGGCAGAGACATAGGAATATACCTTCACAGGATGGCTGGTATGTACCTGGAATAGCTGAGAATGTCTGTCTGCTCCTTCAAAGACATCAGGGAAAGTCATCGGCAATAACATCATTCCACTGGGGTGATTTACTATTATTTAAAGAAAGGCACTGTTAAAATGACTCAATTCATTTCCCACAGCCCTAGTCTTTGGACCCAGTTTCTGTCAGGAGCCTGAAAATAAGGGGGCAAATCTTGCAAATTATCTGAGACATCACAGACATGGAATGAAAGCCCCATGGGGACATACCCCCAAGGGTGGCTTTGTGCAAGAAAGCGCTCAGATTTCCAGGCTTGGAGCACATTCACTTGACAGTGAAAGCTGGAGGAAGCAGTGACCTTTTCTCAGCTTTAGGCTGTAAGCATAAATGAAACCCAGCTAGGGCAGTCATGGTACACACAGCCCGTGTGGGGAGTGGGCAGGGCCCACACTGGCATCTGCAAAGGGACAATTAGCTGCTTGCATGAAATTAGGCATGAAGTTCAACCATGGTTTTCAAGATAAGGGAACGGCCATTTGCTGGCTGACAGGCTCTGGAGTCTGCAGTGATCAGTCTTGCAACCCAGGGGGATCTCCTGGGGAACCGGTGGAAGGACAGGGGTGAGGCATCCGAGCCAAGCCCAGCTGGGCACTGGGGCCCTCCCCACGCAAACCCCACCGGTGGAATGAAAGAAGCAACGCCACAGCCAGCACTTGATTGAACCATCCCTGGGCGCTCCTGGCCAGGGCAAGAGGGACATCCTGGCTCCCTGAGAGAGTAGCCTCTGCCCTTGGTGCCTCTGGCCAGCATGCTGGCTGTCTTTTGCCTTTCACCTCCTGCCAAGTTTAATTAGAGCTAAAGAACATCACCCCAAAGCTGCTTGCTGTGACCCAGCACCAGCCACCCAGCCCCAGCAGTAAACTCGATGTAAAAAAACTCAAAAGACAAGGAAAAAAAAAATCAAACCACCTAAAAAAGCCCTTTTTTGTGCCTCTGATAGCCTTTTGGGGGGACTTTTTTTGGCCAAAGGTTAGAGACAGTAGTTCAAAACATCCAGCTTTCCTAACAAACTCAAAAGAATATTTATATATTATACTATTATACATTAACTCTCTCAGGTCTGGCAATTTTCAACACAGCAGTTGTGTATCACCCTACATAAAAATCCCCTCCAAAAACACATGCCTACACATTAAAAACTCTCTCATTTAAGCCAGGAAAGCTGTTTTAAGGATTCCTGTGAAGTGTAGTATATTGTAGGCTGTCTCCAAAAGAAAAAAGATTAATTTTTCTGCTTTGGGCTTGAGGCAGAATAATTTTAAAGGCTTTGAGTGAGTGATGAGCTCTGTGCATTTCTGCTGGGAGGGTCAGAGCCCCCTGCTATCCTCTTCCCATCAGATGAGCTGTCTCTGCTCCTCATTTGCTGTGGGTTGTGCAGAAGAATTGCAAGCTGATGCTACAAGAACAGTGACCTGCAGCAGAAAGGGATGTAACAGATGGAGTAAATATCCTCTTCAACACACCCCCAGAATATGTTGTCCAAGCTCAAAATCCAGATTTCTTATGTGTCTTACACTACCTTACAGTGGCTGAAAAAAAACCAGGAGGAGGGAGGAGAGCAGCCTGTGCACAGAGGGAGCAGAACACAGTCCCAAAGGGCAGGAGGGAAGAATTGCCTGTTGCTACATCTGGTAATGAGTTTGTCTACACATTAAGAGTTCAAGTTGAAACCCCCACAAAAAGCAGCAAAGCTACTGCAGAACTGAAGCATATAATTTCAGAGGAGTGTTTGTAGGAGCAGAAAAACACGTGGGCATACAGAAAAGACAGTCTTGAAAGAGGAATGACAAAATGAAATTATTCCTCATAAAAGGTAGCTGTGCTAGCATTTGCCTAGAGCATTCTCTATCCTGGAGCATCCCTTCTGCTTCTAGGAGCCCTGCAAGAGATCACTGAAACGGTAACAGTCAAAACCACAAAAAATGGGAAAATAAGCTCCCCAAACGAGCACAATGCACTGAATCATTACTCTCATTTTCCTCCTCCCAAGAAGTGTGAGGAGCAAGCTATGACCTGGAAACAGGGCTGTGCAGGTAGCAGATCCCAGAGCTGGTGGCAGCTGGACCACAGTACTCCATGTTACTCTGATCCCACAAAACTGATCCTACATTATGCTGTACATGCACAGACAATCCCAGTGACTCCAGCTCACCTCAGCCTAGAGCATGCATTGCCTTTTTTTTTTTAAACTCAAACATTCCTATTAGAAGCCTCAGCCTACACTGAAAATTAGAGATAACTGGTACCCGCAAAAATTGGAAGGAAAAATGCTAATCTTAAATATTACTTAAATAAAAGCTGCAGAACTGAGGATGTGGGAATCCAGCCGCTTACCTGAAAATGCCCCAAAATATTTGAATGAAAGGAGCTTGGAGTTTCACTCCTGGTACTGACTGCTGGGCCAGCACCAGCACTGCCAGCGATGGCTTCTCCCCTGGCATGACACACACTGCAGAGGGGGCCCACGCAGCGTGCCCCAGAACAGGCAGCCCTGACTGACAGTTGTCTCAAGACACAAATGCTTTCCCAGCCCTCTGGAATATCAGCAGCAAGCTTCCCTGGCAGCTGGATGAGGAGGATGGGCAGGGATCCCACTGGGTGTGCAGGTCAAGGCAGGTGATGCCAGGTACCAGCTGCGCTGGCTCATGCAGCTCCTTTGGCAGCAAAACCTCATAAAGAAGAGGGGACCGGGCTGAACTGTGACCAAGCAGCTTTTGCCCAGAAAGCTGGGCCAGTCTGGGGCGTGCACAAAGGGGAAATGCCAGAAAGCAGCACAAACAAGCCCATTCCCCTCGGCTCCAACTGGCAGGGCTTCCTCCAGCAACGCCAACGTTACTTTGCCATCCAGCCCCTCCTTGTCTGCAGTTTTCAAACTTCAGAGTTTTACACACAATGGTTTCTGGAGTGGGAAAGTATCCTGCCTACACTGACGAGAAAGACAAACTCGTGGGAAACTTTGTTCCACCTCCAACTACTTTCCAGCCAGGTTTCAGCACTTGGCCTGACCCACGCAGCAGAGAAAGCTGCCAGGTTCCAGCTGAAACCCTGGCTGTGGGCTCGTAAAGTCAGATATTATGCATGCTGTAGCAAACAAAATCAGCAATAAAATCTCCTCCCCACAGGAAATATTGTAAAAAAACCACCAGGGAAGCTGGCAACAGAAGTCACTTGAGAACTTCAGCATCCCTGCCCATCAGCTCCATCCTGGAGAAGATACTTTTGCCTTCACTGACTAAAAGCCCAAGTGTTTCGCAGGAGCAAAGTTCCCCAAGCCTGAATGCAGAACTGCTGGGCACAAGCCACTGCTTCTGGTTTATGTCTCTCTTTGCAATCTCACTTTTTTCTCTGATGCTATCTCCCAGGATACACTAAAGCTCCCCTTAAATTTAGGTGGCAAATATAAATTTTTATTTCCTTTAATCTTTTGAACTGTGACTACTTCTTTACAAACCATGTACTATTTTTGAGCTTTGTGATTAATTCCTTAGACTTTTTTTTACAGAAATGTGCTTTAAACATGCAGAGCAAATCCCAATTCTTCCTGGTACAATGGATAAGCAAAGAAACTGAAGATAGCATCTGAAAAAGAACAACAAAGAAAGACAGAAGCCTTTGCCACATTGCAGGCAAACAGCAAGAACATGATAGAATAAAGATGCTTATCTTGACCAACCAAGAGCCTGCACAGCATGAGTCAGTAAGAGCAAGGCACCCATCAGCCTGTCGGGGAGACCAAGGAGATTTCTGAATGGGGCTGGTAGCTGAGCCCTCTCCTAAGCTGTGCACAAATCCTCTGCCTACTGGCTGACATTAGGGTGGGTGACAGACACTGCATTTCCTGCTTGGGGTCTGTTGCTGAAGAGAGAGCAACATACCCTGCAGTTACAGAGGGCCACAGGGAAAGCCACTGAAGCACTGTGTCAAAGGCTGGAATTCAAAAGAAGACTTTTCTTCCCTTATTCTTGGTGCCTGGGAACCAGCATTAACTCCCACGGCACTCCTCAGCTTTATAGGCTCTTCCCAAGGAAGAAAATAACAGAACATTAAGCTGGCACAGTACTTATGACATGACAGCAAGACTCCTTGCAGTAAAATCTCTGTGTGATGCAGAAGGAATTACCTCCACAGTTCCACTCCTGTCAGACAGCGGAGCACAGCACAGGGGGTGCTGTGCTGCAGATGCCAGAGTGTGATTTCCATTAGGGTTAATAGGAACTACTGACAGAAGCAGAAGTCTCCAGTCTAGATGAGTGCCTTTGATGAGTACAGAACTGCATTAAATCAGTCCTAGCAGCTGTACCAGGCAAATGACCACGGCTGTGAGCATGAGAAAAGAGCCAGGGCTCAGGCTCCAAAGAAGGGCTGGATCCCAGCTGGGATGGGGCACTGGAGCAGGAGCAGCACAAATGGCCAGTGAAGTGCCAGCAATGGCACAAGCCAAACCCCACACCAGTGTCCACGTGGCAGTGCAGTCACAGTCTAGTCCAGTCACAGTCCTCAGCAGGAAGATTGAAGGAACCAGGTGGTCACTACAGCATTTCTTGCAGCTACTCCATGAACAGCTACTGCCAACAACCACCAAGCTCCTTGGGATGGGGCACAGAAAAGCATTTCTATCCACAGTGGTAACACAAGATAGTTCAGAAGAAAGTATAGGTGTGACAAAATAAGGACTTGGGATCAGAAGATGCTATAACAAAAAACAAAAAGTGGGCTATGAGAAAACTGCATGTGTGGAAGAACAGGGGCGTGAAATTTAAAGATGTTGTTTGGGTCCCTGTAAGGGTCCGGCAGTTCAGACTGAGAGAAAAGGCCATCATTACAATCATCACGTCAAGTCATTGAGGATTTTTTGGATAAGCAAAGGCCTAGAGAAAATTCATCCCCAAGATATAAAAATAGATTTTTATTAATTGGAGAAAAAGCCAGATACAAATCACAGTCCCTTGAGAATGGATAAAATAGATGCCAACGTTATTTTCTTCAAAACAGTTTAATAACAGGTGCTGAGCTGGTGGTGGCCATCTCCCAAGTGTGCCACATGAGGTGAGTCACTGGCACAGCCTTGGCCCTTACAATTTGCAGCAAAACCATCAGGTGTCACAGCAGATCCCCTGCCAGTTCTAAGTGCCTACCCACCATCTTCACCACTCGTTTCTCATCAGCTCTCCACTGACAGTAACAGATCATTTCATCCTGTTACTTATGTCACAGAAATTTAGACTCCAGGAAAAATAGGCATAACAACATTACATCATTTAACCAACCAGCTTAGCTGACTACATCAAAATTCTGCAAGAGCAACAGACCTTTAATTAAACTAACTAGCCCTGGGCCAAAGAAAGACTTCTTTCCTGCTGATTCATTTGATAGGAGGTGATGGTGCTGCAATCACTGTCACAATCACAAAGCATTTCTGAGTACTCGCCCACAGTTCACTCAAATCCCTTTGGCTGCAAATGCCTCTGCAGAAGCCTGTGCTACCCAGGCACCTGCCTTGTCCTATTCACACCCTGGTCAGCTCCAGGGCCTGTTTTTGTGCTGATAACCTGAGTCTCGTGGCCTCCCTCTACCATTTGGTGCAAAATGAACGTAACAGAAAACCCTACCAGGCCTAGCCCCAAGGTATTCATAACTCAAATAATTTCACATGGTAAGCCATGAGCGCCAGGAGCCCTTCACGGGGCTGTGCCAAGGACACAAGTCTGTCTCCTTTGGGGCAGGGACTGGTGCTGAGCTCTGGAGGGGGAGCCCTAACTTGTGCCAAGACGGTCTGGACAAGCTGGGCATAGAGGAGAGAGACAGCAACCCCTCCCACCTGCACTTGCCCGCCTCAGGTTCGCCAAATGCTTTAGGAAAAGCCAAATTCTTCACACTGCTGCAGGGAAGAGACACTGCTGCAGGGAAGAGACACAGCTCTGTACAACCCAGAATGATACTCCGTCATGTGGCACTGCTCCAGCCCACACAAGGCTTCATCTTCTACTACACACTTAAGTGAACTGTATTTTTTGGTGCTTTTTTCTTTTCTTCTGGAAAGAAGCTAATTTGAGTGGAAAAGGATCTCTATGACTCTTATATATACAACTCCGGTATTTCAGACTTTAATTTGTGTTATGCAACTACCACACACACACTGAACTTGAAATTATATAGCATGCAACCTAATCAAACACCACTACCAGCACCAGGTAGTTAAATCATGCTGTGATAAAGAAGGAAAATGATTTTGTGTAAGCACGGCGAATTCTCCCTTGCACCTTCGTCAAAGTGGCACCTAGTGCCAATTGGCAAGCTGGTAAAATGCATCTGTTATTTAGGGTAATGGCTTAACTTAACATGTAAAGTGCATGGCTGGGGGTGCACTAAGTACTCACACAGTACAAGGAAAGGGCACCTTTGTGGCACTGACCACCCAGAGAGCCCCTGAGAAGGGGAGCAGGAGCAAGGCAACAAATGTGAGCCCAGGGCAGGACTGTAAGAAACAAAGAGCTCCCTCTGGAAGGCTTTGAGGACAAGACTCCTCAAATTACGGAAAAATCTACTGAAAAAAAACCAAACCCCAAACTCAAACTCATTCCCACTCACATCCACGACAAAAAATTAAAAATATGTGTTACAGCAAGGAAGCCAGGCTGGATACTGGAGGAAAAGCCCTGTCCCAGTAAGGGTGCAGATGCACTGGAGGAGCTGACCCAGGAATTCATGTCCCCACATCCCCAGTGGGACCAGCTGGACAAGTGCCACCAGGAACAACCTGAGCATGCTCAATCCAGCTTTAAGAGAGGAAGATTTTCAGATAGCCTGAGGTCTTTGCAGCCCTATTTTTACAGGATTTCTCCCCTTCACTCCAGCTGCCCTGCCATACCTCGCAAGAGGCATCCTGCAGCCAATGCTGCTCTGCAGCAGCCCCCGCAAGAGGCACAGGCTATATTTATTCTGGTACATTGCAGTGGGAAGCTTTAATCTGTGTAATCGCCTCAGAGAAGATTTCATTCAGTGAGGGGAAAGCAATTACTGTTTCATTTGCAACCAGTTGCCTTCCCAGGGTCTTAATTTATCAGAGCTGGAGGGTCCTGTCAGCCCCTGCACCTGCCTGGACAGTTTTTGTGAGCTAGGTTTATGCCTCTGATAAAAAGCACCTGCCGATACTCAAGGTTTTCAGCCCCTGTTTGAAGTAATTTTTCTCCTCCCAGATGCTATTGCTTTTATCTGACAGCATACACCCCGCATGAAGAAAACAACTGGATATAATCCTAGATTAAAGGGATTGTAACGCAGAATTAAATACGAGCCATACCCTTCATAGGGTTTGCTGTCGTCATTCACCAAGCACAGGGCCTGGCTGTTTGGGAGGTGGTCAGATGGTGGTGGCATTTCAGATAGTCTCTGCAGCTCCTGACTTCTCTAAACAGGCATTTACATCTCCCCACAGAGGTGGGAGGAAAAAAAACCACCTATAATTAAAAAAACCCCAAAACTAACCCAGCAACAAAACAATCTTTGGTGTTTCCATATGATGCTGCATTAAAATCCCTTTAAGATTTCACTTCAAAAACTAGCAACTAAAATCCAAATTCTCAGCAGGACTCTGTACATGTTAGAGTTGCTGCACCTCAGTGCTAGGAAGGTTTGTGGTCCCACAACAACCATGCCAGGAACCAGAGGAAGGTAACAGAGACTCAAATCAGACAAGAAAAAAGTTCCAAGGAAAGGACATTCACTATCTACTGCAGCAAAGACCACAACAGCAGAGCTATGCTAAAGCCTACCAGAAAATCTTTATGACTTTATCTTACGTCAGGAAAGACACCATATACTTATACGCACAGCTGCATGCTTGGGGAGAAAAAAAAAAAGAAAAAAAGAAAGAAAAAAAAAAAAAAGACACTTTAATCTTCTGCTTTTTCCAGCCTGGCAGCCAAAGCAGTTTGACACGATAAAGAGACTTGAAAGTTGTGAAAACTACGTATTAAAAGGAGACAATTTCTAACAGTCTTTTTCTTGTAAATTGTGGCAGCCAAAAAATCCAACCCTAAAATAAAGATGTGCCTGAAGGTAGCAATTTTACAATCAGCAACATAATGATTTATATCACTGCTGTCATCTTTGTTGGGGAAAAGGAAGCCAGGTATTGTGATCATTAGCTTTTTGATACAGATGATGTTTTTAAATGAGGAAAAACACATGCATTTTAATCAGGAACTGAAGGAAATTGCCCCAAAATACTAACAGAAGAATCTGCAGCTCAGGCCAAGATTTACAAACACAGGAGATGAATATTAAGGTGACAAACATCATCAGTGACGTCCCAAGCTGCTGCACATCCCTGGGTGCATGTGTGGGAGCTCACTCACCCTGGAACACGGGATCCCACACCCTCTCAAAATATACATCCCCATGCCACAGGCAGGCATAGCCTGGAAAGTGGCCCCACTCCCACTGAAGCCTGTGGTTTTCCAGGCGCTGGTCTGACAGCAAGGTGCCATCACTCCCACCAGAATCCAGCTGCTGGGGCTCCCCACTGGTGGCAGGCACAAAGCAGCAGCGTTGGGGACCACTGAGAGAGAGCAGCACCAGGCTCTTCTCTTAAAAAAAATAACTAAGAGCCAAGGCATCACTGCCTCTTTTCCCCAGGAAAGTTCCAGAAGCAAAGCCTGACCTACCTGGTACTCAATCTCTAAGCTCCTGCCTATGCCTCGGCAGACACACATGAAGTCACAGGTGTAAAAGAGAAGAGGCTGCTGCTGCCAAAGGATTAAAAATCAACTGAATCTGACCTTTAATGCAACAACGTGGCTTCTCATGCTTCCATTCCCCAGTGTGACCATAATCACATCTGGTGCTGAGAACTAGGAAACTGTTTTCAGAGACCAGTTAACATACAGGCTTCCACAAGCCGGGGTGATGTGACAGCAAGGGCACCAGCACAGGCTTTCTTAAGCCCAATGGGACAGGTTTGAAATTGGGATGCATTTTAATGCCACTGAACAGAATGTCCTGCATGTGACATCAGCAGCACATCAAACTTCACTGAGTGCAGAGAAGAACAGCCGAGAAAGCACTGAGAGTGCTCAGCTGAGACGGAAAGTCCTTGTACAGGAACTCCAAGCCAAACAACAAATCTCTGGTCACAAACACCCTCAAAGCTCAATACAGATGAAGACTGAGATTAAATCTAAAAGGCTAATTTTTGCCTCCTGTCCCCTCATATTTTAATGTTTTAATAGAATACAGGAAAGATTCAGCCTGTATTGGAGTAAGTTTTGTTTATAAATCCCACAAATCCCACACAATATGCAAAAGAACTCTCCTCCAGAGAAAAAGCTGTGTCACCTCCCAGTTCACAGCTTGCACTGACAGCCATGTAATCTCAGCCTGTGTACAGCAGTTTCAGACCTTCAACAAGAATTCCTCAGCCTGACAAGGATGCAGTGAGCATGTCCAGCAGTCCAGCACCGTGCCATGCCTGTGGGAGTAGCCAGCAGTCATTCTGCACCATTCAGCTCATGGACCAGCACTCCCACCTCTCACTCTGAGTATTTCTAGCCCTGTGGGTCTGCAATACTCCATGCTCCAAGCTGCTTGCCCTCCCATGTTTGCTGCTGAAAAGCGCTGATAGCACCAGAAGTTGCACTGTTTTCTGAAAGCGACTCTAATTAAGTATAAAAGCAAGTCTAATTAAGTATGGGCTGCTCTGTGGATCCCCTGGGAAGACAGAGGAATACCACCAGCCCTTGCATCCAGCCATCCTCCTTTTGCTTGGTGTAACCAGCTGACAGCCGATGAAGCCCTGATCTGAGCTCCCGTGCATCTGCAGTTGTGCTGAGCAACACAGAGGCACATGCCGAGCAGCAGGTGCCGTGTAGTGAAGGGCTAAAACACTTCTCATCCTCCACACCCCACTGGGAACAGGACTCTACCATCCATCCTTCTGTCAACAAATGCTCCCCATCTCTGTTAAAATCACACCAGCACCCTCGGGTACACCCATATCTCATTTTTGAGGCTTCTGTGCGAAGTTGTAAGTACAGAAAGCAGTCAGGAGCAGGTCTGGAGCATCCCAGTAGCAGGGCCTTTCTCACAGCCAAGCAAAGAGCTCTTCCCTGCTCTCCTGTTTCATCTCTGCATGACAGATAGCACAGATCACAGGAGCTCACCTGGGAATTCATCCTGTGCTGTGCAATGCCACTAATGATTAAAAGCTAACAGCAAAACCTCTGTTGAGGCAAAGAGACCCAGAGCACAGCCTCAAAACATTAGTCACTACAAACACACCTGAAGCTCAACACACGTGGGGCACATTTAAATTTACTTTTCTTTAATTATGAATGAATGTGGGTTTATTTTTAAGTGGGTTTTTTTACTCCAGGGCAATAATAAAATCACATTCAAAATTATAAATCCCCCTGCAAAGAGCCATCACCACTGGTTGCCCACCTTGACTACCTGGTTCAGTGCAAGTACATGGAGATACAACTGAATGCCAAGAGCTGACAATTTTCATGCCTGAAAGGGGGAATTTTCCTCATATTCTATCCTTACACACTACTGTGTGCACTCTCAGGAGATGCCCACCTAAACCCCCTGCTTAAGTTACTTATTCTTTTGCACCTATTTATTAAACCAAAGGTTGAAAAGCAAGAAGAAACTCCACCCAGGAAGGGAATGATGTAAGGAAGCATTGCCTGGATTCATCAGGACAATTGATAATCAGCTCTGATCTTGGCTTGCAATTGATTAGTTATAAATACATAGCACCAAAGGTACCAGGGCAAGGAAAGAGCTTTTTTGGAAAGGCACAGGAACAGACCCCAAAAGCATAGTGCTCGTGGCTCTCCAACAGATAGCCCTAAGTGCCTGCTGAAAATCAGAGATACTTTCCTGCTCACAGTGGACAGAAGGGAGAAAGATATCATTAAAGCCCACATTGCATCTCTAAGTCCTTGGAGGAAAGGGGAAGAGGTACTTCATATTTCTATAAAACAATTAGTATTGACAGAATGGACTATAATACAGCACTCAGACCCGAGCAGTAATTAACTGTCCAGCAGCTTGCTTACTGGATGCAGATAGGAAGCACCGAGGCAGCAATTAGAGAGCGGAGAGACAAGGCAGGCACATGGCTTTGCTCTAACAAGGTATTGACCTCCAAGCCACCTGCTCAGGTGTCTGACAAGACATCCCATATCCCACACCGAGCACTGGAGCACCCCCGGCACAGTCACTGGCATCTCCCTGGGCACAGTGAAGAAAGGGCTGGCAGCCAGCACTGGTTTGGGAGCACCTTCTCTGCACAGGTTGTGCTCAGCCTCTCTTCCCCTTGCCTTGGTCTCTGTGCCTTAAAGAGTGTGGCTATAAGCCAAGCAGAGAGCTCTGGCCACAGACAGCATCAGTGATGGAAAAGTACCGTCAACAGGGGATGGCGCCTGGGAAGTAATCTGCAAGATGCCACATACCATCAAATGCTTTTCCACTGAAGCTCGAGGTAACTGGTTTCAGCACCTTTCTAATTTGCAAATTTCTGAATACTCCTGAAAATTGAAGCCTCGGGGAGAGCTGGGGCTGCTTGCACACCATTTCAGCTTCATGAGGCTGAGCTTTGAACATCTTTGGGGAGAAAATATTTGCAGTCCAGTTTGAGGTCCACAAAAAAAGGCCATTAAGCACTCAAACCTTCAGTGTTTCTCCCCCTCAAAACCAAGAGGTACCACGGATCTGTTTCTAAACAGCTACTCTTGGGTAGCCCTTGCTCTACCTACTGGGGGAAGTGTCCTTGCACAGTCCAAAGGCCCTCCTTTGTCTCTTGTAGAGAGGTGAAGCAGAAGCAAATGATGTCTCTGCTTCAAGATGAGCACCTTCCTCCCATCTCTCCTCTTCCCTTTCTCCCCTCTTTTGCCACAGGAATTTTCCAGCACTGGCTGGTGATGCTCCTCAACAGCGCAGCCACAAACATGCAGAAAACAGGTCCATGTAAAGTCAATGCCTTTACACCCGCACATGTGCTTCTGGCAAACAGCTCACAAACTTGGGCTGACATAAATGATGGAATATGAGAAATAAGGCTCTTTCCTGCTGTGACATTTTAAAACAATTCAGCAGGCTTTTCACACCAGGAAAAGCTGGGGCCGTGTGTGCTGGGAGGAGTGAATGTGCTGCAGCTCTATGTATGGCTCCAGAGGCAGAAAATTACTCTGCAGTGATGCAAGCAAATGCTTTATTCCTGATATCCCTGAAACAAGGACAGAAACTGGACCAGCAAAGGTTTCACAAGGACACCATACTCTCCCGGGTGCAGGTGCCAAGGCTCTGTACTGATGAAGGGCAGCAAAGGACCCAAAAGACATCAGGCATCACAGGGCCAGAGTGAGTACCAGAATCACTAAGTCATCCTCGCTGGACAACCAAACTCTCACAGCACAGTAAATGGTTATTTAAGAAATGGATCTGAATTTGGAGGCAACATTAATTTCTGGATATTGAGACTCTGAGTAAGCTAGCTAAGGAAAGCAAGGCTGCCACAGGGTCTGCTGCAAGTGGTTTAAGACAGGAGACTTGCTGGGAGATGATAGTTTGGCATCCAGACTTTCCAGAAACCAAAGCTACAGAGACCATCAGGTCAAAGGCACAACTCCTACCTAGCTGATGCCAAACTTCACCCCATATTCAAGAGCAGCAGCTATTCCCCTGCTACTTTCTCCTGAGAGCAAATCAAAGAGAACAGTTGGAAAAACCTCATGGATGCCAAGTACAGAATTAAGGTTTTGGACGCAGGATTTTCAGGCAGAATCCTGACAAACCTTTTGTTACACTTCTTACATGGCAAACAGTACTCAGACCAGTCTGCTGTCACTGTATGCATGACTTTACTCATTTTAACAGCAGCAGCATTCACTCCTGGGCTTTCTGGTGGCAGGGACCAGCACCCCGTGCACCAGGAGGATACCTGGGAGGGAATAATGCATTTTCTAAAGAATATCACCGAATCAAATAATCTCATCAGCTCTGGGAAATCTCAGCTTCTGAAGTTGCAGCAGCTGAGAACAGACAGCATCACAAAGCTGCTGCTGCATGAATGACAGAACCATTTAAAAGCAGAGCACTTTTTATTTATTCTCTTCCCAAAATGCCATTGTCAATCCCAACGCACCAGAATGAGAAAGCTTTGTTTTCACTAGAATGTTCCACCAGCAACCACTGGCTTCCTGCAGCATTAACAAAATAAACCAGATCTTGTCCCCAGTGAAAACAGTCACTTATTGCTACTAACGAGTCACTGCTTTGCCTCATCTCAATGTCCCAGCTCATATAGGTAATTCATACCTAAATTACCTCCAAAGTGGTGCACAGCCCAATTAATGCAGCAGCAGGTAACAGCCAACACATAACTCCTGCCAACACAAATGTGCTGGTTTCATCTTGGGACCTTTTCCTCTGCTGACAGAGCTCAATATTGCTCCACTAGCATCAACAGGGGTAAAATAAATCACAGATTAAAAACTGACAGCAACAAACCAGAACACTGTGGTCCTGCTGCAATAGTTGATAAAACCCATTTAGGTATCAAATAAGCTCTAAAGGGGAGGGTAAAGGAAGCCAGCAGGATATGGAATAAAATTTTGCATCTGCAATTCTGCTGCCATGAAGGCAGTGGGGCAGGACCATGTCTGGATGACATCAATTGCAGTGGCAGCTCCGAGGCACTCGGGGCATCCTGTACTACTACAGAGAGCAAGCAGCTCTTCCCCACTCTCTCCTCGTGCAGATGATTTTAGGAAGGGAAGAAATTGGGAATCATTACTGTGCCACAGCTCTGAAATACTTTCCCTGTGTAGGTAAGATACTCCCATCACAAAAAGTATAATTTCAGCGTGCATGTGCATGAATGCACAAAGTAAGAACTAAAAATAGAAGTACCCTATTTCCAAGCATCAAGTCAGCAGGTATGGAAACAGCACAAACAGTGATTCAGCAGTAGCCCACATGATGCAGGAGGTTGTTTCTTTGCCTCTGCCTCCCTGTTTGTAGCCCTTCCCACCTCTGCTGAGTTACCAAGGCCCAGCAACTCCCAAGAGCAATGCCCAGATCAGCTTTGCAAAAAGAGCCCAGCCCCATGGGGCCCAGGCAGACCTACCAGCCACAGGGAACTCACTGGCTGCTTGGCTCCCTTGGGAAGGGGGTGATGTGAGCTGGCTGCAAATGCTCTTCACACAAGGTCCAGCTCTCAAGAACACAGACATTTAGAGAGTTTTTCTGTCTACAGAAGTTTTTCTAGTGCAAAGTCTACATGCTAACATAATTAAATGCTTTTTTTAAACAAAATAGATGTATAATTTGCATTTTTGCTATTTTTTAATTAAGCTTCTGTGTCATATCTACAAAGTGTGATCATTCAAAGTGGGTACAAAGAGATGCACAATGTACAAGTACAGTGTATGGCTACAATTTTTGGTGCAAAGTAGTGCTGTGACTCCATAAACACCTCTGAAAAACTGGAGGGAAAAAAAAAAAAAAAGAAAGACGATACCAAGGACATTATTTGAATCCTGTGAGATTTGTTACATAAACAGCTACAACCTTGTACCCATGGTTTCACCAGGGACAAGCTGTTTTTTTTGCTGGTTCTCATCCCCAGTTTTTTCATTAATGTTTGCTTGAGAAATCAGAAGGAGATACAAGAATAAGAGAATGAAGAGTAGGAATTTCATTTGCATTTCATAAAACCGTAGCTAATATCTTCAAGCAGAAATTTAAAAAATATTTCAGTCTTCCCAGTGCCCAGGCTCTGTCACTCATCCTTTCAAATGCAGCCAAGTCTCCCAAGCATACAGGTGAGCAAATCCCTCCTCTAGCCCCTGAAGTCCTGGGACTAAAAATATCTTGGAAGGGCTTCCTTGCACAACTGTGACTTACCCCCACACCATTCCTAGACAGCGTAACTAACCAAGAACAATTAAAGTGCTCAAGGATTTCAACTTAATCTCAGAATGTATTAAAGTCCTTTCTACTCTCACCTTGACATACTTTGAAGTCTGGATGATTTGCATTTTGATGTCCAATTGAAATGAGGATTGCTGTCTGACAGGCCCTAATCTTCTCAAAAATATAGTTGTTCCTCTCTCCCCAAAGCAAGTATTTATCACAAGTTTCACCTTGAATATAGGTCACAGTATTGCAGAGCAAGTAATCAGAGCTGTAAAAAAAACCAAAACAAACTACCACAAAGATTCTGTCTAGGTAAAAAAAAAACAAATTCAAAAGGCACATCTGTTCCCCGGAGTCATAGCAAGGAAAGATGATTACCATTAGCGTGAGGGTTATACAACAAATGAAACAACTGGCTAAAGAAAAAAAGAAAATAAATCACTTATAAGTGTCATCTTTCATCATTAAATTTTAATAGGAAAACTACTGTGATTTGCTTAGTCTGAATATATATGCAAAGTAAAGAGACCCCTCTGACATCATCGAGGCATAACACCACAAGATAAATGGAGATGATTTGCCACGCTGCTGGAGCAGCTGTAGCTCCCTCCCAAACCTGCAGCAACCAAACAGCAAGGCAGCCGCTTCTGGCGGGCCACTGGCTCTGATGCCTTCGGCTGAGAGGAAAGAATCGGAGGTCTTACTCTTCTCCTGACTCTGTGGGTTTTAACAGAGGGCAGCTGAGCTGCTGCACTAGTTAAAATGCCCACCTCCTGTTAGTCACAGTTGGTTGTCCCTGAAGCCTGAGCCATCACCAGAGCACAAACATCTGAAGGCCGCGTTTTGCACCCAGAGTGCCTCAAGCAAGGGCAGCCAGAGCACATCCATATGCATCCCGGGAGAGCCCATCTGGAGCAGAGCCTCGCTCCACAGACTCCCAGCAATGCAAGACTAGGCTCAGGACTCCAGACTGCCTTCCCTTCATACAGCAGTTGGGTTTTGAGAGCAATAGGGATGAAGATTTTCCTGTCCTGCTTCTGTATGACAGTGCAATTCTCCCTCCTGAAGGAGGGCAGCACCCGTGACAAGCTCAGGAAATGTCAGAGGAGCAGGCTGCAGGCAAGCCAGGCACTGCCCTGCCTGTGGAAACAGCAGGCAGCCTGCTGTCCACCTGCCCAAATGCAAACAGCAGGAAAAGGTGCACGGCTGTTGTGCACAGAGCTGTTGAGATCTACATGAAGCCCCATGTGTGTAAATGAAACATCGGCTCCTGCTATCATCAAATGCGTACAACTTGTAAGCATGAATTACGCAAGACTATTAACTGTCTTATTTTAAGAGGGAGCAGCCATAGAAGCTGCTTGGAGGACACAGCAAGTCACGGAAGAGGCAGCCCCTGGTGCTCAGTGTCTGAGCTACAGCACAGTCACTCTCACCAGGTCCAGCCCCAGTGCTCCCCCAGACCTGCATCCTGCACTAAGGAATTAACTCAGCATCTCACAAGCCCTCACTGTCTTCCAGTGCTCTGTGGAGGAAGGAATAGTATTTTCACCTTCTTATTGATGTCAGCTTGAGAAAGATCTGGATAATTGTGTGCGTCTGTGAAGAAGTAAGCAGAGAGCTGAGCCTGTAACCTGGCCCTAACTCAAGCCCTCAGTCAGTGCCCAAACTGCCAAGCTCTGCCTTTGCTTTCACCTTTCACAAAGAACCTGAAACAGCAAACTCCCGCTGAGACCAAGGAGCTCCAAGCTGTTTCAGTTCAGTAATTTTCTTGTTGACTAACGAACCCCCACACCCAGCCAGAGCCCAGGGATGAGGATGCCAGCCTAGAGTAACGCTGCACAGCCCATGTCACAGGTGCCACCATGTCGGAGGCTGAGGGCAGCCGCAGGCAGGGACGCTGGATGCTGGCTGGCAGCATGGAGCACTCACCCATCCTCAGCCCCAACCCACAGAGCACTGCAGGCTGCTGAGCTCAGCCCCCCCTGAGCAGACACTGTGCTTAGCAGACACGCTAAAGTTGCTGATGGCAAGATCTGGCCATAAATTACCTATAGATTGAGAAGGCTTTCGATACAATTTTACACAAAACATTAATTCCTCTGGTCAATACAAATGCGGGTAGGACTGAGTGGCAGGGCTGTACAGGCAAATAAGCATGTTGGAACATAAGAAGTGCTGAAAGGGGAGGCACAGATGAGTATTAAAGCCAGTTTCATTCACTGTATATATCATGGACTTGGAAGAACAAACATCAAACACCGTGATTACATTTACTGATGATTCAGATTTGTGTGGGCTCCTCAATACACAAGAGGAGGGCAATAAAGTCCTGGACAACTGTGAGCAAGCAGGCACCTCAGGGGATAATTAAATTAATCTGAGTTATGGAAATGCCAAACAACAAGGCTAAAACATAAAGCAAACAACATTGTAAAGGACCTTGCACTCAAGAAACTATACAAGACAAACACAGGCTACTGCTTGTCCCTAGAGACCCACCAGGGTGCCAGCTGCTGTACAAGCCCATCAGGTGAAAACTGGTACAGGACACACACGAATCTCTGGAAAAAGCAATCTCAGTGATAGCAGTTGTAGGTGCTCCCAGCCCAAGAGACTGTGGCTTTAGAGAAGGGCCTTGTCACAAGGGGACCCACTGGTGACACAGCAGCTCTGGGACCACCCTGGCAAAACAAATCCATGCAGAGGACCCCAGGCCACAGCACCTGCCTCCCACCTGGCTTACCAACTCCCAGTCCCTATTACCAGCTGCTCCCAAGATTCTTGACCATTGCTCCCCACCTGGAAATCATTTACTTGCCCCTAACTGCCTGGGCAGCCTCAGCACTGAACAGCCCTGTCTGATGCAGGGCAGCTGCTTTAGAGACACTGAGGCACTTTCCCTGAGCCACCCTGCCCAGAAAAGGGATCACTGGCAGGGCATCACAGCAGGCACAGAGCCCCTTCCAGGAGACAGGTCCCAAGAGCATGTCAGACCACGACTGGGGAACACAAAGCACCTGTAGCAGCAACACAAGCGAGGACATGGGAGAAATCAGAAGTGGCAGAGCTGCCCAAGGCCCTGGAGGCATGAAGATGCTAAATTTGATGAGGTTGAGGAAGGGAGCCAAAGGAGGAATAAATAGAGCTAATGAGAACACAAGGCATGAGCATTCAAAAACCTTTAACACACTACAAATAGCAATAAAAAGGCAATTAGAATTCTGAGATGCATGGAGGGTAATTGCATGCACTATAAATAGGTGGTGGGAAGACTGTCCTGCTCAGCAGGATCTGATTCACTTTTGGGGTGACTTCTGTGCAGAAAGGAATATTTTGGCATGCAACAGAAGCTGAGGGAAGGGAGTTTACAGAGAGATGAAATTACAGGAAGAATTTCTATCACTCACATCCTGCTGCATGGAATAGGTACCAAGCAGGAGCTTTGCCACAGAGGCTTCAGAGGTCATAGTTTGAGGAACTCCAAATAAAAGCTCAGCAGCAGGGATGCAATGCAGCCTTAGAAGGAAAGATCCATTTTATATCAGCCAGCAATATGTATGGCACAGGAGTCCAGGCACTTCAGTGGCTTTCACTGTTGATGGAGAAATCTAACAATGCCTATGGAGACCCCATCCTGCTCCGTTCATAACCTTTGCACATGCACTTGTAACAGCACTTAAAAACAAACAAAATCAGAAGTTTAGAAGTGTAATTCAAGCATCAAATTCCCTTCCTTCATTCTCCATCATGCCCACTGGCATGTCGCTTCTGTTCCCTACCCATGCCTCAGGCACACTCCACTGCTCTGCTCATAACCCCCTCCCGGGCTGCTGAAACCCTCGAGGGGATGCCCACGGCTCAGCCATGCAGGCTCACGGTAGCTGGTGCAAGCAGCCAGCTCACTGTTAAGAAAACAGGCGCTCTGATGCCATTCCCTGCACAGCCTTCCCTCCCTACACCACTTGGGCTGGAACAAGTGCACCAACTGCTGCTCTCCCTGCTGGGCATGGGGCTCAGGCTGTGTGGGAACGTGTCATGAGAGATTCTGGGAAAGAAGTAGCCCTTGAAGTACATAAAACCCACGAAACCCCAGCTGAAGGCAGGGGTAGGGTCTTTGCAGAATTACAACCAACATCTTTCAGAGTAAAAGGTACCACTGAAGTCCAGGAGCCCATAAACAAGCAGAAATCATATCAGGCAGAGCCTCGGCCAACATAATCCACCCCTGCATGAACAAGTCTTTTGAGGACACCAGCTCTCTCTTGAGACAGCTAGAGGCTAGAAGAGTATTATTCCCAATCATCTCTGCATAGCCCTGGGCATACCTGATGCAGAGCAAATGGGAGATGGAAAACACAGCCACACCTGAGAACTGCCAGCAATTCCTCCTCCCTGCCCCAGCTCCTGCACAGGTACTCTTTCAGAGGACTAAAGATTGCAGACTAAAGCACCAAACACCTGATAAAGGGAGGGAGCAAAGCTGAAATTTCTGAAGTCCAAACTCCCACCGCCAGGCTTCGTGCCCTTCCCAGCTCCCTGTTCTTTCCCATCGCAGAGCATCAGCATCGATTCATGATTGGGAGCTGCTCTGCCCTCGCAAATGACTGAGCACACACAAAGTCTCTGAAGTCCTGACTCCAGCTAGCTCTTTGCTGTGCACCAAAACCCAACCCCATACAGCTCAGAACATCCCCAGATAACAGCAGCAGATGGCTTCTGCCTAGAGGTCTCACTGGCAGAGGGTGGTCTGCGGAGCCAGGGTGGGAGGCACTGTGCTGCTTTTTGCAGCGTGCACCGCACTCAGGTCACGCAGCATTGCCCGTGGCTGAAGAAGGGCTGGCTGTGGCCTTCCTGCCTCCTTACACTGTCACCATGCAGGTAGCAAGGCAGCTGGCCCCTGCTGCGTCAGCCCATAGCTTCCTCCCGAGGCAGAGACGAGTCTGTCATCTCTGGGTGCAAGAAGAATGGGAGCAGTCTGCTAGGAAGGAAGGAAGGAAGTCTAGCAGTGGAGGCAATAAAAGCAAACTTGCCACATGCAACACGCAAAGCATCTGTGTCCACTTGCTGAATTAGGAAAAGGTATTTGGCATGTTAGCAGAAAACTGCCTTTTGCTTCATGTTCTGCTTATGTGATACGCATATCACCTTCCAGCACATCAGCTGCCTAAATCCTCTGCTGCTGAGGTGTGGAAGGAGCTGACCCCCTGCAACAGCACATCAGGCACAGTGAAACCACATCCTTGCAAAAATTACAGTCCCTGGCAGCATCAGCAGCAGTCCAACAGAACTTCTGGATGGCTACAGCTTATTGTTCCCAAATCATCCAGTATATTCTGTGCCTAAAACGCAACACCTGAATGCTCCCTCCTTCCTGGCCCACACCCATCAGACAGGGACAGGGACACCTGAGGGGAGCACTGAGTGGAACACAGGTTGTATCTGGCTGGCTGTTCATGGAGCAGCTTCTCCCTTCCACAGCCATTTGTACCAGCTACATATCAAGGCTGGCCAGAGCAAGTCCAGAAATTTCTTCCCAAAGTGTCTTTGCAGTATTTAGGTTGACTTGCCTAACTGACTGGACAGGGCTCCTCCAAATCACTCCTTGGGATAAGAGTTCATTTCCAAGCAAAGCACCAGCCAGAAATCAGATGGGTGGGTGCCTTCTTGCAGAGCCAACATCAGTGAGCACAGAGCTGTATTTAGGAGTACCAGTCTATTTTCCCTCTAACAGCGAAGTCCCTTTATCTCACCACGATGCCACCATCCAGGCACCTTGTCCTGTCCAGTGCCAACCAGAGTCTGTATGTTGGCTGTGACACGCTGGGCTCTGAAGTGACCCTCATGCACACATCCACACCCCTACCATCAAAGGCAAATCACTGTCCCTCTCTGGGGGGCTCTGAGGAATGCATGGGGTTACTCCCCTGCGATGTGGAGGTGGGGAAAAACTTGTGGATTGTGCTCTCATGTTGGGGTGCTTAAAGCAGTAAAATCCTTCAATAGGATTGATGCCTTCTGCACTTCACAGCAACTCCAACTTAACATCATGTGCCTTGGTAACTTAAATTCCCAGGAAAGGGAGAATGGCATCCTACAGGAGTCAGCTAGCCCCGCAAACCTCATGGATTGAAAGCACAAACTGCAACTAACGGACATCATTGGCTGCTACAAACTTAGAGAATCTACAAACTCCCACTACCATCCTCTCCAGCTCAATGGGTTCTCAGGATCAAATGCAAATGCTAGAAATCAAATTCAAATGCTAGAGCAGACACTGCTCTTTACAAGGTAACCTGTGAGACTGTTTCCACAAGACAATTATTAACAAATAGCTTCTTCTATCAGTAGCTCCTCAACATATGTGCCTGGAAAACAGCCTTCCCTCCCTATTACTGTCCTCCCCTGTGCCAGACAGGCACTTGGGAGCCAAACCACTCCCTTTTATCCCTGCTCCAAGAGATTGAACTGAGCCTGTGCACGCCATGGTGATGCAGCTGCTCTGGATACAAGGCCTCTATCTCCTGCAGAAGTGCAGCGACAACACCCTAAACAAGTACTTCTTTTCTACTGCCAAAAAGTTTTCTGATTTTTTTTCCCCCCTAAATTCTTCACCTGGCTGAAGACATACAGCAAGTGATAGACTTTAAAGGACAGGGTCACTCTGCTCCATGCTTGTACAGGATCACATCCATTAGTTCATAAAAGCTAATCCTAAATCATCAAGTGTGGCTCTAAACCCACTCAAAAAAAGGAGCAGAAGGTGGTCTGCAGCAGGTCTATAGACAAAGCTAGATTCAAAGACTCTTCATTTTAGGAAGCCAAAAAGCACCCTGTCCTTGTGTGAATGTCACCCCAATTTAGCCCACAAGATCACAGAAGGCCAGTGCTAGACCATCAGCCCTGTCTGTCAGGGTATTACACAAATGCATTGTGGCATCAGCCCAAAGTGCTACCAAAGTCAATGGGGTTCTTCCAAGACCTGCACCTCGCATTGCCAATCCCCAAAGATAAACACCACAGCACCGTCACTAAAAAAACCCACCCTTCTGTCCCGGAAAAACATGACTAAATCTAGATTTCATTAAGTTTCTTCATCAAATATTAACATTTAGTTATGGGGAGATGCCCATGCATGAGGGTCACTCTGTACCTGACACTACTACTAACCTTACTGTGAAGTAGACAGACAGGTTTTGAACCATGACAACTACAAACACAGCATCTTACCCCAAGCTGAATAAATATTTGCATGACTCTTTGACTCAGGTGTTTAAATTCTAGAAAATGTCTGACTTTATCAGCCTGAATCACAGACAAACAATACCAAATATTATCACTAAAAACACCTTTTCAAACAACAATTTCAAAAGGTTAACATCAAACACTCAGCAACTGCACTTTATGTCCTATTTTAAGAATGAAGCCCAGACAATTCAGAGGAAAACCTGGCTGAAGCAACCCAAATATCCTGTACCCACAAATAACTTCTTCCTAAGCAAGTACCAGCCTAGGATGCTCTGTGTATTTTTGTCAGTACCTACAAGGTAATGACACAGGGGAACTCCCCAGATCTCTTGCGTCTCCCCTCTCTCACCCTCATGAAGGGACAGCTGGACCCTATTGCTGGACCTTGGAGCATGCCCTTCAAGAAGGGAGGCCCAATTCTGACCCACTGGGAGCTGGTGGTGCCACTTGCATAAGGAGCATCCAGGATGAGGAGACAATTCTGATTGTCCTGCCTTGCCTGCACCATGCTCTAAAAGGGCTGGGCAGGAGGGTGGCACCTTCCCTTGGACTTCACCCTGTTCTGCTTCCAGGAAGGGAAGACCTTTGAGGGGCTATCCATTAAATCCCACTCACCCTCCTGGATGGCAAATGGAGAAGAGTTGCTCACCACCAGGGAAAGTCCCTTTGTCTGCTGTTTTAATAAGTCTTAATTCTCAAAGACACACTAAAATATGTGATTTTTAGAGATCATTTTGTGGGTGAAACCCCGGCACTGCTGAAGTTACTAGCTGGATTCACATCAACACCCTCTAAGCAACAGCTTTATTGATCATACTGTATTGATTGATCTTAACATACTGATCAAGTTTACATAATGAAATACAAATAGGATTTTTACCTTGTACTACTCTGGACTACAGCACTGGCAGTAGCTCTGGGGTTTGTATAGATACACTGCTAGCAGCGGAGTTGTGGTGGCTCGGCTGCTGCTGCTAAATAAGCTAAAAACAAATGAAATATTTCTCCACCTAACAAAAAATTGCATAGGGAAATGACTTGCCAGCCACTTACCACATAGGTAAACGGAGAACAAGTGACTCACCATTCAGCAGAAGGAATTACGAGTTGTGCAAGAGGCAAAGTGCTTCAGGGAGAGTGTCTAGACTATGCAAAGCAAGGCCATAAATTACACCTTTTGAAACGATGTGCTGTAGCAGGGCTTGGAGCTGCATGATCTGATAAGTCATCTCCACTCTTAGTTCATAACATCTCTGGCGCAAGAGGTGCCACCCACAATAATTGAAATGTCAGGCTATGGATCAGGAACTGAAAAGTTTTACAACAGCCAAAGACCAAGCTCACAGCCTATTTAATTACCCACTTCAGAATCCAATAAACTGCAAGTATATAAATAGCCAAACTATGACAAATACTTAATATCTCCTAGAATTAAATTAAGATAAGGCACTGGCAAAATAAATAAGTGTTTTAACTGAAAACAACAGTTTTCTGCAGATTCCAGACAACATGAGCACAGTAATCACATTCTGCACTCCACACTGCTAAGCAGCACAGCATCTCAGATGTGCCAGACCTTCCTTGCCATGCTGATGCTCTGCACGCAGGCTCACCTTCACTTCAGGGTTGGCACAGAGCTGGGGACAGCCCCAGCCAAGAGCCCAGCCACACACACAGCTCTCATTTGATGGAGACAGTCGCCTGTGCCCACATTAAGCCATCTCAGTGGTGAAGCCAGCCCCTACCTAATCTTCCAAGTTTGTACAGGCATAGCACTAATAATTATCCTGCAAGCTTTGCTGCAACTACAGAGCTGTGCATGAGGTCCAACTCATGCTCGAGAACTGCCTGGACTTTGCATCTACTTCTTAAACAGCGCTAGACAGCAACAGGGACTGCAAGAAAACCAGCACAGTATCATCTTTACCTCTCCTGCCCTACAGAGCTGAGAAAACCAAAAATCTCCAAGGGTTTCTTGGGACCAACAGAGCAGGATTTTACCACAAAAACAAATTCCTCCAGCAGAAAGCTGCTAAAACAGGTCCCAGCACCACCTGAGTTCAGGGTCTGTCCCAGAAGAACAACGTGTTGGTGGTTTTATGAAAGAAGCTGGCAAGAGAGTAACATGGCATGAGAGTAACAATCCAACCCATGATAAGGAAGAAGTACGTGGTTATTTGGAAGGCTGCACGAGTTTTACTATGTCCTAACTGATGTAGCATCTGTGTGCCCGCTGAAATGGCAGAAATTCAGTATTTTAAGATGCATTGTAGCCAGTTCAACAGTTTCTGACCCCTCACACCTGTTCTGCACTAAGCACTGTGCTTAAATCAATCACTATTCAGCAAAGCACAGGCTTAAGCGCTTTGCTGAATTTGACTGAGAATTTTGCTAATGCACCTGACGTCATCCCACAGGCTTACACAGGGACCCAAATCATGAGCTGCTTCTCCCAGGAGTAGCCCTGGTAATCTGCAACATATCTGGAACTTTTTTCATCCCGCATTTATCCCACTGGGAACTGATTTACTCTCCTGCCTGCCTACTGCCTTGCTCTGCAGGAAGGAAAACAGGCAATGGCAACCACAACTGCAGCAATGTCTGAACTAATGTGCTCTCCACATTTTATCTCCTAAAAAGTTCTTCCTGCTGCCCCTTTCCCAATAAGTGTTTTCAGTTTATGCTATTTGGAAGGCGCAACCTCCAATTCCAGGGCTGTGCTGTGCCTTTTGACCGCCATGCTCTAGAGATATTTAGCAAGAGGTACAAGCCACATCCAAGGATGCTTGGTTTGCATAACTACAGAGACACACCTTGTCCAACATCCCTAGGATGCCAGATGAGCTCTCTTCCCAAAGGCTTCAGACAGATGGGATCAAGTGGGAAGAGGCACCAAGCACAGCTGGTCATCTCAACTCTACTTCCAACAAAGCAGCATGAGCTAGAGAAAAGACCACACACATCCTGGGCAAGCAATTACCAAGCTCAGTGCCATCTGCAGTAATAAAACACATTGTTCTGAGAGCCACGGAGCTGGCAAAGCCACTTTCCTCTTGAGCTGCATCATGAGGCTGGAGCCTTCCATGTCCAGCAATATTGTAAGCTCTGATGCGAGTTTTTCCTCCACATTCAGTAGGTCTCTTGCTCAGATTCCCTTGTGTCTAGTAAGGGCTGTCCACACACTGCACCTTCCTCCCATCTAGGGTAGAAGATAAAAATGAAATCTCTCTATTTTCACCAAGATTTACAGGGATGAGTATCTTACAGACCACTGTCTGCATCTAAGATATGCCTGGAATTCAGTGTGGCTTAAAAAAGAAACCTAGAGTGGGAAGTAAGACAGCACAGGCAGCTACCTAATAAGTCTTTTTTTCTTTTCCCTTAGGAAATAGTACTAGTGAGATGTAAATAAAAGAACTTACAGGTAGACATCACAGATGTGTAGTACTCAAGTGGAGTCTTACCTCATAAACATCAAAATAAACCCAAAGCAGAGGCGTAGACCTGAACACACTGATCTTAAAAACCAGTTTTCACTCTGTTGCTGAAATTTCTGGGGTGTCAGAATCAGAAAAATACCAGGTCTGAGTGACAGCTGCTTAAATTCATCTGGAAATCTGAAACATAGTTTGCTGCTGGTGTAAACAAGCAGTGCTATCATGCCCACATGCAGTAAATACCCAGCTACACCATCCATTCACATTTTTCCACTGCTCTCTTCACTCTCATATACATTCTAATTTATCAAACAGCAGGTAATTACCTTTGTGGTGCAACAGCACCTTAACTACACAGTTCCCTTTATTCCAGGGTGGTTCATGGGTGCTGCAGAACACCAGGCTGCATTTTCCAGCTCCGAGGCACTACACCTGCGTGTGTGGGTACACAGCAGGTGCCCGCTGTGCCCGTGCATTCACAGCACCGGAACACACGGCCCCCGGGGCACCAGCCAGCTCTGACACAGCAGCGCTGCAGGACCAAGGAGGGAGGATTACACACCTCAGGGGGGGTACCACAGGGATCTACAGCCCAGGCAAGAACTTCAGTGCTGCAGCCACAACAAAATCAACACTTTCTTATCTGAGAAAACTGCAAAGAGGGTGAAGCTATTAGAAGCTGCCTGGGCTCTGGGAGGCTGGCGGGGGCTGACTGCAACACAGCCCATCTCAGCTGTGGTCCTCCAGCTGTGGTGGGGATGGGCTGGCTGTTAGCAGTAACCCAGCCAGGAAACCACTCTGTAGGGCAACAGCTTCACTGCCTCACCAGCAAAGCCATGGTCACCTGCCTGGGCTACGCTCAGGGTTGCAGCATCCCTCATTCTACAGGGAGAGCTGTGAGCCAGGTGAAGCCAAACCTCATCCTTCTCCCTCCAGTGCTGGGCACAACGTGCTGAGCAGGGCTGGGGACAGGTCCCCAGCACTCACTGCTGCCCAGTTCTGCCCAGACACCCGTGTGGTGGCCCCCTCCTGCCATGGGTGTGGGGCCTGAGCAGCCTGGTGTGAGGCCAGGTCCCCTCACCTGGGCAGGGCCCCAGTGGGGCTCCCAAATGCCCTGTCCATGGGCAGTGAGTGCAGTGGGCAGATGGGCAAGTTCAGGCCCTGGCATCTCCAGAGGTCCCCACATCCAGTGGATCAAGCAGCCTCTCTGTCCAGCACCACTGGGAAAGGAGAGAGCGTGGTCCTGCACACCAGCCTGGAGACTGCAAATGACAATGCTTGAGGATCTTCTGCTCCCTGTTTCTTCAAGGATGAAAACAATTCCCTGGCAAACCGCAGACTGTGAGGGTGGAGAGGCAAATGGCACATGGGAGAGGAAGCACTTTATCCCTCCTCTGCTGATGAGCTAACTGACCCAAGAGACCCCATTAGAGCAGGACCAAAATTCAGTTTTCTCTCACCTTTCCCCTAAGAAGCAAAATGTATTTGTTCCACTCTGGTGAGTCTTGAGCACCTGATACTTTCATCACTACCGAAGACCCAACCAATACACTGCAACTGAAGCTCAGGGCTCAAGAGGGATCAAGTCCTGCACCTTCATCCTCTGTCCCCCTCCAGCCAGAGAAGGAAGGGTGCACTTTCCCAGAGGGATGTGTGAGGAAAGCAAAGCAGAGGAGCACACAAAGATCATCAACAAACTCAAGGTTCTGGTAGTCCTTTAACTGACTTCAACAGGAGTTGTGGCTAAGAAAAAAGGACATGACAAGTGAATATAGGGATATAGAGAAGACAAAAATACCAGAATTATTTCACCTTTTAAAGGGTGAACTCAATATGACATGCATTGTCATGGTAAATTTAGCTTTCCCAATTCCATTTCACTGCTAAGTTTGAGGGGAGATGGTCAGCCCCCAAGACATGCCTATTTTAGCTATTTAATAAGCCAGATATGTTTCCCTGTGTTCTTCATTTCACAGAAAATGGATTATTTCCTCCCAAGATCCTGTGTAGCTTCCACATACCTTTGCGTATTGCTGCCATTTTGTAATTTTTCTCATTACTCCTCATTTCTTTGTTTCACCTGCACTTTATTCCCCAGCTTTTCCTTTCCCTTCTCTCGTCCTTTCACAGTGCACTATTTTGATTTCAGCGACTATAAGCTGTCCTTCCCAGCCACTCTTCTCTGAACTGCTAAGATGCTGCATGCTCCTTTGGATAAATTACTTTTCAATTTCAGTTCACTTTTATGTGAGAGACAGTTGCAGGACTTACTTGGTTTATTTTCAGTGAAACAAACAATCACGTATGTTTCATTGTCTTTTTCTAACACAAAGAAGTTGCACGGGGAAACAAAAGCCAAAACAACTTTGGAAATTTACAATCTGTTGAAAAGTATTGTAGGCAAAAAGAACAGACAAAAGAAACACCAAACCTGGCTATAATTTCAGCTATGTACTTTGCTCAGCAAACAAAAGCAGATCATTCAACCTTCCAGCAACAGATTGTCCTATATTGCCTTTAAACTACATGATACAGTACGGATACACTTTCCTACCTCCGTATGTTGCAATGACTAATAATAGTCCTGTGGTGTAGCAGAACTGAATGTCGTTCGCATCACTACATCCAGGAGTCTGCCTGAATTATAAAGGTCATTTGTGAACACAGAACAGTATCAAGGCTAAAACTACAGTCTAAGAACCTCAACTGAAAATGGTGACAAAAAGTCAGCCAGCTGTTTCAGAGCTACACTGCAGCACAGACCAAAAACTCTGGCTGCCACAGGGAAAAAGTTGGCTGCATTTGACAGAAAGATGCCTGTGTGCAAATGCAGAAGAAACTTAATTTCTACCCTGGCCCTCGAGCTTGTGCCTCAGAGGAGAAACAAGCTCCAAGACAGCTCCTGGAGACGGGGAGCCCAGGTGAGGCACTCCTGCCCAGCCTCTGCCTAGAGCAGTGCACGGCCCTGCTGTAGTGACACACTTGGGGAGGAAGAGTCAGGGTTGTGGCACAGACTACATCTCAAACCTCTGCTGATGCATTTTGCTGGGAAGCTGGTCTTGGGGAGCTCGTCACACATAAACACTTGCAAGAAGTTGAAATGAGACTCAGCAACTCCCCAAGTCAGCGCCAGCACTCCCAGTTAAGCAAACTTTGCAGTAAGCTTGGAGTTGTGGAGTCCTGTTGCAAGAGGCAACAGCATGTGCTTGGTGTTTTCCAGCATTATAACCCATTTCTCTCCTTTCGACAACCTTCAAACGGCCAACATCCCAAACTTCCCGAATCCCGATGTTGCATAACTAGAAGCAACGATGTATGTCACCGCACCGGCTCTGCGTGCGAGACCATGTCGGGGAGCAGCACGGAGGGTGGCAAGGGGTCGGGGGCTCCCCCGAGCCCCGGCCAGGGCTGCTGCCAGCACACCGCACCACGCGGGCCCAAGGTGCCCTGTGCCGGGAGTGCCCTTGGGGTGCCCGGGGAGCTGCAGGCCTGGGGAGCAGCAGGAGAGGCGAGGAATGGGCAGGGATGCAGACCGAGGGGTATCTAGAGGAGCGTGCAGAGGGCGAAATCAACAGCGGGTAGCTAAGAGGGGGGCAGGCAGGTGGGTGGATGGCAGGGACAGGCATCGGGCAGCCAAAGGTGGGGGTGATGGAGAGGAGAGGCAGGGCCTGGCCGGCAGGGCAGGGCAGGGCAGAGCCGGTACCTTCTGCTGCCGGCGGGCCATGTCGGTGGGCTGCTTGGCGTTGAAGGGGTAGGCGATGCAGCGCATGACGAAGACGTAGAGCTGCAGCTTCTTCTTCCTCTCCTCCTCCTCCCGCTGCAGCCGCTCCAGCTCATCCTTCTCCTTCTCGCTGGCCACCGAGGGGCTGGGGCTTGCGGGCCGCGCCGCGCTGCTGCCGCGCCCGCCGGGCTGCAGCCNGGGGGCATCGCGGTGTCCTCGATGTCCTCCCAGCCCCACGGGGGCATCGCAGTGTCCTGAATGTCCGCCCGGCCCCACACGGGCATCGCGGTGTCCTCAATGTCCGCCCAGCCCCACACGGGCATCGCGGTGTCCTCAATGTCCGCCCGGCCCCACACAGGCGCCGCTGTGCCCGCGGTGTCCCCACAGAACCCACTGTCCCTCCGAACCTCCGCAACCACGCACTGCTCTGCCTTCAATATCCCCAAAGGCAGCAATGTCCCTGCTGTGCCCCTGGTGCCCCCGCAGCCCCACAGAGACATTATTGTGTCCCCACAGCAGCCTGGGCCACACGAATCCCTGCACACCTGAGGCTCGCAGCATTTGTTTGTCCACCCAGCAGCTCTTCTTGCACCTCAGCACAGCTAAAAGTCTCAATCAAAAAGTGATATTGCTGATAAATGTTTCATCCAAGTCACTAATGATTACACGTGTAATGATATCGTGGTGTTCTGCTTTGAAGATTACCTGGGGCAAGCTGAGGACTTCAGGAGTCTCTCTGAAGGATGAGTCAGTGAACACATTGTGTGCTCGATGGTTTAATTTTTGGTGATTTTCAGATCTGATTGAGCCTTCATTTACATGTATTTGTGGTCGGTGGGTGTTTTCAAGGTTTGTTTTTTCTACTCAATTAGCAGTGCTTCTCTTCTGAATGTCAAAATACCTGTCACCTGTTAATTCATGTTAATAAATATTTAGGAAGAATAGATAAACATTGGCTCATGGTGATGGGGCTGTGAAAATAGCTTGCGGGAGAGGAGACAGGCACTGCTTTTCATGACGTGTTCCAGTGTTTTCACAACACCAGGGCTTTCTGAGCTTCTTGCCTACTTCTAATTAAAAGTTTAGTGTAGCAGATGAGTCTGGAAAAACTTCTGGGTCCTACATTTCCAAAAGCCATGAGAAGTGGCTGAAAAATTGGTATGGAGAGCAAAAAATGGCTTTCCGTATTTCCATCAGCCTTATCTGCTAGAGCTGTGGCATTCTGCACATCACCTTGCCATGGTGTGTGTCCTGCCAGCAATGCGGGAAGACCTGGGGATGCCAAACTCTCTGTGGGGAGGAGCAAAATTGTAAAGTTCCTGCAAAGTTTTCTGTTGAAAGGAGCCGGTCCAAGCTGACGTTAGGAAGAGAGATTTTAGCCCCTCTCAGCCTTTCTCAGTATCATTTCATTTCATGCCTCCCTATTTATTTTTTCCCAGACAAACAACTAGATGTACCATGATATCATTGCTGTGATGCAAATTGCCCTGCTCACCCAAGGTGTGCAGTTCTGCTGCCAGTCCCTTGCTAGGGGGACAGGTCATACAGCACCTGTTCGTGCCATTTTTCCCCTAACACTGCTGATGAAAGGATAACTACCACAAGGGTGATGGGATGTCTCAAAAGTCTCTTCCTCAGCAAAGTTCTCTTTTTTTTGTTGTTGTTGTCTTTTAGCTTAGCATTTCTTTATTTTGATTGATGCCATTTTTATAGTATCCATCAAAAAAAAAACCCCTTGTCCTGAGACTAGTTGTGCCAACTGGGAATGCAGCAAAAATTGAACAAATGACATCAGTGCCTATGATGATATCATCTATAAGTGATCACACAACAGAGGAGAAAGCAGAAGTCTTTGGGATTTTCAAGAAAGAAATGTCATTTATTGTATAGGAGAATGGGGGGAAAAAAATTGTGACCTGAGGCTGCAGGTGCTCTCCCTCATAGTTGAGGAGTCAGATGTTCAGAAGCTGCAGCTCTCCGTCTTCCCTCTCCTGGACAACACAGAAACAAAGCTCTCTCAGATGATCAGAGGAAAATTGGACCAATTTTTATGAAAGGTTTTCCTTCTGCGGTGATTGCTCTGATTGTTGAGTTAACTCTGCAGAGGTGGATTCACTGGAGGAAAACAGCTGGGGATGACAGAAATAACTTTTGCTGGCAGGAACATCACAGACATTGAGTATCTGACTATAAAGACAGATTAACTTTTCTGACAGATTGTCAGAAAAGATTCTTTAAATTAATTGATGTAAAATAGATACCTACAACCACCACCAAAAAAAAAAGCATGTTCTTTTTTAAGAGTCTTCAGAATTGTATTTATCATTTAGTGGGTGAGATTTGGCTCACTAGAGAACTTTGAACTTGGTTATCTTTTGAAAGACCAGATTAAATATTGAGGTATGGTTCATCTGGAAGTTTTGCTGGTCCAGAGGAGCTGGGACACATCACAGTCAATGTGCTCAACACTTTATTTCTGTAATTCACACAGCCGTGTTTTCACAGTGACTGTGTTTGAATGTATAGCTACAACATTCATGCTTTTTACTGAGTAAAGGAAAGAATCAGGTCAAAAATTCTCAAGCCTTTTGCTTCCTCTTTCCAAATGCCCTATTTGTCCAGAGAGATGTATGCAGCTTCCTCTGAAACATCTCTCACTTGAAGTTGTTTGCATCTTATTGCAAGGCGGTCTGTCTGGCATCATGCAGGAAAGGAAGCAGTGGAGTGATTATGAAAATTATGTGTGCCTAACTTTCAGTGGTATTATTTCATGGTAGGTACTTGTGTAATTACCCATCATGAGTGGATAAATGTAGATAAATAAGAGCATTAGCTAAGTAATTTTTGATTTATATTGGTTTTTATTGCTGTTTTCTCTGGATGCTTAAAACAAAGGCTCTTTGGGTTAAAATGATGGCTTATGATGGGTAGTTCATTTTCAAGATGAAAAACCCATGGTCCTTCCTAGCTTATCACTTTGGAACAGGCTCCAGGAGATTTTAAAATCTGCCCCTACATATTTTTCCCCAGCATCGTGCCTTAATTGCATCTGCTAAAACACTTTCCAGAATAATTACTAAATGAGATCCAAAGTACCTGCATTACCAGCTCTCTTGCTGTTCCAGTAAGAGGCAATACTCACCACATGGGAATACCCCACCTCTGTGCCTGCGCCTGTTTGCACTACAAACAAGAAGCAGCAAATACACACACACCAATCCCTGCTGAGGGCAGAGTGCTGCCCACCTCTCATGGCTGGAGCCACTGCAGCTGAGTAAAGAAGATTCCAGGCGGCCTCAAGTATTGAAAACAGAGTTGGATGAAGAATAGTAAAAGTATTCTGTGAAATGTTTCGAATTTGTTTCCATTTTGTACAGTGTCAGAGGGAAGAACCGGCAGATATTGGAAAAATCACTACTGTAGCGATTGTATCTCTCTCCAGTTATTTCCAATAGACGGGGGAAATCAGTGTAGATAATGATTTGTGGAAATTACTGTAAAGAAAAGCAGAGCTGAAGCAGAGGCCTTGGCTTTGGGAAGAGACTTCCTGTGTACATCGTACCGGGTGCTGTGGCACTGCCTGTGCAGGCAAGCGGGCAAGACCCAAGGCTTGGGAGAAACCCTCAGAAAGAGTGAACGCCGCTTAAAACAGCCATTTGGGAGAGCTTAACAGAATATCTCCCTCAGGGAGGCTCACATTTGCATGAAAACCAAACAAAGCCACACTCTTTTTATTAATCCTGGTTAAAGGCCTAAATCAGAATATTTATGAAAGCTGGAGGCAATTAGTGCCTTTGTAAAATCTATGTGCACTGATGGCAGGGAGTTGCAGGGATTGTCTAGGAGAGGAAAGAGAGAGTAAGGCCCATCTCTTGTGCTGTTTAGCCTCCTCTTAGATCCCTTGTAGCCATGGAATACGATAGAATAGTTAGGGCTGAAAGGACCAACCATTAACCAAACACTGCCATGTCCACTACTGAACCATGTCCCCAGGGGCTACATCCACACACCTTTTGAACACTTCTAGGGATAGTGATTTCACCCCTTCCTTGGGCAGCCTGTTCAAATGCCTAACCACTTCTTCTTTCAGTGAAGAAATTTTTCCTTAATATCATTAAACCTCCCCTGGCAGAACGTGAGGTCATTTGCAAATCACTTGCACAGAACATGAGGTTTGGAAGCAAAGTGAGAGTGCAGACTCTGATGCTGGGGCACTTGCTGCTTCTCTCTGCCAGTCACCCACTGCACCTGCTAGCTCCTATCCCTATTCCAGCGCGGATGGTGCTGTATTAATGAGCCTGAGATGATTTGCCTTATATATGCAGGATGCTGGGTCTGGATCAGAACACACCTCTGGAAGGGTGTGCAGAGACTCCAGCTGGGATTCACCCTCACTTTGAAACTGACTGGAGAGCAGCTCCTGATTTTTGACAGGGCTGCCCAGTTCCAGCCCCCCAGCAATCACACAGTGCCTGCTGGCTGCTACACTGGGTGTTTATAGGAGTCCAGCATCAGAGATCATTTGTTCTTCTGGTCGTTACCTACTGCAAATTTGGCCCTTTGGCAATATGCCATCAAAATATGAAAAAAGTTTTTGCTTGGCTGTACCTCTTGCTTTAGAAAAGCAATTTTGCAATACAATTCTGAGTTCTGTACACTACCAGGTAAAAATGAAAGGGAAAAAATAGGAAAAGTAGGTGACAAAGACTCTACTTTAAAAGTATCTTACGGCTCATAAATATGAGAAATTTCAGCGACAACTGAAAGAGGAAGCAGAGGAGCTGCTGAGGGCTAGCCTGTCTTAGACTGTGCAACAGGTAGTGCCAAGTAAATTGTACCTTCTCAGGAGGACTTGCTGCCAGGTCCTTGGGCACATGCTGTGAGGGGCTAGCCAGTTTGCACCCTGCAACAGGGCACTTTAAAGAACTGGATAATGGGAGTGTGTGAGTGGGCAGGTTTGACCAGCACATCCTTTGATTTAGGCATGAATAGAGTTTGGCTACAGAGTGCTGCTGGAAAATACTGCCTCTTGGTAATAACACTCATTTAGAGTGGAAATAGAAATCCTGGTGTGTCCTAGGCTCCATTTGTTTCACTGTTTCCTAAAATAGCAGAGGAAGCAATCCTTGTTTCTTGGTAACAGAGTTATATAGATTTCTGTGTCTCCCAAACAGAGTGGCTTAAACTGGTGCTCTTTTCACCTGTTCACGCACACTTAGCTAATATTTACTTTGGGATCCTGGCTGCACCAGGGCTGTGGCAGGAGCAAAGCAGGAACCAGCCAGAGCTGCTGGCCTTACTTAATCCTTGGCAACAGGGAAGTGTGGGATGGGGAAGGGACGCACCGTGGGGCACCCAGTCACTGCAGCTGCAGATGGTGCAAGAACTGGGGTGTCACTGCTCAGTTCAGCATTTCTCATATCTATTTCTTCTGCCCTGCACACAGAACATTTACAGCCCTGAAGTATCAAGGGTAAGCAAGTTTCCTTTCTTCAGCAAACTGCCACCTGAAAGGGAAACTTCCAGCCAGCGGAGGGTCAGTCTCTCACAGTGGGACCAGTCGTCTGTGTCCTGTGCACTGGTAGCTGCCCACTTTGGATCAGCAGGGCATTGAAGAGATGGAGTTCCCCTCTCTACCTGCACTGCTGGAAAAGTGCCGTTTGCAACAAATAACCTCCTAATCTATTTCTGGATAGTGTTTTTGAAGGTGCTTTGGAAAGGCTTTTCAGTCCCTGGAAAAAATCTGTTGAGCCATCATTTTCTCTCTCTTCTCCTTCCTTTGCAGGTGCTGGGTTCTACTCTCCAGACCTGATTAGCATTTGCAGAAAATGAGACCTCCCACAGCATCCAGGTTCTGTAGTCAGAAATAATCCTGTGTGCTGAGGTAGGAGTGCTTATTCCACCCTGTAACTGGATTTAGATATGCCACAGCTGCAGCTGTGTGGGGGGTGCTGTTGGCTGGGTTTGAAGCAGCCCTGGCCTCCACAGGCAATGTTGCTGCCTGTCAAGCCTCTGCGCCCTGCAGTCCTTCTTCGGGAAGGAGACAGCCAGAACCTTGCCTTTGGTGCCTCCTGTGCCTGGAGGCTGATGCTCATGATGATCTACCTGATGTGTTTCTTCCAGACACCTATTACTGCTCAGAGGCACTGCGAGAGCAAATACTGCAGGGAGAGAAGGGGGATGGGATGTACTATAAGAGGCATGTCAGGGCAGAGACAGAGGGGGAGAGGTTGAATCACCTTCTTGGATAACACAAAGGAGATGGGGAAATTTGACAGTGATCGGAAACACACTACATGCTCTGTGCCCCCTGCTCCCCTCCATGGGCCTGGGCAGTTCCTGCTTGCCACCGAGGATGCATTTGGTCCTGACACTGGTTACGGTCTTTTCATCCTCCTTCGAGGGTTTATTATACCAGGTGTGAAAATAATTGACAATAAATTACCCTGACCCAGCAGGCCCTGAAAGAGACCAGACTCTCTCCATGTCTGCAGCTACTCAGCAAAATCCACAAGTGAGCTGTTTATCTCCACTTTCTGGCCAGACTGGCAGCATCACATCCGTGTCAGGTTCAGCACTGAAATCCTTTTCCAAACCCTATTGAGAGGATTGTAGCAATATTTTGCTGCCCAATCAGCACTGGCTTCCAGCTTTCGAGGCGTCTATAATTAAAAATGACCGAGTCTTATTGCAGATGGGAAGACCATGGGCAATTTATCAAAGGCACCCTATTCTGCTCGCCCAGAGCCTGGAAATAATTGCAGCTGATCTATTCCAGCATGCACAGGGCTCCTACAAAACCTGGGCTGGATTACTGCTACCAGTCAATGCCTGATTGCCATCCCTGGGGTCACTGCGACTCAAGGTGCATCTATTTACTTATTTTTAAGTTTTTTGTGGTAGTTTTTCAACCAGTCCTTATCTTTTGGGAAAGTACCCAGAGAACAGAGCCAATTAATCTGTAGCAATTATACTCTAGCTGTGTGGTTGCTTCTCGGAATGTACAGTACTCCCACTGCTAAGGAAATAACTCTGAATTTCTACTAGGCTTTGAGGTATCTTTGCTCTGGAAGAGCTGATTTTACTGGTCTTCAACACATCACGAAGAACTTACAGCTAGTGCTTTTTTCTTGGTGATTATGAACCTTTGAATTTCCTTTCACATAAGCCACTTCAAGAGGTTTACAGAAATGACTAGATGGACTTCCTCTGGGGCTGTGAATCTTTCTTTTTATTAAACAGCCCAATCATGACAAATGCCTCAGAGTCACCATTAAAAAAAAAATGCATTATCAGTACTGCAAAATCTATGTGAATTAATATGTAATATCAGTAAGTAGGACGCTTGAGTAGTATTTTAGGCACAGAATAAATATTTAATGATTTCTGTTCCATATTTAGTGTGAAAGTGATTTACATGCACAGTATGCTCCCTGCTTACATATCAACAATTTGACACAAATACCAGCCGGCTGTTCGTGGCTTCCCAGTGACGCTGCTCGGGTGTGGCCAAGTGTCCCCACCAGTGGCATGGCTTTGGCTCACAATTCTTAAAAATTCCTCTGCCATTGATTCAGCAAAGGACTGGCTCAGGCTTGGTAAGCTGACTTGATGCTGTTCATAAGGACTTTGCTGCTGCCACCCAGATAGGATGAAATAACATCCAGCCCATTGCATGTCCCATCCAGAAGCTTGGCCGGGGCTGGCAGGAACAAATGAGTTTTCAGAGGTAGGGATTGGGGAATTTATTCAAACTGACAATTCACAGACCTAGAAAGGGGCTGTTTCTTCTATGATTATTTTGGAAATTATGGTGATCCTCTTGACACTCAAAGACCCATTGTGAGGAGAACTTATGTCCCCTCCTGGGCTGTTCAGGAATTGCTGTGTTTGGTTGACTTTTGCCCAAGGAATTTCTCTGACCACTCCAAAGGATCATTTTTAAATTATTCGCATGGACAGTGCTACTGTCAGGTTCCCTTGGAAATTCTTGGGTTTGCCTGGGAAAGTTTTAGTCTCCCACAAACTCAGAGGGGTTTAAAGCTGCTTTAAACCAATCCATCGCCAATTATAGGGGAAAAAAAAGGAAAAATAAAAAGATACTTTATCTGGATGCTACTAATAAAAATAAAGAAACTCAATTCCATGCCTTTTGCTTGGAATCCCCTGCTATTGCAATGCCTCCACTACACATTGTTATAGATGAGTTAGAAGCACAGCACCAGAGCACTACAATGTAAACCTGACAAGGCCTGTACTTGTGGTTTCATCATAGGGGCTGCTGCACTCAGGACACCTGGGGGGATTTTGCAAAGTCAGTGAAGAGCAATGCTTGACTTTTTCCTCTTCTTCTGCCATAAGCAACCAGCTTGGATGAGAGACTGATTCAGGGTTCTGTCTGACTGATACCCCAGGCACAGCTCTGCTGCCAGCCTCACCCTTCCCACTACAGGTTCTGCCTTCTCAGGCAAGGCAAACCACCAAGCTCTGTCATAAAATCCTTCGTAGCAACCCTGACTAGGGATACTTTCACCCAAATGAGGCACAGCTGGTCCAGTCTTGTGGAGAAATACAGCTCAAATACAGCCCTGGTAAACTTAGAGAATGGTAAAGCTCTCGAAGTTTGCACAGAGAAAGTGATTTTCCTCAGCAGTGAGAAGTCTGGGGCTGTGCTCACACTGCACATTTTACAAGCTGGTAAAGCAACTGCTGGTTGAATTTGTCCCTTAAAAGGATATTAATGCCACTTTACACCATGAATACCTCCTCTAGTAGTTTAATGCCACTTTGATTCTCTAATTTACTGATGGGAAAAGTGCTGAGTTGCACAGATTCCAGCCTTCTAAGTAATTTGACATCTCTGTACATCATATCACACAGCAGCAGCAACAGAAGAGGAAGGTTTGATGTAGGTTTTAAAAGCGTTGGTTTGGATCCCTTCCAAGCATCTGTGCAGCATTTGCATTTCCCATTACTCGCCAAGTATCTTTGTGGCTAGCAGTATCTTAGATGCAAAATTTTCTTCTTCTCTAAGAAACTTGATCCTGGAGTGATATCAAGCACTGTATAAATATGTACATACAAACAAATTATTATCTCTAAATGTAAGTGGTGGTTAAGTAGCTAATAATGACAGTAAAATTGCTACAGAACTGCCTTAGTGCCTATTACAAAAAAATATTATGTTCTTTGCAATGATCCTAGGACTCTATTACTTTTAAATAAATTATATAAATGGTCAGATCACTTATTTAAAATATTTTTCCTCTTCATGGTTTCTGTGATTCACAGGAATATCTTACTGCCTTGGTCTGGAGTGGTGCTCCGAAATGAACATTGTTTGCCAAGATATTGCACAGAACAGAAAAGATGCTGTTGTTGAACAGCAAATCAACCTGCAACAGGTAGTCAGTGTCAGAGGATGTAATTTTTTAGATTGCAAACTTGCCGAGCTGCTTCCATCACCACCCTCAGCCAGAGCATGGCTTGACCTGCAGGAAAACTCTGTTTCAGCGGTGGTTTGCAGCAGCTGGTCTGTGATACTGGCAAAGCCCTGGTATGGAACAGAGGCTGCTCTGCTCCCCCAGGTCTAATGTAGATCTCCCCATCTGGCATTGCCTTGAGGGCTGCACGTGCGCTGGGTACAAGGGCATCCCAGCTTACAGCCACACAATTGCTGAGTTTCCAGGACACCCACCAGCTCCCTGTCAGCCTTGGTGTGAGCTTCTCTGCCTAGACCCTCTTTATCCTGTGTTTATCAATCAATCAATTGATCACATGCCTTTAGGACAAGTCCAAAACTTGCAGTTTTGCAGACCCAGGCTTTATTTCTCTGACCAGGATTTTGTGATCAAAACAGAGCCTTCTGAACAGGAAATTTTGAAGTGCAGGGCTAAAACTCTGAACACTCATTGCTTTATTGGCCTTGCTGGTATAAGCTCTGGCAAGCTGATTTACTGTAAGTCATTTTACGGTCTGTAGAGCAGAGGGACCAAGTCTGTGTGCCTCTCTAGCAACTTTTTTGATCAAAGAAAACAGCTCCAGTCAGCCTCATGCCACTATGGTGAGGTGTCAGAGTAAGGATGAACAAGGTAATGTGGTCCTTGGAAGGGCTGGGGCAGAGGTGGAGAGGCTGCATGGGGCAGCCTGACTCTGTCAGAGGCAGCAGGACTGAATCTCCTGGGCAGTTCAGGTCCTCTGGAACCCCTCAGGTGACTCCCAGCCAAGCTCTAGAGGGATCTGATTGGGACCCGATACAGGTTTGTGATGTTGGGCATTGTGCTGTACGCACACCATGCTGTCCATGCCTGGTGCTGTCTGTGCACCATGCTGCACATGCACGATTTATGTGTGCCATGATGGCATGTACACTGTGCTGGCTGCACTGTGTGTGCCTGCACATTTTTGCATGTACACTGAGGTGTACATGCCCAGTGCTGCATGTTCACCATGTCATACACCCCCCTGCTGTACGTGTGCTGTGCTGGCCATGCACTGTGCTGCCCGTGCCAGGTCTGCTACATACGTGGCAGCCTCTGCTTGGTGCCCAGGCAGCATGTGGAAGGACAGCAAACCTCTGTGAATACTTGTGCAATCATTGCTAGCAAAAACACCATGTAAAAACCATAAGTAACAGCTCATGCTGTGGAAGACCAGCCACAGGACAGTTAGAATCACTGCTGAGGGCAGGTTGGTGTTCTACAATGATTACGTGGAGATGGAAATAACCATGAAGCCAAATAACTCTAGTGGTGTTTGCAATGAGAATGAAAGAGACAATTTGCTCCCTGGACTCATCCATATTTCCAAACACATCTTCAGATGGGAAGACAGCCAAAATATTCCCCTCAGGGAGGCAAGCAGTGGCAGAGGGGAGAAGAAAAGCATCACTGCTCACTAGATTTCCAACAGCTGTAAAAAGGCTAATATCAGTTAAACCCTGTAGCTCGGAGCACAGTGGGAGGTAAAGAACTCTTCACTGGGAATAACTATAACTACAAAAACCTTCCTGCTGGCTCCCCAGTCATCACAGGAACCAGCAGTTGTATCACCCGGACAAGCTTTCCTGAGCAGGCTTCGTGCTGTGCCTGTTCCTTGGAGGATTTCACTGCCATCCCATGCAGTCCTGTCAAAGCACAAAGGTGTCTGAGGCCACAGATAGTAAGGAAAAACCACAGAGTCTGGTCCCCCACTGTACAGAAGCTTGAACATGCTCCTGTGTGGCCAGAAATCCAGGGCCAGGGATGCCTCCCTGGGGAGAGGGAGGAAGATGCCCAACCTGCTCTACCCTGCAGTGACACTACCCAAGCTAAAATCAAAGGACACAATCAAGTCATTTTTCACCCACAAGTGATGAGAATGGATTTTTGAGGCTGACTGCAGCCCTCAAAATGGAATCTTACCCAGTAATTCCTGATTGAACATGCCTGTACTTCAGCATTGCCTTAGTTCAGGAGCTCCAGTCCTTTTGAAAAACGCTGCAGAGTGGGGGAAGCTGGTGTACCTACATGGCTTTCTGAATATTGTTGTTATTTAAATTTTTGTGCTCTCTTTTTAGCCCTCAGCTTCCATTTCATTGTGCCATTTTTGGTAGATGACAGTATCATATCCTTCCCCTGCACTGACTTGTGCAGAGTCTGGTCAAGCCACTTCTTAAGAGTCAATAAAGTATACTGAACTACCAAAAATGCCAAGCTCAGGGTGGTTAATCAAATTATTTACTGACTTCCATGTACTGTTTTATGGAAAGCTCTACAGCAGTGCAAAGAAACCTTTCTTTTCTATATTTTCTACATATTTAATAGGATGTTTCTCTGTCTAAAATTATCCAAACCAATTAAGCTGTCATGTTTATTTCTTGCCTTCTTACTGTCCTTCATCTATTAAAAGTGTTACAGTTGTAGATGAGATAGAGAGAGAAATCTCTCAGAAAGCCACTTTCCTTATTGTTTGCTGCCCTTTTGCCCTCGGAAACACAAAGTGAAGGACTAGGTAAATACTGCTGCAGTTGCTGAAGCCCTCTGAGGGCATATGTCACAGTATCCATAATTGGATTGTCTCTTACTGCCTAATTTCCCATGGTAATTCCTGGCTGAGGAGCTGCTGCTCCTGGTCCCATCAGCCAAGCATCGTCACTGCTAGGGAGGGCAGGGAGTCGCAGGCTTCCTAGAAAACCCATCTCAAAAACACTGCAGCATGGAGGCTGTTTTTGAGGGAAGGTGTTTTCTGAATGTTCTCTGCTTGTACGTAAAACTCCCCACATGCAGCTGGCTCAGACAGACAGGACTGGACACAGGACAATGTTTGAAATGGCAATGTGGCACTTGGCTGGTCATGAAAGCAGCTGAGACCACAAACATTTCTGAGACCCAAAGGCACAAAAAAAAGCAGAATTGCTGCTGCCTGTGATTTACAGATACCACGTGGACTTCGGCAAGTCTCTTTTGAACAGACACATTCACCCATCTCTTAAGAGTAAGCAAGGGGCATGATAATCAAGGTGTGAGCCAGTCTCTGAAAATGCAAATACAATAGATATTCTTCAAATATCTGCCATTACTCTTCTTTTTTTTAATTTAAGAATAAATCCAAGCCTTTTCAATTTTAACAAAAAAATGCTAGATTGCAGCCCTTTAGAGATTTCATTAGTGCTCTTGGTGCCAAAAAGCTTTGGGTAATTAACTTAGGAAAAAATGGTACTTAAAAGGGCATAAGATACAAGCTTAATAATGCCACACAGATAATGAATCTTCCCTTAATGATAAAGGGCATTTGTCCAATATTTTCCAAGCATTTTGAAATCTAATTTAATCTGACAAGGATGAATATGAGTAAATAAAACATGAAATTTACCAAGTGGTTGCCAGTCATACGAACACTCCTCTGCTTGTAGCATTGTGTCTCGGTCATTTCAATGGCTTCAGCAGATACTTGAGTTTTTTAATGGGTTGCACAGACTCAGTGTCCCACTGTCTGTGTGATGGTGGGGCAGAAGAGGACAGGACTGCTGAAACATTGACCTTTTCTTTGCCCTTAATTTCCACCTTGTTCTATAACACTGATATTTGAAGTTACCAATTGAATGTGTGGTGTGTTGTTAACATACTGCGCTGCAAACTTTAAAATCTGGAGGTCTGGGGATTTGCAGGCAGTATGAGAGGCAAGGCTGTAGGCTGTTTTGGGGTAATAAAGCAGAGCAGAAGATCCTCAAGCTCTGCTGCTTCTGGGTCTGCAGCCCTTGTGGCCACTGTTGTAAAGCTGCAGTGGCACTCCTCATGGAACACGGGCTGTTTCAGGCCCGGGAAGAGGTGGAGGAGGCAGGAGACGGGAGTTTGCAGAAAGAGGAGTGAAAGGGCTGATGGGCCATGGCATTCCTGTGAGATCTGCTGCATGCACCCTTAAAGCCATCTATCATGGAAACTGCTGGTTCCTTACAAGCAGGAGCCATCTTTTGCAGAGATGGCAGTACAAAGGGCTTTTTTGGGCTATGGTCAATCCCCTTTTATGGCAGGTACCTTCAATGTGTCTAATAGTTCCCATCTTAGCAGTCTGGGTTTGTCTCCTCAGACCTGAAAGGAGCCCATGTGACAAATGGAGGTATTTATAATAGTGTCTCCAATGTCAGATGTAATGTACCCAAAAGAACTGAATTTCACTTGCTTCTGTGTTGTTCTAAGATTATTTATCCTAACATTACTCCCAACTATAGAGCATGTCCTGTATTGCATCCATAGCTTGAGGTACCTAGGGAGAAATATCAATTGAAGAAACTTTGTCAAACTGCAAGGTAAGATCCACTTATGTTTGACTTCACCAGTGAATCTTTAAATTCTTGGACTGCAGCCATGCTGACATTTATTTCCACAAGAAGTCTCCAATAAAACAGAGTATCTGATATTAATGTGATTGACCTGCTGACCTTGCTGAAACTGCAGGGAAGTAAGTGTACATTTAATCAATTTTGCTGTGCATGTAGAGATCATCATTGTGAGTGGTATTCTGGATATGCTGTTCAGTTACTTGCTCTCTGTAGAAAAGGAGATTTTGGATCCTGGTATCATGTAAAGAATGCAAATGTCCAATAAATGCCTTCCTGTAAGAGCCTGTTGGGAAGAACCTTAATGTTGCAGATGCACAGAGTGCCATGTGCTTTGGAAATTTGGTTTTTCCCTGCTCCCTGAATGCTGTGAGCAACCTGACACCTGGTAATGGGTCACTGCAGAAAGCATGCTCAAAACTGCTGAGTGCAAACCATGGGCTGCCATATGGAAGATTTTGGAGTAAAAAGAGAAAAGCAGAATTCTTCAGAAGCTCAGTGGTTGGGAAGTGCATGGACTGGTGTACAAGATGAGGAAGATGCTAGCAAGGCTTTGCTCTAATAGATTTTTTTTTAATTTAAATTAAACTTAACCCAGATTCTGGTTTTGAGGTTTCTTTATTTTTTTTTTTCCAAATGAATAAGTGACTTTCTATAATATTTTGATGTGAGCAGTCAGAGTTGACTCTTGTGACTTAGTTGTATTTTATCTGATAGCAACCTGATCTGATGACTAACTGTGTAAATTAAGCCCACCATAAAGAATCCTATGTTTGTTTAAGTGGCACTAATTTTTGTGTTATTTGAACTGTAAATTCTGAGCACAGGGTCTACTTTTCTATTTTGTATTTATACAAAGCTGTACACAAGAGTATTACCAGAAAATAATTACAATCTAGTGACGTAAATAAGTGGAGAACTAATTATTTGGCTCCCCTGTGGAACAAGCAGTTTTCCAAGTGGGTAGTCATATGCTGAAGGACTAAAATTTCTCAGGAATATAACATGTTATTCTCCATTCATTCACAACCCAGTGTGCTGTTTTTTAAGATTCAGACTGTGCAGTGTGAAGGAAACTGATACAAAGTGTTTTAAATGATCTGAGCAAAATGCAAAGAAAGATATCTTCATCAGAGAGGAGAGTGCTGCCTTCATGGCTTAGTGGCCTTTGTCTTCTGCTGAAGTCCCCACAAGAGTGTATGACTAACTCACATGCTATCCAGATGAGCTGAATTTTGCAATGGGAGCTCTTTGGATGAGAAATGCACAGAAAAAATAGAGTACCTGTGTTTGAGAAGGTGGTTAAAAAGAGAGTTTTCTCAAGTCTAGCGCTGTGTGATTAGTACAAGTCTCCAGAGTGTGGCTGAGAAGTGAGAGAGGTGCTATCGCAGAGAGGAGATGTTGAGGACCACAGATGCCAGCCCTTGCCCTCACACCAAGTCCCAGACCTGCAACCCAGGTGACCTGGGAAAGGCAGCAGCCTCAGGCTAGCCATCACACACTGTATGTCCTGCCAGCTTTCCTCACTCATCTCACCAGTTTCTTGGCAGAGTCACCATGGAGGTAAACACTTCCTGAAGGAGAACAGCACACCATCATCACTTCCATCAAGAGTTTCCTGTCAACCTTTTTTCCTCTTTAAAAATTCTTCCACTGGGAATATCACATGGCTCTGACTGCAGAAGCTGGGCCAGACTCATATTTTTAAAGATGGTCACAGGATGGCCTCTGATTATTTAGGTCTATTACCTGAGGGCAGAAAGAGAAATAATCAAGAAAATGTGCTCCCTATCCAGCAGAAAATGCCAGTCAACTGATAAATTAACCCCATGTAGAAAAGTCAAAATCAGAAATCCCTGAACCAGTTATCCCAGCAATTGGAAAATGTTTGCAGTTTGCAGATATCCTCTTGTCAGGAATAAGCTGCTGCTGCTCATGTGAGTGCACTTATTCTCCCAGCCAGCAAATGGTGTGCAATGCAGCTCAGGGTACTCTTCTGATGGGAGTGAGAAAGTACCCAGGGAGGGCTGCCCAAACTCAGGCATTTCTGTGCACCTGTCAGCACCCTGAAGCTCTAGAGTTTATTTCAGCTAATGCAAAAACAAGTGAAATTCAACAAGATACTATTTGCTCTCAGTAGGGAAGAATTAATTGCAGAGCAGAGGTGTAGCCATTACTCTAGGGGCCCAAGCTCAACAGCTGATCATTACTCATGGAAAGTAGGAAAAAATTCCAGTCACATATCCATTTGGTACTTTGAAAAAGTCAGATTCCCTATGCAAAACAATTATACACCAGGGCAAACTTTGAAACAGAACTCAGAAGACACACAAATACATTTGTAGACTACTGCAGGGGAAGCCTTGGAGAGCCCTGGTCCTTCTGCTGGCAAAGAATACCTGAGATGGTTACAGAAATGGAACATCTCAGGGAAACAGTGAAAAGAGCAATGTTTGCATCCAAACGGAAAACAAACAGAAAAAGGGAATGTTGCAATTACTGTAATTTGGATATTAGAAACTGGAAAAATTAGATAAGCCAAGGAAAAGAATGCAAGAAACATGCTACAGTTACAGAGAAAAGATCAGTAAGGAAGTCTTTAAAATGTATTAGGGATGGAGATAAACCAAATTATGTCTTTGGATTGTTACCATATTGAAATTATAGAAATGACAACAATTATGCAGATAGGCAAATATTTTTAATGAACAAATACTTCTGTTCTGAACAAACAAACCACAAATGATGCATTCCCACCAGATGATGATACAACAATTTGTATAACAGCAGAAGTTCAGGGGATAGCAAACGACTGTTACAATAGCTCAGCATCTTTGAATGAGAAGTGTAAATAATTTGCAAAGAAGTGTTTTGAAGAGAACTTACATTTTTTTTTCTGGCCTGCTGATGCTGGTTTTGCAGTGATCATGGAGTACTGGCAGAATTGCAACAGGAGAAGAAAATATGCTATTTAAGGGAAAGTTGAATGGTTTGGATGACTGCTGAGTTCTGATTGTGTGGAGATAATGGATCCCAGACAATGAGGAAACAACTGCAGAAATTAAAAAATAGGAAGGGATATCACTAATGCCCATCAACAGGAATAGATCTCCTAAAACTGACTAGATTTTTTTTTTATTATGAGATTACAATTTTGTTTAATAAAGGGAATAGTGTTGATTTAAGCTTCTGTAAAATATTTGACTTGGTATTCAACAATGTAATGTTCAAGAAGCCAGTTCAGTACAAAGTCAACACAGCACACAAAGTGAATCAAATATGAGCTAAATGATTACCTCTCCAAGACCAGTTGATGTGGGCATGTTTCAAGAGGAATCTCCACAGAAATCACTGCTTGGTCTCAATGAAGGCAGTTTTACTGGTACCTGGAAAAAAACCACATGAAGCCCCATCAGATCTGGCTGGCCACTGACCTGTGGTAGGGCAAGAAGTGAACAGTGGAAAGGAGAGGTCCCTGATGCAGGGGCAAGTGTTGTGCTTAGCCAAACATGATGAAACCACACACATTTTCTTTTCGTTCCATACATTAACGATGGATTTTTGGTTATTAGTAGGTGATGATACCTAAAGTGTTTTAGGATACATTTTCCTCCAAGCAGCTCTCATGCTGGGTGCCAGCACAGAGCCAGGCAGTGAGGGGACAACACCCATGCCGAGGTGACACCCTCCCTGTGTTGGGTATACACGTGGGGATCAGCAAAAGCAGGTCTAAGCTGGTGCATCTGCCAGGGGGAGGATGGAGGAGGAAAAGGGCAATGGGTTCTGATGGCACATCCTTTCCTGGTGCCAGCCATGGGGACACTGCCGAACACACAGGCTCAAAGTCATGTATTCATGTAATTAAGGCTGTGCCAAAGGCAACCGAGGATGCTGAGCTCCCAAAGTGAAAATCTCCCCAGAGAGATGAAAAATGGTCTTTAGAATTTTAATTCCCCACCCCAGCTGAACATAACAGAGATCACAGCCTAAAAGTAGAGACCTTGTAAGCAGCAGATTTACCTATGACAGGAAGGATTGCAGAAGTGTGATGGTTATTTTGACTGAAGATGAAAGTGTTGCATTGCCCAGCCTTATGGGAGGCCACAAACTTGTGATGGAAACAATTACTTTAGAAAGAAGGAAAACCTATAAATTTGATACTGTTTCTTGAAAGTAATGATCAGACATTTTATATTTTTTAAGATGACGAATTATTTATTTTATGAATGAATTATCTTTTTTATTTAAAAAAATTCTGGGAAAACTAATGTAAAACAAATGACTTAACAGAGATCCCCAAAAGCTTTCCAGTGTAGCTATTATTTCACATCCTATTTCCAGGGAAAAGTCTGTTTAAAGTTTCTATTTATTCAGACAGCGTTATCTGAGCGTGTGAAGCATTTCTTAGTTTCATCTGTCAGTTCCTGCCACTGAAATCAAAGGCTTTACCAGGGGGCCAAACCTGTTGTGCTGCTTTATTACATATTAGTCATTCCCAACTCTCCTCCAGCAGCTGAAGATCACAGTGATTTGTCCTCAGTGGAGGCAGCGCTGTGCTGCTCCTCCCACGCCTTGCCAAAAGGCTATTTCCTTTTGATGCGATATAAGCTGAAAGCAGCTTATCTGCAGGCTCCTCCTGAACACCCCCCTTGCTGTGCTAAGGAAACAGGAGTCCATGGGGGAGCACACAACTCCTCAGGGACAGGGGACAGAACCAGGCTCTTCATAGTCAGCCCAGCCCAGGAGCCTGATATGCACAGTGGGGAGCCTCAGATGGAGTCCAGCTCCCACAGAGGGGGCGTCTGGTACAAATGTAATAAGAAATATATAGAGCTCCCAGCCAGACCAGCAGCCAGCTCAGTGCACTGGCCAGTCTCTTGATGTGCTCATCTCAAGCTAACTTCTGCTCCAGATGCCTGCATCTGAGTCTTACTGTGGATAGGAGTGTGTGAAGACACACATTTTCTGGCAATCTTTGTGCATTTATTAAGTTTTCTTAATAAATTATTAAGTTTTCTCAAAGTTGCTCCTTTTTTATTTTAACAATCTGGATGAAGACTTGTTCTTAGAATGATGTGGTTTTTTCCTAGTGGGCTGAAGAATTTATGTCTCCGCCGTGTTTGTTGCACTGCAAGGGAAAATATGAACATTTTAAAAAATAAACATACAAAATGGATTTTGAACCCACATTTTTGGAGTGATTCAAAGTAATTGCAGCACTACAGATTTTCAAGAGTGCTTTGGGTTTCTGGGCTTGCAGAGTTTCGAGCAATTTAAAATTAATGGAGTACTTAAAGTTTTTAAGAGCACTTCAATTTGCAAGTGATCAGAGTTCAGGGATGCAGAGAAAAAGTAAATTAAAATAACTGGAAGTGTTTTTCAGAGCATTTATCGTAACTGTGGCATAAATGGCACCATGTTCAAGGGCTGCCAGCACTTACATTGTGTCCTGTGTGCCATGGAGCTTTATGGCAATCAGCTCTTCAGCAGTATCAACTGGCTGATCATGGCCTCTTAAGAGGAAATTTATACTTCTAAACAGTAAAACACCTGCATATTCTTTGGGCAAATTTTTGTTGTTGTTGTTTTTCTTGGGTTTTTTGGGGGTTTTTTTTGTTTGTTTTCTGGGTTGGTTTTTTTTTTTTTTGTCAAAAGCTTCTTTCAACATATTTGAAAGGACTTAGACCTAGGTGAAAAGTTAGGGAAAACTGCAAGGCTAAGTTGAAAGATGTCACCACATGTGCTGCTGGTTGGATGTGATGTGCAACAGCCCTTTTGGGCACCCACATGCTCACAACAGTCTTCTGGCACCATTACACCTCTAGGCTTAATTTCCAGTTCTCTGGTTTCCCCTGAATGCCTCAGTGTAGGAAGACAGCAGGAATGGCATTCCTTCCTCTGCACAGGGGTGTCTATAGTCATATCTAAAGGCATTTAAATACACAGCGCCTAAAAAAAATGGTTTTGAACACATTTGTTTACCTTAAAGAAGAGAAACTATCAGATCTTACAAAACCAAAATGAAATGAAGTAACCCTCTGAGATTTCCTAGAAAAAACACTCATGGAGGTATCTTTTCATGCTAGGATGAAGGCAGTTACACTGCTACGAAAGCACTTGCACAAATTAAGGTCTAATGTAGATCCTCAATGGACTATCAGGGCATTTCCTTGTGTATCTATTGAAACTTGTGAGTAAGAAATTACTTCTCAGTTGTTCCATTCATCTGCAATAAATCTCATGACTGTAGAGGGAAAGATGCCATCCTGAAATTATAGCTTCCCTATCAATGTGCTTGAACAGGTTACCCAGGGATTGTCATTTTTCATCTGAAAGCAGACATCAGAGTTCCTTTTTAAAAGTGTTATTTGAAGTAGTAGATAATGTGGAGAAAAGAGCTGACAGCAGAAAGGAAAATAACATTTGCACATCTTGCACAGCGATTTGAGAGAAGGCAGGTGCCAGAGGAAGAGCCGTTCCAAAGTGCAGGGGAATGGTAGGGAGGTTCCATCTGCAAGAGGGGAACTACCTGGGCTTGAACTCCAATTTGACTTCTCTCTAAAGGTTCAAAGTTTTTGCTCTTTGTTTTCTTTCAGCACACACCTAACAAATCCTGTCAAAAAGAGCTGATAACTAGTTTCAGAAATAACTCAGGCCACAGAAAATGCCCACAAACTTCAGTGCAATGAGTCCTGCCCACGACTGTGGTTTCTGAACATTACAAAGAAAGAGGAGGAGGATGTGAGGGGGAGGATTTTCCTGCTTAGATAGCACTGTAGATGCAGAAGGGATCAGCTGGAAGAAGCAAATGGTTCAGCAAACCTACACATTCATGAAGAGGGGGAAAGGTGAAATAGAAAGAATTTGAATGAGAAAGTTTGAAAAGTTTCTCATCTTTAAACTATATATTCTTACGAGGAGAAAAGAGAAACAAAAAGCCTAATAGAGGGAACCTCCAATGGTAACAGATAACACTATAACCCTTCCACTCCCCTAGATCAATGCCATGGACTACCGTTGTGCTCTTGGAGACGGAGGCTTGTTTGTGAGAAAGGAACCACCTGAATTTGCCTGTGCCACCTAATTCAGCAGGGCAAAGGTGGGACTTCCCTTCCCTGGGAGGTGTTCCAAGGCCCACCAAACAAAGACATCGAAAGAGCTGGATTAAAGCAAATGAACTCCCTATTAAGTAGTGCGAACAACCCAATAGTATGTGAATTCCCCTGTGGCATGGAGCCTCCCACTGAATGGCTTTGTTGTCAGATCCTGGATGGTCCCAGGTCCTGCTGGGGCACATACCTGACAGCTGTGGGTTTTTGGGAGCAAACCAAACCCAGCTCTCAAGAGGTGAGAGGATGAGTTTCTTGGCAGTTTGGCAAAGGAACCCCCATTTATGTGAGCTGTGATAGAAGTGCAACTTCTGCAGCCCAGCACGGGGTCATGGAGAACACCAAATGAGAAGTCAGAAGAGGTGGGGACAGTTCCCCACGCCTCCATGAGTGCTGCCCTCTTACCCTGCTCCTTCACCCTCCCTTCTGTGAGCACAGCATGGTTACAAGAGAAAAGCATTGGGCCACCTTTTACTAGGAAAAGGGCTGAGAAGAGAGGCCACCTGATCCAACATCACAAACCCACTCCCTCCTAATCTGCTCTTGATTATCAAGCTATTTAATCACTCATCACAAAACTCTGTGCAATATCAGGTAGCAGAAATATGCGCCCTGTAAATTAGTGGTCTTCATTGATGGGTGCTGTGTGTATGCCCCGAAGGAATATTGCTGAATGGGGATAATCAGGCATATTTATTTCCTGAGGCATTGGGAAATAGCCTAAGATTCAGTAGTGATGCTTTTAGATCGCTATAGGTAGCTGTAATCGAACTTATTTTATGCCCTGGATTATGAAAACATTGAAGACAAGATACTACACCTAATATTGTGAGATACAAAAGTGTTTGTCATGGAATATGACACATAAGTCAACATGCCTGATTTTTAAGACATTTATTGCTAAGGTTTAAAAAAAAAGACCCGCCCGAGGTGCAAATAGGCCGTTTAAGGGATTTTTTTAATTGGGAAGTTATGAGCAAGAAAGTGCAACACAAATGCCTGTTTTGTGCATTGGTTGTTATTACAATTAATAAGTGCCTTCAGCTTTACAGAACTCTTTGGAAAGCCTCTATAGGATAGACAATGCAATTATGTCTGGAGAAGGGAATCACACCTCCTGCTGAATAATTTACAAGGACACTAAATAAATAGGCAAATAATAATTAATTAAGAAGCTTAATGTGTTGATTTTTTAGTGTCTAATTATACCACTGCTTATATTAGTTACAGGTAAGAGTCAAAGAAGTGGAGGCAGAATGGTTTAAAGAGTTTTCCCTGTTTAAAAAAAAAAACAACCCAGAGGAGTATGAGCTGGGAGCTTGAATTACAAAAGAGGTAAAAGAGATGATGAGATGGGGAAGGAAGTGCTTCATTGTAAAAATTTAATCATATTGTATAATAAAATATTTTTATCATTGAAATACTTGAATGTAAACTTAGCTTCCCTATTGAAATTAAGTACTTAGTGCTCTGACTCTCCAAACACAAACATGAAACAATTTGACTTTGTGAATTTAAAGCAGTTCTGGCCTGATAGACTTGGGTTTTCTGCTCATCAGGAATGTGCAAGAAGCCATGTTGATCATCCAGAAATACTGCCATCATCTTCTATCACAAGCTAGACTATGGCAATGACCATTCTTCTTAAAAAAAAAAAAAAATTAAAAGCGTTTTCCAGTCTCCAGTGAATGTGGCTTTTTGAGGTTTTCCCATCCTTGCTAGGGTGGAGGAGCTTCACTGGAGTGAGGATAGCAGTGATGAATCACAGAATTTACCAGGAATGGTAAAAAGGCTGCGGCCATCATCTTCCCTGTCCCTTGCATCCTCCCACCCTCTGCCACTGGGCAGGTGACTGATGCCCGCCACAGAACACCCGTTCTCATGGTGTCTGAACATGCTCTGCATCTTGCTGAAGCGGGGACCAGAAGATTGTGCTCCTCCAGTCTGAAGGGCCAGACCTTAACGGGTGATGAACCATCCACAAGCTGCACAGAATGCTGAGCCCAGCTGGGAATTCAGACCATGAATTCATGAAGCCCCTCTCCGCACAGCTGAGCTGGGATGAAGCACCTGCTCCTCACCCCACGGCACCGCTGTTGGGAGCATCCAGCACAGCGGCACCACGTGAGGGGTGTCCTGTGGTCCCACTGTCTGCTGGAGCTCAGCAGGGCAGGACTGGCCCCTGCTCCCCAGTTAACACCCAAGACAAACACGTCCCTGCTGTGTCACTGATGCTGTGTGCACAGGGATCCTGATAACTAACCTGCTTTGTAGGAAAAGCACAAACCATGACAGTAATTTACTTAACTCCCATCAAACAACAATCTTTATACCAGGTGTAATTTCTGATTGTAGTCTGGTTTGATTTCAGTTTTACTCTGTGGCACAGAGATTCATCAAGCCAGCATTATAAAGCACCATAAAGCATGGAATATGAACTTACTATCTTCACAGTTGAAAAAATGTTACAAATTGTATGAAGGGGTGTTAAAGTTTTTATGAAGGCAAGATTTTATATGTGTTTAATAAGGAACAAATTTAAAAATGGAAAAAGTAAGAAGTGGAGGGAGAAAGGAGGTAAAATGCAAAGAATTAAATAAAAAACTTATAAAAAATTATGATATGCAGAAGAGAATATTTGAACTACTTCCTAGCCTGCTTCTTTTCCCCATCATGGACTGGTGTCACAGCTTTAGTCCCAAATGTATACTAATTTGCCAGGCTACCCATGGCAAGGGAAAAGGAATGCAGACCCACTTGCCACATCCCAGCTGTTGGTGGTATTCCTGTAGGGTGATAACTTAAAGGTCATGAACTTCTGATTTGCAGACCCTGTTATATTTAGCTGTGGCTGCTAGTTTGAAGCTGTCTGACCTGATTCTTCCCTTCAGGTCTCTCCCTCTGGATCTGCAGCCCTGTCCATTGATTTATATCACCACGGGTTTAAATCTGTTCAGTTTCTCTGGATATTATTAATTCTCCACTGTTGCCAAGGATAGAATTGTTCACTATAAATCAGAGGTCTTCATAAATTCTCTTTGTCGTGTGTGGTAAGCATGGATTGAAGTTAATTTTCGCAGCCCCAATGTGAGGCCTGTTATTGCTCATATTTTCTGTGTACTCAGTGTGGTAAAAATAACACTGATACAAATACTTCCCAGAAAACCATAAACCACAGAGAACCTTTACATATTCAGCTAAAATCTTTGCCTGCAGGAGCCATACAGGTTTTCCTGATCCCTGTTTGGAGGTGATTCACAGCTACACCAATAATGCTACGCACAAAAAGGGGAAATATGCATAGTTTTATCAACACTACCACCTAGATATTTTTCAGAGAATTTGTAGGTCTTCATCTGTTTAACTGTGTATGTGTTTTCAATTCAAGTAAAAATGTATTAGGCTGAATAAGATCTCACAGGTATTTTTGTTTAATGCCCAGGCTGCTGTTGCAATGAGAGCTCGAGAGACAGGCAGGCCAGAAACCGCGGTGCTTCATCTGGTTAGGAAATTAAGTGATGTATGCAGAGTGAATTCCAATGAGGAGTCCCACAGTAGGTCTGAAGACCACAGGAGAAGATTACCTATTATTTCGACTCATTTTAAACCCCTCTTCAGCTAGCAAGAAATTGAAAAGTTTTGTGTTAATGAAGGATGGACTCTGATAGTGGTAACCAGTAATATCTATTCAGATACTGAGGCTTGTTTACTGTGTGTAGTTCGTTGAGAAAATTTCATTTTCAGATGAAGGCAGATAAGTTCATGACCACTGAGCTCTGGGAGGGGATATCAGCTCCACAGACATAAGGTGGCACAGACTAAAGATCTCTTGGAGAAGGATAGGCTGAGCAAAATGGAAGGATGACAAAAATCGGGATGTTCTGGAAGGGGTAGTTGTTCTCTCTAAAAAAGGTGAAGGTATAACAATAATGTTAGTTATCTCTATTAAATTCACATAAATAATACATTAATTGGAATGAAGGCCTGGTAGATTTTTTTTTCACTATTGTAACAGTTCTCCTTAGTTGATGACTCCTAAAGGGTATCTGCAAGTCACTCAAAAACTATATTCTTCATTGCTGGCAATGTGGCCAAAGCGCTGAGTAGCTTCCTTTCCTCACTTCTGGGAGCTGTCCTTCATGCATTTGAATTCTCTGTTTGAAGAAAGATGGTTAAAATAAAATGACTTAATTATCAAGCAGAACAAACGAACAAAGATGTTTAATTAAATAAACCCGGAAACCTCGAGGAAAGAGGGAAATCTATAAAACAAGCGAAGGCAGACAGATTTGTCAGCAGTGGTGCAAGGGTGTGAAAGTCCCTAATGATAGTAGAGATACAAAGGGAGGAGGAGAGCAACATTTCTGCTCAGCCAAGCCTGCAAGCAACAGAATTACTGAACTAGGAAGACAACCTGTCCTGCTTCACAGGGCCCTTGCAGAAAGAAACATTCAGCAGCCTCTGCCTGTATTGTGCAGAGAGCAGACAGTCAATGAAGTTCTCCTGTAAGAAAGATACTAATATTGAATGCAAGTTGGCTTGCTGGGCATGTTGCTCATCCTGTAGCTCGAAGCTAAATCCTGTAGCTGAAAGCACAGCCAGGCAGCAAATATTGATGGTTATTAAAGCCCATCAATAGGCTGCAATATGGGTAACTATTAACTATGATGTTAAAACAAGCTTTTGAGTTGTTAAACTCTAATGTAAAATTAATTGATTAATCATTCTTTAATGGTTGGTTCTTTATAATCTATAAATTCACCTTTACTATTAAATGAAATGTAAACTTGTGTTTGCCACGGCATCAACACCACCACTGTGTACAAAAGTGCAGCACTCTGCTTGCTCTGCCCAGCCGCCCCATGATCATCCTCCTGCTCTGCCTGGGTTGATCTCCCATAAAGGAAAAAGCAGATTTGCGCCCTTACAATCCCGCCACACCCAGTAACGTAAAGTCTGTTGCTCCACCCTCCAGCCAGGAGCAGACATCTCGCTGTCCTGAGGGGTATTTTATCCCATTGACTGGAGATACATCACAGGATTTAACATATTTTCCAAAGAAATTCCACTGATTATTCATGTAGAGTGAAAACCAAAGACTTTTTAAAATGTTTACTTCCCCTTTATAGCTGGCAAATTGGTTACTGGTTCAGCTCCATTGAAATCACCAGCAAATGACAGTAAAATTACTTTTACAGCATGAAATACAGAAAACAGAAACTCCCTGTTAATTTCGTTGGGTCCTTACAAGTGCTTCAGAGATTTTGTTAGCAGAGGTGCTAACATTATCATCTTGTGCTACTTAAAACCCAACACATTTCTCACTATGTTTTCAAACATAACACTTGATTTTATTTTTAAATATTGATGTGGCCTGTGAAAATTTCTTGGAAATCTTCTTTGGAAAGGGCAATACTGAGTAATTCTGGTTTTATCTTTAAGGGACCTTTCTAGCACTGTGTGTTTTTCTCTTCTGGGAGAAAGGTTTAACTTGCTTTAGAGAAAAAGCAGGTTCTATTAAGAAAAGTGATTAGCAAATGCTTATATAACTTGCTGAAATATAAAATTAGATTCTGTTTTCAAGCTGCTGACCTACTAGATTTCTTTGTGTCATGTGGAGTTCTAACACAATAGCAACTGTGAAAGTAGTGCTAAAATTGGAGCTGCAAAACTTGACTGCTTTATTTTTCACTTTCCTATGTAACACAACAAAACTGGAGGGTCTAGCAACGCCGACGGTGCAGAGGAAAGCTGGAGTGGGATGTACCAAGCGTGGAGCAGGAGGGGCTTGGCCTTCTTTAAGAAGACTGAAATCTGTCTCTGTTGCCACAAGGAGTTGTTTTGTATTGGACTGTCTGGGCGGAGGATAAAACCCCTTCAATTTTCAGCAGAGCTGAGCATCTGCTACTTTTAACTTCTAAAAGCAGTGAGAGCATGTTGATACACAAGATACTATTTTGGAGACTTTATTCAGCCAAAAGCTAACCACACCCAATATCTGCATAATTCTGTGAGGCAGGATAATTCCCTTTGGGATTACCTCAATTTCGCATCAGGTGCTCCTACCTGCAGGGCCCTGGACTGCCAAATGCCTTAGGTTGCAGACATACAGCCCAGAAGACCTAAACCTAAACCTGCTCTCTGGACAGTTCTCCAGACCCTGAGTCACCTCCATGAAAACAAGTTTCCCTGGAGTTTGCACACGGCTAAATTAACTGCAATTCAAACTTTCCTGTGAATAATTCACTGCCTTGTTAAGTATGTGACTAGTCAAATCAATTTAATATTCCAGTCATAGAAATCATATTAAATAAACCAAACCCATGTATTGCAATCTTATTTGGAACATGCTATTATTTTGTCTTGTAACCTCACACACTGAATAAAAATAATATATCTATTCTAATATCCTTAAGGAAGGAAAGGTGCTGGAACAAAATGTTTTCCACTCTGAAACTGACAGTTCTACTTATTCTTCCATGTATTGATGATGGAGAAGATACAAATAGAGTACAAATGGCACACTTGTCTGATCATAAACCATGGATACCCAATCTGGCTAAGCCTACAATAGGCTGAAAGGGTGTGGATACTCTTTGGAAGGAGCAATGATGCTGCCAAAGCCCAGCCATGTGCTCATCAACCCTGTCCTTATTTTGCTGCCAGAAAAACGTTCCCAAAAATCGTGTTGCGAGCACCTGTGTCATCTAACAGTGATCCTCTGCAGCATCACTCTCGGGGCATGCAGCCAGGGCTAGGGGTGCAGGCTCTTGGTCTCATAATTACATGTGCTGGTCATTTGCCCTTCAAAATTTTATTTTTGTAGTAGACTTGAACATTTGAAAATTGTTAAGTAGAGTGTGAAACCTCCTGTGAAACTTCCAGCTCATGGAAATCCAAAAACTCTCTAAAGAGGGCATGAGATAGGTCAGTATCTGAATCCTAGAAGGTTTTCGTGGTTTACTTGTTAAGCAAGGACGGAACATTTTGACTGTGCTGGAAAGATGAGGACTCACACTTCGTGTTCTGACCTGAAGTTCTTCAAGCACTGTTTACCTCATGCATCATTGTAGGAAAAAGTACAAAGGAAAGCACACCAAGATGTTCAGTGACTGCTTCCCCTGTGTGACAGACCATGGCCATCCAAAGAATCCAGCTAATAGCACAAAACCACGTTCTGTCCATCTGGTAAGGAAAAAGGGGGAAAGGAGAACAAATAGCAGAGCTCAATTCAATTGCCTCCTAAGGAGATTACATTTGCTGGTTAATATGTTTTTCTTGACCTGGCTACTGATGAGTTTGAGGGACACTGTCAAGATGATTCATGGCAGTGAAGGCTGGAAAATCAAGCACATTTTTGGTAACTTAAGACCAAGGAATCATTTGATCCTTTCCTCTTGAAAGGAGGACTTTCCTTGGTAGTGACAGCTTGTAATGGAGACTCAGCATTTATCAAAATACCTCCGTCAAATTTCCTGTAAGACAATTAAGAATAGAGATTGTTCTAAATTTTTATAAGATACACACATGTGAGGTAATAAGGAATAGTATTTAGGGTGTTGTCTTTATATTTGACATCAGGATATATCAAATAGAGAAGTGTTAATGTGGAAAGTTGCTGGTATGGACTTACAATGTACTTGATGAATTTACTTCCTCTCCCTTTTTTCCTGCAGTTTCCCTATTTTTGATATTTTTTTGTATTCCAAAATGGAAGTCTCAAACCAGCCAAAGCAAGCCTCAGGCAGAGCTAACAAAAGAGGTGTTTAAGTGAAATATTGGCCTGATGGGCTCACAGCTTAGTTTGCTATTAGTTAAGTCCCACCAAGAGCCATTGCAATTAACCTAGGATCCACAGTGGAGAATTCCTAGGTGATGTTCCTTTTTATTAGGAAAACAAGGCAACCCCCTAAAATAAGATGTAATATAAAATTGTCAAGCTTAGAACAAGATCCCATAATTTAACTCTAAATAAGGAAAAATCTCACACAAGTGAGGGACCTTGTAGCCTAAGATATAAATGAACATGCTGAATGCTTTAATCTGTTTCCAAGGGTGATCTTCATCACCCTTGTTCGGTGATGTTGTTCCAGACCAGGGATGTACCCTGGGTGAGGCCCCCATGACTGCTCACCCCCATCAAAAATTGATCCCTCGTCCCTGCTTCTGTCTCGCACACTGAACCTACTTGAGCTGAAGGTCATTGTCAGCTGGGATGCTCAGAAGTTTCTCTGAGCTGTGGCTGCAGACAGAGAGGAATGTGCAGATGAGCTGAGACTGATAATCATTCCTCTTGCTGAGTAAGTAAAAGTAAAAAAAAAAGAAGCCTGTTCCCAGCTGTGGTGGCCAAGTTGCTGCTTGAAGCCATGTCAGCAGCCAGACTTCATTTTGCTCAGAATCTTGGTCTCTGCTGCAGGTTTGGCTGAAACAGCACTCAGGGGAAGAGCCAAGAATCAATTCCAAGGAGCTAACTGATCAGAAATCTGGGTGCAATATCCTGCTGTTGAGTTGTCAAAGGGCAGGTGGGAATAGCTGCCAAAGGCCAGGCATGGATGGGCATCTCCACACTGCATTTTGGCTGCTGAACTGGCTAAATGCTGGAGAAATCTTTCAGCCTGAGGATGCCCTTCAGTCCCTGGTGGGCAGCATCTGTGCAAAGTGGGATGCTTTTTTCTCTTGGGCAGAGAATGCATGATCCCTTCTGGTGCCAGTCTTGGCTGCCACAAACTGACCTTAGGGCAGGACTTTCTCAGCCCTCAAAGGCAGAGAAAAGGTTGGGCAGCATTTGAAAAACGTGCAACTCACAGTCATTTCATGCTAGACCTTGCCTGGTCCGACCCCAGAAGCTAATATAATGAAATTCATCATACACAAAATAAGCACAGCAATATCAATAACCACTAGAAAGCACAGCAGCAATGATAAATATTAATCTAGAGAAGTGCCCAATAGATGACAATTGCAGGGAAAGCAGGTTACCTAATGCACAACTAATAGCTGCTTGCAGTAACAAAATTGCAAATAAATAATAAACTATTAGAACCTGATCTGTGCTGTCTCTAGAACAGGAAACTTTTTGAGTTGTTCTCCTTTGGGACTGTGGGGCCACCAAGGCAACTGCCTGATCTACCTCAGCCACAGGTCTGTCCCAAATCCTGCCGGCTGTCGGAGGATCAGCATCTGTTACCTGTATCCTAGTTCTGACATTTTGCCATACAAGATACCTTCTGAAACTCATGGCAGTAGTCAGCTTCTGATCCATTTTTTGGTGTATTTAACACAAAATTTTAATGAACTGAATAAATGTTCAGGGTAGTATAGACCTCAGCTTTGCTTCATATCTTGAACAAAACACCCCTTGAAGTAATCAGATGTTAATGAAATAACAACAGCCCGATTCATAGCTACCAGTTTGTAAATGTCTACATTGTAAATAAATAGCTGAAATATGCTGTTTATCCCAGAAAAAAAGTGATGCTTTGTGAAGTTAAATCAAATGTGTATTATGCGTTACAATTCTTACATTTCTTATTCTATCAGCATCCACTTTCATTTCCAAATTTCAGTCTGGTGACAGTACTTAGGAATCTTGTTGCATTTATGGGTTGCTTGGGATGGCTTTACTGATGCAATGTTAAAACAAAAACAAAATCCCTCCCCCACTCAGTTAGTGATATATTTGAATGGACTTTAGCAGATTTTTATATAGTAATCTGGTTGCAAATAAGTGAACAGTTTTAAACCTACATAATGAACTCTTTGTTCTTGAACAGCTTTACATTACTTAAAGCCTTTCACCCAGCTTAGGTCTGCAAGTTCTTTCAAAGCATTTTCTTTTTGGATACAATGGTATCTGAAGAGGGATGTAAAGGTTAAAATGCAAAATAATATTCTGCTGAGCAGCTGGAAACTGTGTGGATTGAAGGTGCCCAAGCTAAAACAATTCCTCCTTTGAGTTATCAACCTCTCCACTTTTTCTATAGAAATAATTGCAAGTAAATTGTGCTGGTGTCAAGACAAGGCATTAGCATGGCAGGACGAATAAACCAGCTACTGAACTTCGGATGTGGCCTGCAGATCCTTCATGGCCCCAGTGCACAGCAGCGCTGGCCAGCCAAGCCCCTCTCCCCTCCATAGATAAAGGAGACTTTAATGTAAAACTTGGGCATAGTCATGAAGTTCTTCTCAGAGCCCTTCAGTGCCAGCAGTCCTTCAGGGCGATGCAAACAAGATTGCCTAACCACAGCTCCTGAGATAAAAGGGGAAAGAAGGATGGAAAAACCCCCATGAAATCCATACAGACACAAAGGGCTTCCCACAGGGCTGAAGCTGCACGAATAGGGATTAAATGGATGCATTAGCCAATATCTCTCTGAATGGCCTGGGCTCTTTGCTCAGTTTCTGCTGGACAAATGCTTTAGTTTAACACTGCTATGATTTAAATGCCCATACATAAAGTCAAAGAGACTTCACTGAGTTGTGAGTTGTCTCCGATTTGACAAATGATGCTGTCCTCTCTCTTCACTCGTATAGCTTTTGTGTTAAGACCAGAATTAAGGAGATATTTAATCCTAGCCCTTCCTTACCTAACCTAATAATACAGCTTTTGTTATAGGGATGGTGCAATCACTGGTGGATATATTGTAAACCTGTACTTTATAAAATAATGGTGAAGTGGTAACTGAGAGCAAGATTCTTCTCTTGCCAGTAAGCGATGCTCAAATAGTTCTCTTTTGATAAAAAGAAAAACAAACAAAAAAGGAAAAACACCAAACAAAAACAAAGAATCAAAAAAAAACAAATAAAAACAAGCAAAAAGCAGGGGAGGAAATAGCTATACTGTCATCCCAAGGTTGTAGAAGTCATTGATTAAACTTCTGGGAAGTCTCATTAATACATCAGCTTTCCCTGAACTCCCCAGTGACATGCATGATAAAATGCATTTTTCTAGCGTTTGAGGACTAAAAAGAGAGCCCTTTAGAATGATGGCACAGAGTGAAGGGGACACCACTGAACTTTTGTCAGAGAGTGTCAGGTAACGTTTCACAATCATGTTTAGCTGATTTTCTGATTCCTGGAGTTCTTGGACTGAGTCCTAGACGTGGTGCAGTGTCTGGAGAGTCCCTTGCTGACAAGCATCCTGCCACAGCCATGCCTTATCTCTCCCAGTTTTGGTGCTGCCGAGACAGCCAGTGCCAGCCTGCTGCTGCCAGAGATGGACTGGTTCACACAGACCCCCTCAGCCCTCTGAAAATGGGAAGTAAACTACCTCAGATAGAGCCTGTGTGTAGGGAAGGCTGGCACGCTATTGTAGGGATCCTGGCTGACCTGATCCTGGTCAGAGCCTGAGCCTGTCCACCCACCACCCCCTCCTACTGAAAGACCAAGGAAGGTCAAAGCGTGTCTTTCCTGTAGCTAAATAAAGCACCAAGCTCCATGTAAAAAGCCAAACTCTTTGTTTAACACCTCTCCATCCTGGATGAGGGAGCCAAGTGAATGACTCAGGTCTGTCAAGAGAGAGTAGAACTCATAGCTCTCTGCTCTTTATCATCCTCACCCTGAAATTAATGGCAAAGCTCTGAAGAAGCTTATCTGCCCGCGGGTCATGTCAGCCATGATGTGTCATAATGTGTGCCAGGACTGCAGAATTCGAAGATAATTCTAACCAATTTACTCACAAATTCTTCTAGGAACATATATGTCACTGAGAGGCACATTTTATACACTTACCTCTCCTTTCTCTTACTGGAGCAATCAAGCACCAAGTTAGAGGCTGAAATACTCAAAGGAAGGTTATCCCCTGTGCACAGTATTTTTTAAAATCACAAGCCTTTAAGGTTGCCTTGGTATCCCATACCCTTGTGGAAATCAAGTTCTCATCCATTTTTGTCATGTGCTCTGTGTCCCTTGGCCCTGAGAGCAAAGTGAAGCAGAAGTATTTCATAATGGACTGAGAGATGGATGACTGCAGGATGTCAGACCACAGGCATCATCTATGTGTCACCTCTGTGCCTGGTGGCTTCAGAGCTTTTCTCTCTGCCTGTCAGCTGTAGTCTCCTTGCCTTGGTCCTTAGGAAATGTAAGGAGCAATAAGACTGGGAATTAAGTTGTGCAGGGGAATAAATTGGAGGGCATGACTAAAGATCTTCGGCACACTGGAGGCTTGAGAGGCTCGAGGAATTTTTTATGTTTGAGAAACTGAATGGAATTGAAAGTGGTTTTGTGCATGCAAATTCACTGTGACACACTGATTATGATATCAGGAAATAAGAAGCTGAAAGAATATATTGGCTGATATTATAATTACATGAAAGTAATAATTTTCAGTCATTCTTACCTGCACTGCAAGTGCCACCAGCAAAGGCATCTGAATATGACCAGAATTATAGTACCATGTGTGGTCATTTAAACCTGAATTTTTGTTGTGCATACAGAGAGTCCCTATCACATAATAACAATGGACCTTTTTTGGAGTTTATTTATTTTTAAGGAGATATGCTCTAAGAGTATGATCTGCCTGTTGTACTCACAGGCTAACAGGATCAGAAGTCATTATCTAAGGTGAGAAATAACTTTCAGTGACATGCAGGGCTGAGCTTGTGATGATGTATTTTCCTTAAAAGTAATTTGTAACTTCATGTCAAATACTTATTAAACAGCAGAAACACTTGTTTACATTGCAGAGTGGCATGGAAGAGTTAATGATGGGAAAATATTTTGAAGCTGGATTTATTTTTCTCCTAATGTTCTCATTAGGAAACCTATTTCTGACATCAGCCACAGAGGCTCACTTATAGTCCGATTAAAAGCCTATTCACTATATCGATGAGAAGACTCACTGATTTCAAGGAAGTTTTAGCCTGAATTTCATTTTATTGGCTTATGTAGCAAGGTATTCTGATATTTCTTTTGCTTTTATATTACATTTCAGGAGTTTTTTGTCCTGGATTATTCATTGTACCATATATATAATGCCTGAATTTCCAAGTGCCTTGGGATACACGTCAGAACAACTGGTATTTTTTCAGTATTTCTAGTTTGGTTAGGACATGGGAATGAGTTGCCATACACAGTGGCATAATTAGAGCTCTCTTGTATGAGAAAACATGGATCAAGCCCTACAAATGTTTTGACAGGGGCTTTGACCAAAATCAGTTTAGATTGATGACTGAGCAATTTATATCTGATCAAGTCTTGGTGACTGGTGCTGGGGTTTAGTGTGGGATACAGTGATGCGTCCAGGCGCTGTAGTTTTCAAATTTCTTCCTAATTACTTGTTAGAAAAGCACCCCTAAAACAGCAACAAGAATCCTTTTCATTCAGCAGCTCAGGGACCTGTGCAGGGATTACTCTGAGCTCTACTATTAGGATGAAGCTGGGAAGGTTGTTTGTTTTTTTTTTTTTAGATGTAGGCAGAAGCATTTCTTGAGTGTCCTAAGCCCAATTTCTCCTTTCATGTGACACATCTGGGTTACGGTGAGCCGCCCCGAGGCAGACGGCTGGCGGTGGTTGTGTAACACTACAATCCAGCAGCCCTGCACAAAGGAGCAAAGGAAGGAAAATACAGAGCAAGACAAAGAAATCACTTAGGAATTAAAAACTAATGATGCGGGGGATAGGGAGGATGGAAGGGTGTTTTTCATCCTGCAGTGGGTAGAGGAAATGTCACTCGTTGCTGCTTTTCTCAGCTAAAATGTTATTTGTGATGGGGCTGAGGCAGCCAAGCAGGGGATGATGTGGGGGAGTCTTTGGTCTGTGCCTCCCAGCCCTGAAGAAGGAAGCACATGGTGCTGCTGGCGAGCTGACAGGGCTTGCTCAGGGCCAGGGCACCCAGCCTGGCGCCCGCGGCACTTGTGAAGGAAGCAGAAAGCAAATGCTGAATCTTCCATCTGAGGTTTTCCATACTCAGACCAGCAAGAGGAGAGAAATAATTGCTGTTGCCTTTGCCTTGCCCCTGGCAGCCTCAGGAACACTGTTGCACTGTGACACACTCGTGCCCTGGAAAAACATTCTGCTCTTTTCAGATTACATGAGCATTTACATTCACTCTACATTGGCAATTCCCTGTTATCAATGCCTTTTCTCTCAGCCCAGAGTACCTCAGCACATCACTGGACAAGACTGCTATAGGAAACTGGTTCTCACATATTTAAATTCATATAAAACAAAGTCATCAACCAAGAGCTGTAATATGAACTGTGCATTCACACAAGTATGTCTGCATTTACATCTTTCTTTTGTCCACCTTGCCCCTGTGCTCTACTCCTATCTACCCCAGGTGCCTTTGCAGGAGTGGAGGAAGCCAAGGAGCAAATGCAGGAACCCTTCACCCCTGTGAACAAGACCATGAAAAGCAATATGTATTTGCTGAGTGTTCCATGGGGTCACAAGATTTTGGATTACAGCAGCAGTGAACTGGCAGCTAGAGCTTTCCTCTCATGAGAGCAAGTCACAGCCGCAAGGATCATTATTCACTGCTCAGAAATGTCATCCCCTAATAACGCATTCACTTCCTATGCTCAGATTCCTTTTAATGCTTTTGTCTTAGCAAAGAAAGAACATGAGTTAGTTTTCATTTTGAATAGTCTCCACTGGTAGCTTTATTAAAATGCAAACTGAAGAATGATGAAGTGGACAAATGCTAAATAGAAATGGAAATGCCAGCTAGCTTTGAAGCACTTACAAATTCTGAGAAAGTCAAAATTATACAGAAAATTAATTCTGTAAGTTCTTAAAATCTGCAGAAAGTAGAAAATACTTATAACTTCCTTAACTTGACCATCAAATCTTTCACTGTACTGTTGTTTAAAAACTCATGAGAAAGTAACAACAGTTCAGTTTCAGTCAAAGACTGAGAAAAGAAACTGCAGATGTTGATTAGCAATTCTCCATAAGATCTCTCACAGCCTTCCTGCCTAGCCTTGTAACACCATTGCTATTTTTAACTGATTCTTAAAGAATTGACACCAGAAGTCCTCTCCTGTTAGGGATATCAATGAAAGGACTATCATTAGATAACCTTGCTGAAGGACAGGTGATGAACGACGTCAGTGGAGCGTGGCACACGATGCCTGACTGCAAAGAAACCTCCACAGCTCTCTTGGAGAATGTGAGAATCTTCCTCATCTCTGCTGCAGTGGATGTGACACTATCCAAGTCTAGAGGTGCTTCAGCAAAACAGGGCAGTTTTCCTTTTGCCTCCCATTTTGCCCCTACAAAGGGGTTCTTCTCATCACTTGCTGCATATTCTTCCAGGTATCAGCAGTCAGTGTTCAGCACTCCAAAAGAGACCACCACACATGGGTAGGATCACTCAGGGAACATAAAAACATTTACACGTCTGAGCTAGAAAATATATTCCAATGCTATAGGACATCATCTCTATGAAATTATTCATATTACTACTTTCCAGAAAAAATGCCTTTGAGCCTTCCCTGCTACTGAAAAATACTTAGATAAGCTGTAAACATATAGAAAGTTAATGATAAACTATTTCCCTTCATTTTCATTACAAAGTAAGCAAAATATTACATATTTTAATGCTGTGGTTACATTTTTTGGATGGCTTCTCTCCAGAACAATGATTTATGCTTTGGAGGGTGGGGGAAGCTTCTTTAGGTAAACAGAAAGGGGAAGATTTGGAGATGTGTTCTGGCTGGCTGGAGCCAAGACATGGTCATCGTTTTGTCACAGGACACTAAAAAAATAAAATCACAAACAAAAAAAGCAAAACCTGTGGGCCCTTCAGGTAGCTGGATGTACAGCTCATCTCTCCAGGCATGTTTCTATCAGTGTTAATCATCTGCAGTGAATTTCCAATACATCTCTGAGGCTGCAATTGCCATATTTTCAGTGACTCATTTTAACGCAAATTGATTATCCAAATGCTTTTTTGCAGTATAAAAATTACAGCCAAGACTAAAGTGCCTTTTAATGATGCTCTGGTTTACAACTCTGAGACAGCCAGGAGACTGAGCTTGGGAAAGAATATCCAGGATCCATGGAAAATTTTCTTGTGTGTCAGTGGAGATACATGACTGACAATTTGGGTATAAGACACTTTGCTCTGTAATTCCTATTAACTTTTTGAGTCTTTGGCAAATGAAGGCACATGAGGGTATCAGTTGTCGATAGAAATTCCTTAAAATCATTCTCAAGCTTTTTTTTCTACCTCACCAGTATCAATTCACTAAAGAAAATCACATAAAAATGGGTAAAACTTGTGATTTTTTGCATCTCTTTTAATAGTGATCTAAAAAGAGTTTAGACAGAATCAGGAACATGCACTTCTCTAAAACTCAGGAATTTGGCTCAGGAATCAGACACATGATCACATCTGCTATGGTCCTTCGGGCTGAAATCTGGATTTTGTGCCCCATCTTACTCCATAAATTCAAATAGGAAGCACTTGACTAATTCTGCTGAGCACAGGAGTTTTAAAATGTCCAGTTTTTTATTTAACCAAGGTGTTTGTTGGAGAAGACTAAGGAAAAGGATTATATGGGAATCCTGCCTGACTGAGTATGACCATTGCAGACAGGATTCCTTAGTGCAGTGTGTCTTTTTCTCTGAAGAATTAACCTTGTGGTTTTTTTAGTTCTTTCTCCTTTTTTCCCACCTTTGATCATTCCTGTAAGCATTAGCCAGTGCTGACAGAGAATTTGTGTGAGCACAGCTCTGCCTACCTTTCTTTCTAATGCATCCTTCAGCTTTTCTTTTGGCTCTCCTTAGCTCCAGCTAATTCTGATCCTCCCCACCTACTACTGGGAAATGATTTTGCCATATATTGCTTATCTCCTTTCATATTTTAATGAAAGACATGAAAGATAATGGCCAAAATTGTATAGTGGCAGAAGGACTTGGTAGATGATGCTATTGTCTACAGACACACTGGGCCGCTATAAATACAGAAAGTCTACAATTATCATTAGAAGGTTTGTTAAAATTGAAAAGCAGGGGAATGCCAGTTTCCCATTAATGAAAATCTCTCACTTCCCCTGTTACCCTTAGTGGAAACTGGCAAGCTGTTCCCTATTCTGGGTATTGTGCCTTTACCTCCGTCCTATTTTTCCTCCTTTCCTCTCATTTCCATTCCTGTCAAAGCCTGCAATGCCTTCACCATTGTGCTCCTCCTCTCATATCTCACAGAAGAAGAGTGGCTCATTAAGTGTAAGCACTTTTATTTGATCCAGATGCATTGTTTCCATACCTTTGTAATCCCTGAACATACCCCAGTGACTGTGGACACAGAATTAAATGTCTGGGAGCTCATGCATGCCAATTCCAGCCTGGAATCCACTTTCCTTCTGCTTGGAGTGGAGCAGGTCAGTGGGGACCAGCTGTAGCAATCATCACCTTTTCTTCACAGCTACACCCTGTCAGATGTGGGCATGGCATCAGGATCCAGATTTGCACCCAAGTGATTCTGCAGTAGGCTGCATCTGCTCAAAGATCACTTTTATGTATGTATGTGTATATGTGTATTTACACACAACATGATTGCACACACACACACATATTCCCATGAATATATATTCATGCATTTATAATTCTGTACAAATATTCATTACATAAATATAATTGAAAAAATTTGGACTAAATATCAAAACCTGGCCATAAATCTTGGTGAAACTAGGCAAAGTTTTGTTTAATAATTTAGGTTATTGAAAGCACTCCTTTTCAGGGTCAACCATTATTCAATTTTTTAAATTGTATGAAGCTGAAGCTTGTAGGGTGAAATGCAGGATTTTGTACTACACAACAAACATCAGCACCAAAATATTTGGACACTTCCAGGCAATTTTTCCTCTTTTTGAGCTAAGAAATACAGCAGAACTGGTCCACTCCCACAAACAGTTTAACGTGTGAAGTCTTATTTCCAGGGAATGTATATGTTTACTCAAGGTAATATATGTAAAATTATGCATATGTATAATTAAACCACATAATTCATGTTCAGATTAATCTGAAATTTGAAAATTGGGTACAAAAACTCAAACAAGATCTCTTCTGCAATTGCCAGTAGGACACCTACAAAAAGAAAAGCTTTCTCACTGTTTCTTTCCAGCCAGGAGTGAAGCAATGAGTAAATATACACAGTTGTCTGAACACCATCCGTGCGTGCAGAAATGCCCATTTTTTCAGTGATACAGGGAATGACTCATTCCTGCCCTGCAGGATACAGGCAGATCAGAAACCCAACGTGGGGAGCAGGAGTCGTTCTGTTGCTCTAAGCTCCTCTTCATCCATGGGATGAGTACTGTAAGCCCATGGGGAGATGTTTTCCTTAAATCTCAGGCATCATTCAGTATGATGTTTATCCACTTCTGAGGGACTGCCTGATCTGTTCTGGGGCATTTGACTGAAGCATGACCAGACTCCCAAAACAGTGTAATTTAAGGCACAATTTTGGCGAACCTGTGTTAGATTTCTTTCACAGAGGTTACAAAAATGTCTTTTCATCTCTCATTTTCTAAGAGCTAGGAGTAACTGGTTGTTACTGCATCTTAGAAGCTGAGGAGTACGGGGTTGTGTGTCAGGGTCCCCCAGCACAGGGGGAATAACACAACAGAACATGGACACAAACACACCCTTTAATTTATATTGAATATACAGTTAAATATCTTCACATTAAAAACCTGTAGTCATGCATTGTGGGTGACACAGGAATACCCCAGAAATTTTTGGCATCCAGTCTGGAGCCACAGACAATTTATAATCAGATATTTTAAAATCTGCAGTTATGAATATATGGAATTTACCTGCAGATATCTCTGGGGCAGTAATCAGTCAGCTGGGGAAAATCTGCTCTGCTTTTGCTTTTTGCATCCTGTATTATAATTAAACATTCAGATGCCTAGGCATCAATTTAGGAACAGAAATTTAGCAACCAGTTTTCAGAATTATTCCTCTAACTCTTTGCACGGAAAGATCACTGTGCTGCTCATTGTACTGTCAGTTCTGAGGACACCACAGCTGCTGGGAGAAGCAGAAGTACCACTTGCAGGCTTCCAGACACAGAGCATTCACACTACTGGGTTGAATTTCAGATTATCCTTTTATTTATTTTTTCCCTTTCATCTTAACTGGGATGTTAGTCATCGGGGTTATCCAAGAAATGCAATGTATTTACAAGCTGCCATATGTCCAGAGTGAGGTAGAAAAGATAAAATTCAGAGAAGTATTAGTAAAGCAATAGTTAGTATCTACTTAAACATAGATTTTTAGCCTAACATAAGTAGCTGATGGGTATTATAAAGTTGTTGGATTTCTTTTCTTTGCAGTATACCTTATGCTTGAGCTAATGTGATTAACCTAGAATTACATACAAATCCAGCTATGAAGCACATTCAGCATTGCAGAGGTGAATGTCATTTGGACATTGTTGCGCATTTCATTTCTTCAGAAGTTTCACTGCCCAAGGCCAGAAATGTTTAAATAGGTCAGGGATTACTGCCTTTATCACACTGCTTTTAGATGCTCCTTTGTATGACAACACTTGTTTCACTTTGGCCATCAATTTTTCCCAATTTGCCCTTCAATAATCACTTGAATTATCTCATAGAGATGTGATGCCACCTCAGTAAAGTACTGTAAGAGGAGGAGAGAGCTCTAGGGACAGCAGAATCACAGAATTAAAGAATGTCCTGAGTCAGAGGGATTCACAAGGATCCATGTAATCAACCATTACTAGATGAAACTCAAAATCAATCAGAGTTAGGCTGGAAATGGGAAGAATTGCTTTGCCAAAAAAAAAGGATGCTCTGCACCTTGAGTCAGGCTGCAGTCCTGGGCTTGCACTGGGCTTACGTCGGGCGTGGTATGGGTGGGACTTGTGAGGTTCAAGTGCTGCCTGTAAATGTTACAGTACAATGTACAGAACATCCACTTTCAGACAAAAATGGAAGGATCTAATTTCTGGGAAAATTAGAGGGACAGCACAAAAAGCACATTGGAGAAACAGAAATGGAAAGTAAATGCTTTTTGTAAAGTTTGGAGCTGAACATGGGAGAAACTGAATCAAACCAAAACCAAGCATTGGAGAAATCAGAGCAACCTCCATCTCTGTCTGTTTTCTCCCTGGCTTCACAGGGGTTCAAGCATGGCTGGTTTTAAGAGCACTACATGTCCAGACTGACCATATGAACAGGCAAGAGGGTTGCAGGCCAAGGTGGGTCGTTTGCTCGGTGGGTGATGCAGTGATGGATGGGGCAGCACTTGGGATCATAGATCAAAGTGCAACAGTGCAGAGGGGGCCACAGCACACACCAGGGCTCAAGGGTTCTCTGACTTCCAGCACTGCCTCCAGGCACAGTCACTGCCACTGCCACCATCTAACCTTACAAACCATCTTCTTAGTGTTCCATTAAAAGAGCTTTTAACCCCAGTGGTGTGGTCTGCAGTGTAACAGTGGAAAAATATCAGCTCCATCCTTCCTCATTCCCATGGATGCATGTAAGGCCTGAACTCTTTTCTACTGCTTCTTGGGAATGCTGCCTTTCCTAAAGCTTTCATTTCATTACCTGACTTGGCAAAATCCAAATGTGTGCTTTCCTTCTAAATGAACTTTTCAGTTCTGGTAGTTCATCACAAATTTAAACGCACAATTCTGGAAACAATTTTGTTTAATAGTGCTCCTGATAACTTTGCTTGATGGTGGAAAAAGTCAAAGTCATGCACAGCAAGTACTCATTTCTGCAGTCAGTTTTCCAGGAGCTTGGGATACAAGATGCAAGCACTACCTTTGCAAATAAAACTGACCATTTACAGAATCTCTGTAAATACGTGTGGAATTGTCCAAAAGTGGTCTGTACAGGTCATTCTCCCACCAGAAACCCCCTTTTTTCTCATGACCCCAAGTGTGTCCTGACAACTTGTAAACAGTGGGGCTTGTGCCAGATGCATATGAGACTCTTGGAGCTTCCCACTCCTCTATTTCTGTGTAATTAGAAATAATAAATAATTTGTTGGTGCTCTGCCATTCCTTTCCTGTCATACCATCGTGCACAGCCCATCAGTTGTAAAGTTAGAGAGAAATAGTTCTTTTCATGAAACAGAAATAATTTTAGTGACTCTCTATTTAATATCCCCCCTAAAATCTTGGGCTTCTGTGATCAGAAGTGGCATGTTCAGGTAGTAGAGTGTACAGTTCAGTGGTTTGATTTCCTCAGAAAGCTTTACCTTGCTCATAGGTCCTACCAGCCTGTTGGTCTGAGACTTAAAATAGAGCTGTCAATACCACTTTTCTTGGAAGAATGCAATGCTGTTAAGCTGTTATTCTGTATAAAAAGAATAGAGCTTCCAAAGAAAACATTCTACTTAATGCGGAAAAAACACAGAAGCTATGGAATCAACAAACAGGCTTCTCTCCCTTTGGCCTGGGTTCCTGCTGTGAGCTAGCCTAAGGGAAGCAATGGTGTCCTGACAAGCAATGGAACAATTGTTATCCACCCTTGCTCTCCTCGAGCAAAGATGATTTACTCTGATTTTTTTTTAATACAAACAGCATTACTTACTGAATAGATATTGAAGATGTTTTCCTGCCCTGCAGCCCCTGAGGCTGGGTATCAGTTCTCTAAGGAAGCAAGAGCCTTGCCTGGACGTGAGTTCACTTTCATTAGGGACCACAACTGGTCTCTGCCAGAAAGCAGATGAGCAACAAGACAAGCATTGACCTCAGGGAGCTGCAGCAGGGCCATGGGTTTGGAGCAGTCTCCATGCACTCACTGCAGCCCCAGCTGCACCTACAGATGCTGTCGCCTCTGTCACCCAAGATGTGTCCCAGCTCCCAGCTCCTGAGTGCACAGAGGTACGGAACTGGCACTGGCACCAGGCAGTGTCTCCCTGCAGCCCTCTGCTGGCAGCTCTGTCTTCCCATTAATCTCAGTCAGTTGCTTAAAAGATTCAAGGTCTTCTTGACATCAGCAGGCTGGACTGGGAGCACTGTACATGAAATAGGGATGTCAGCCCAAAAGCAGTGTGGGGAGGTGCACTGAGCAGTGACTGGAACTAGCAGCTCACTTTGTGGCTGTATCAAACAGGCACCTGGGTGTTTCAGAGAGATAATTGCAAATTAGCTTTCTTGGGCTGAGGCACAGCGAAATTAAAATTAAATCCAGGCACAGCTGCCCCACTACCAGCTCGTGACTTGGTTTGTATTTTTATGAGCTGTGCGATGGTTATTAAACTTAGTGCATTTGCTATTCGACACAGAATTGCTATAATGTATATGCCACAAGGAAGGAGTACTGGAAGAAGAATATACTCTGGTGCTGTGAAAAAGGGCTGAGCTTCCTGGGTTCTCTGCAGCACCATGCATGTTGCAGGTGAGGAGCCAGGGACGGTGGCAGGAGCCCCTCCCTCACTGCCTGCCTGGCTGGTGAGCATCGTTCTGGTGGCGTGGCTGGGGCAGGGCAGCCAAACCAGGGAAGTCATTTGCAGAGTGTCATACCAGGAGCACTTGCTTCCTAGAACAAAAACCTGGAAGGGGGTACTGATGGAAGGCTTTGAGGTTGTGCAAGCATGGAAGAAAATGATAGAAACCCACCACAGTTCTTCGAAAGCTTGCAGCAACATAGAAGGAGGGACAGGGCACTGTACTGAGTGTAATATCTGGAAACCTTGACCCAGGAGATAAGGATGTTGACTTCGCTCATTGTTGATTGGCAATTTTTTCAAGAAGAAGAGTGAAAGAGGAGATTGCAATTGCTCAGTAAAATCTGCTCTTTCCAGAAAGTTCTATTCATCTAGGATTTATGTGGTTTTTAGCATTATTGCATCATGTTTTGCACTTGGAATAGATTGTTCTTTCAAACATGCTGAATCCCACTCCAGCATCCCTGGCCACAGCCTGCCATGTGAGAGGTATTTTAAACAGCTAGGCTTAGACAAATAGACTTGTCCTTGCTCACCCAGATCCTGTGCATGACAGATTTTTTGATTTTTCTGAAAATGAAAAGGTCTCAGTGTAAATACCTTGTCTCAGGGAACCTCAGCATATGGTGGTCCCGGCACTGCACCACGTACCAGGCACCCTTTTGCCCACGTCTGAATGAATGACTAATGTTTGCTTTAAATTTTCTATGCTAATGGCAGTAGCAACAGTGAAGATTGTTTAAAGTTTCATATTTTGTAGCTGTCTAGAGGGTTTTTGATGAATCATTGAAGTGAAGATCTTTGTGTAAGATCATTGCTAAGTTATGCACATCTTAGCTCTCCCCAGTAAGCCTCTGACATTTCTGCTGAACAAACTCAATCGTTAAGGTGATATGCAGCCTCACAGGCTCATTGAGCATCCCTACCCCCAAATTCAGCCCTAGAAATCTGAAAATCTTCCATCTGATTGTTTTTAAGTGGGCTAATGCCTCATGTAACAAGCTTTCTCTTGCATATTGCAGTTCTGTTGAACAGTTCATCTGGCACTTCACATTGTTGTCTTCAGTTTGTCAGGTTTTTTTTCTCATCTTTGCTTTTCTAGGAACTTGAGCCATTTCTGCCATTGAGATTTCTGCATGGGTGCAGGAATGTGTTGCCTTTATGCACAGTGATGGTAATCTTTTTGTGTCAATTTGGAAATAGACTGTCTACTTTTCAAATTCTGAATTAATTTCCATTGCTTGAACTTTCCTGTACAAATCTCCTCTGTAACAAATCAGCTTTGCCACCAATTTTGTGTCTGACTAGGATGTTTATTTCAACGCCTTGCTTTGCTCAGTCCTTCTGTCATAGCAATATCTTCAGTGCCCTCCTTACATGGCCCTCCTCAGTTGTTACTTGGCCATCAGAGAATCACCAGCTGGGCTTTTTCTTGGAGGAAACATGGACCAATGCACTTGATTTTCACAAGGTCACTAGAATGCGATCACAGTAACTGGGATGTCACTAAAAAATCTACTTAGGACTTTGATCAAAAGGTGGGACAATATCCCTTTGTATGCTAGAAATTGCTGACTTGAAGAGATATTTTGTAAGCTTTAACAAATTTGTGAAAATGGGGTACTTTTGGCGAGGAGGAGGTATATAACTTCCTACATAGCATTAAATGCTCAATTTTAAAACCTTACACACAAATTATTTCAGTAAACACCCCCACAAACCCCTGAACCAACAAGGGCTTTTGAAAACCAGGCTCAGTATGGCATTGGGCACAGGTATTGAAACTGTTGCTTAATATAGCTTTTATCTGTGTTGTAAGTAATAGAGACAGATACCAAAGGACAGGAAATCAATTGGACATAGAAGGTTGAAAAGTTTTCACTGCAGATAGTGAAAAGCTGAAGACATGCTTGGTCTTGTTCGTTGGTCCTGCAAAGTTCTGTGCTTTAGACCAGACAGACTTTTTGTTAAACCACAACTGCTCGTAACAATAGACACGTCGCAGGGATCTTCTCTCCCACATATCCTTCACTCCCATCCATCATCATTTAGAATAGAGAAGATTAAAATTTCCACTAGACATCTTTGTTTAATTGATGTGATTTTTTCAGTCACTTGATGAGAACTAAAGCAATACATCTTTGGAGCTTATCCAAAGACTGCCTGACCACCGGAGGAGTGTGACATCCATCCAGATAAGGGAGATGGTGCTCCAAAAAGTGGATCTATGGGGATTGGATATAAAACAATTGCTTCTCGGTGATTAGCTGGTTTAACGCAGAGAATCAACCAGCATTTATTTAGAAGGTCAAAAGTCTCTTTGTAAGACTGCTGTGGCAGAGACAGTTCTCACCACTTGTTTGCCATTAAAATCCAATTTCTTATCTGTCAATAAAATGCACTTCTGTTCCCAAACTACCTACCTGTTCCACACATTAATTTTTGCCCACCTTGGGTGTCTGTGAAGCGTATGGGGAAGGCAGAATATCAGAGCTCAGCCAGCAAGCAGCAGTGTCTGAGCTGTGGGTGTTCAGCTGCCTTCCTGGGAGAGATGGATAGGAGAGATGGAAGGGAGCAGAGCCAGGGCACCTGTCCATGTCACATCAATGGGATGTTGTCCTTGGGCTGGACCCTACATGAGCCAAGACAGCAGTTCACAGAGGAGCATTCTGAAAGAGAATATTTCTGGTTTGCTCCTTGTAGGTTGCACTAAGGATAATTGAGTTCAGGTCAAAGGACACAAGAAGATATTGAACTCATTTGCCATCCTAAGCGGGGTGCCCCCAAACTCTCCTGGCCTGCCCTTGGAGCAGTTACCCTTACTCAGGCCACATGCAGTTTTGGTCTAAAAGCCCCTTTAGGTTTTGGTGCAGCCAATCCAGGCCATATCTAAGTGTTGTCCCATCAGGGTTTTTTGAACAGTGACTCCCAGGCAAAGCACCTATAAAAGATAATGGGTAGCTTTAGGTTGGGCATGTCTCATATGTACCCGATCTATCTGTCTGATACTCTTTCATGTATGCCAAGTGCATGCTAAAGAACTTCTTTGGGAAGATTCTGTAAGCACTGGGACTGTAAGCAGCTCATCTTTCCCAGCAGGCTGGAAAGCCTTGGTATGTGTCTTCCTTCAAATAAAAATAACAATACAGGGTGTGAGAGGCAGTTTGTGTGGTCTGCTCCACCATATGTCTCTTCTGCCTGGTGCTATCAGTAGGCAGCAGGAACCTTCAGAAAGGTGAAGAAGCAAACCCTCCATCTTCTGTCCCCCAGGAGCAACCAGGAGCTCAATCTCTCTGCAGGCACAACATGTACTGAGAGGAGCTGTGGAATCTGTTCACTACCAAGAGCCATCCTGGAGGACACATCACTGGGTTGAGGCAGCACCACTGTGCCCTTCTCTCACAGCTGAGAGGGAGGTGACTGCAGTTCCCCTCTCTGGAGGAACAAACTTTCCTCCTACTAAGCATGGTCTCCAAAGAAGGTACTGAATGCACTGCTTTGACTTTCTTTGACCTCATTCTACCTGATCATTTAAACCAACCTGCTGATGAAAGGAAAGCGGACCTGACAGATGGGTAACTGAAGTTATTTTTTAATATACTTCAGGGTATGAAATACACTGAAACTAAATGATGATAACTGCTAGTGGGTCAAATCTGCTTCTTCTGCAAGGGAAAAGGACAAGAAAAACATGGAAAGACTAAATTTCTGTTCAAATTTCCAGAACAGTTAGGATAACTGTTTCCAAGGGGCAGTGATCATGTAAGTGACATGGGTAGTTTGAGGAAGTACATGAGGATGTGGGAAAGGATCTGACAAGGGACAGTTGTCACACAAGGACACAGATGGCACTTTTGATGTCTACAATGATTTCTACAAGCGAATGCATCATCCCTCAGAGTGTAACCCAACCAACCATATGAGAAGCCCGAGTATGCAAACCTACAGATTGCAGGGCTTTTGAGGTTTTCCAGCTCTGCTGTTTGTCATCTTGGAAATGCTTTTAACCATTTGCCTGCTGGTGGCCAGTAGGATTCCTTGACAACAGAATCTCCTGGGGCCTGAGGGCCAGCACAGAGTTCTGCCAGGGCCTTGTCCAACAAATGTGCCTTTCCACACTCAATTGCTCATCTTTCCTGGGTTGCACACTTTCTGGGGAGTACATTGTCACTAGTTCTGGTGAGATGTTCACGTGCATCTAGATCCTCTAGATGAAAAGGACAGTTTGGGTGAGTAGAATAGTAATTTCTCTCTGCTGGGAATAGTAAAAGCAACATTTGGCACCTGGGTGTTTTTCCTTGTTTTCTTTTCAAAGAATTCTGTCCTTCCAAGTACCTCACCTTGTTTTGTTTTTTTTTCACCACCTGAAAAATGGAGCTCCATGAAATGATGCATATCAGACACCAGAAACAGAGCAAATCTGCAGCAGGATAGGTGCCCTCCAGGCTTGGAGCAGGTATAACCAAGGCTTCCTGAGTGACTGCTGCATTCATCCGGGAAGGCTTCTGTCTGACAAATGTGTTTGACTTCTGTGAGTACATTGGGGCATTACTAGAGAAGTGTGTAATAGAGGACATCATCCATCATGATTGCAGGGAAGCGTTTGACAGTGTTCCACAAAGGGAGTATGATTTACAAAGTAAGTATAAGGAAACTATTGATATCAATTAAAAATCAGATTGGCAGTTTGAGGGAGAGGATAGGGATGAGACATAAAACAAAAGGAGAAGACTGGACAAAGCTGGAATTTTCTGAATAATGCTCCAAGTAACCCTAATCTAATGTCCCTGACTACTTTGGATAATGAAAAAAGAGAAAGCAAATGTGTAGAAGGAGAGTAAGCCTGACTAAAATGAAATTACATACTGTTATTCAGCAAGACAAGGGAACAGAAGGAAAAAGCCATCAGGAACCATACTCCACGAGCCGTTTATAAAACATAATTTGGAGAGCAACTCATCAGAGCAGCCTCCCACAGGACTCTGCAGCCACTCTGCATCAGCAGCAGAAGTGCCCTGTCCCCTGGGAGCAGCCTGGCCAGCAAATATGGACAGAGCCAGTACATTGCTCTTGCAAAGTAAAAATCCTGCACAGGCTTACTGGAAGGTGTGTAAGGAAACCTTCGAATAAAAGGGCTTTAGTGAAGTATCTGGCTGTATCTGGCATGGACATTTGGCTGAGGGGTGCCTGCATGCCCTGGCTGCATATTCCCTTGCCCAGCAGCATTTTGCAAAAAAACCTCTGCCATGAGCTGGTCCACTCACAGAGACCAGCACAGGAGAGGGAGGTGCTGGGCAAATGTAAAATGGTGGGATTTAGTCAGGCTCCTTATTGCACTGTTTGAGGAGGAAGGATTTTTTTTCCTAGCAGAGGGGTTTAAACACATATTAGCCCTCATAATCATTGCATGATTTCTGCACCCTAGGTCTGGTGCACTGAGGTGAACACTCCATGCTCACTATCACAGAGAAGATTTCCTGAGCTCCTGCCAGGGCAGGCAGCAGGGAAGCAGCACTGGATTAATTTTGGCCGGAAACAGTTGGCTGTTTGGACCAGTGTGTCTTACACGGAATGATCACTTGGAAGAGGAAGGCAGAGCTGCACATTCCTAGCACCTGTAAGACACCCACTTGGGGAGTTTTTCATGGCTGCAGCTCAGAAAATCTGGATCAGCACCACAGTCCTGCCTCCTGCATCTCCTTCCTCGCCATCCTCTCTTTGGGCTGGAAGATCTCTAGAGATGGTCTCTTTCTGGGGGACTGTGCCACAGTTTTGCAAATGGACTCCTGACCCTTGTGGCTGGAGCAATGCTACCACCAAGCAATACCTTCCCTGGTTGGTTCTGGACTGGTCCCTCCTTGCTCCCTTGCAGGCAGCTGGCCAGCGGTAATGCTCCTCCCTATAGGCACCGTGGGTGTCCACCTCTGCCAAGAGCACACATCCCAAAATGGCAGAGGGGAATTCACAACAAGAAATCTCCTATTTTTGCTCCTGCAAGGCTGAGGGTGTGAAGCTTGAAATCTGTGCTCGTTTTCTGTTTTTTTCCAATGCCTGATTATGGCTAAGGATTTTATATAGACACGGCAATTTAGTTAGATTGATGGCCCTTGTCTCCCTCGTGACAAATGCCACTCCTGCCAGACACTTGGCTCTAAACAGCCTTTACAATCATTCTGATTTTTTTAAAATTTAACTGCCCACTAGAGAAAAAATTAGTTTGTCATTTAGACTGGCCTTGGCTAAATTAGTTCATTCCTGAGCAAGCGTAAAACACAAAATGAATACACTATGAGAGCTCCTCATAAAGAAGGGTGGATTTAAATTCACATCAAGAAAAACAATTAGAGAAGCTTTTGGGGCAAGAAGGTAATGTTAAAAAGCAGATATATCCAGTAAGTGCATTGTGAGAGTCCAGGCTGAGTCACAACAACAGTGAAAGACAGAGGGAGGTACAAGTGAGCCAGAGAGGTTTGAAACCTTGGTTTTTCTGCAGTCACCAGGACTAGTGTCACAGTGTCTCTCTGAGGTGCTGCATCAGCATCAAGCTCTTGGGAAGCTGCGCAGTTTGAAGAGAAACATTCTCCTTGATTTAAGGACACCAGCAAATAAATCACGTGTGGAGGCAGGAGCCATGTCTGACTATCCAGGCTTCATTAGGTGGGAAAAATTAACACTCATCTTGGAGCATGCAGGAACAACTGGATGCTTGAGGGACCTTTCTGCTTACATCAGAAATGTTAATTGCTGGTGGATCACAAGAAATTGTATTTGAGATCTCTGATTTTATACTTTTGGGGGAGAAAAAGTGCAGGTGGAGGGGGGAGAAAAAGTGCAGGTGGGGGCCAAAGCCTAATGGTAAGAAGTGTTGACACGGAGGTGGGGTCTCAAATCGGCAGAAGCCACCCACACAGCCATGCAACGGGACCCATTTACAGCTGACCTTTCTCCTTGATCCTTATGCCAGGCACGGATGCCTGACACCAATCTCTCATGTGGCTTTTACCTTCAGTCTGCTGCCCACGATGCTGCCAATAGAGCCTGCTCCCCTCCCTCTTCTGCCACAGGCAGAGCTGGGCAGTCTGTACTGGAGCCATCCTATCCCTAAGAGCTGCATGGAGCATTTTCTGCACAGGCTTTATTGAGCTGGAAGTTTGAACTTCCATTCTTGTGCAGTGATGCCTTGTGGAAACCTGTCACATCCAGCCAGTTTCTACCCCCAACACAGGCTCATCTGAAGTGAACGAGCTGGTTTCAGTCAAGCTCTTGATGAGCCAGAACAAAGTCTATGCCTTACATAGAAACAAAACTAGATGGTTCCCCAGGGGACAGAAAATATTTGTTACTAGGAAAAGCATTGCAACATGTCAGATTCCAATTCCCTTTATTTTTATGCATCTTTCAAAACTCCTAACTCTATGCATTCGAAAATACTGTCCAAGAATTAATCTCCTCTTAGGTGACACTTTAAATATCAACTCTGAGCCTAGAGTAAATATTCACGGGCAAGATATAAAACTCTGGAAACAGGATTTAATAATGGTAGTGCTGAAAAAGCCTCTTCTGCAGCAATGATAGTAGGTGCCTATTGTATACCCAACAAACAGTGGGGCTTAAAAATAGATGGGGGACAGCAAGTTTATTATTACCTGGGTGCACTCCTGAAAGCTTCGTAATTCAGAGACCTTCCTTTTCAGACTGATAAAAGTCTTGACCTTGAGACAGATCAATGATTCTAATTTCTCCACTTGTATTATCTTATTAGATATACTGTGGTAAAATGGTATTTTAATGGGCCCTGTGTACCTATTTCTCCATGTGCCATACGCAGCATGTGTTCCATCATGCCTGCCAGAATAATTTGGTTAAAAATACTAAAACTGAGTCTGATATTCCTCTTAGTACAAGAGTCATGAAAAATACCTGGCAGGAGCTGAGTGCGGAACAAATGGGAATTTACTTAGACTGGGAGAGAAAGTACCCTCTGATTTAGTGTTCACCTCAGGTCCACGTTTTATGCATGTGCATAAAGAAAGGAAAAGTTCATTGATTTGCTTCAGAAATACTTAATGTCTTGGTGGAGCACAGCATGTAAGTTCCTGCTTAAATCTATTCCCATAAAGTGTTTCAGCAGCTATGCCCCACTGTGTCACACTAATGCCTATGTCCCCCTGATGATAATAGAAGATTTAAGAGTCAGAGAGAATTCAGTTCTCAGAAGCTTTGCTGTCCTGGGGCCTGATGCACGTTGCTGTATTCTGGACACGGCTGGTCACACAGCCTAAGGATTCAGAAATGAAGAGCAGAGCAGTCATTACCTTGCCACTACATAATGGCTTGCTCAGACTTTCTCCAGATAAAGCTCTGGGGATATATTTGAAGTGTTATCAGCATATATACACCGGGATTTATTTTCAAACCTTTCTCATGCTCTGAATCATGTGAGTAGTTCATCCCCAGAACTAGCAGAAATTTGCATGATCGAAACTAGTACGGGAACATTCTCGATCACAGTGATGGGTGTGAGAAAGCCAGCACCAACCCCTCTGAGGTTATCCAAATCTCTCATCCTTTTTTCCTCTTTTTCATCTGCAGTGGTCTGAGAAGGGAATTTTCTCAAAAGCACTTGATCTCCAGAATGTTTTTTGCAGCTCAGTGCTGTATTTCAGGCAGTGCCACAGAGTGGTGCTTTATGTGGGTGGGAGAGGAGGGGATGGATGGCCTCCTCCTGCTTCGGGTTGTGACATTCTGTGGTGTAAATGAGGGCAATAGCAAGGGAAACTATTGGCATCATATCTGAGAGACTGCCTTGTTTAGGAAGGAGGCCCAAGCCCCTGTGAAAACCCCACAACCAATGGTGTTTTGTACAAGGGAACAAACCTGGCAGCACCAGGGAATTTGTGCAAAATGATTAATCCCTCCTCCTCCCCCCCAAAAAAGTAAAAAAATATGGAGTGCTCATTTGGAGGATCAAAGTCCCCTAATATTTTTACTTTCAATACCCATCAATGAAAACTGTCCGCTTCCGTAGGGTTCAATTTTCCAGCTTGGATGGGGTATGCAGGGCTCAGTCCTGCCTGGGGCACATCACAATGGTTATCCTCACCCCTGTTTCCTGGTTTGTCCTTAGGAATAGGTGGCTTGGCAAAGCAGCACCTCTCAGGGTCTGCCCCGCATGCTGATGGAAGTATAAAGTCTAGAACTGATGACGAAACCTTTGGGCTTGGAAACAAACCTAAAACAACAGCTTTGGAGAAAGTTCTTGCTTTTGCTTTCTCCCATGCAATCAGTGCAGTTATTAAAATTTACTGTAGTTGCTATTTCCAGAGAAGATTTGGGAGCTGAACTGAGGGTTCCTTTTTCCAACTGCTTTTTAGTGTTGACAGTGCGGGAGAGTCATCTGTGACAATTTTGATTTTTCTGTCATTGCCGCTTCCTACGTGGGATTTATTTTTACAGGCAGGATCCTTCAGAATATTTATTTTATTAAATTACATTTTCATTTAGCAAAGTGGCTTCTGTGGGTTGCCCCCACTCAGATATTTTTAGACCCTCTAGAAAGCTGAGTTTCTTTGCTGATTATGGATATGAATCGCCATCTTCTGTGCTTTGCAAAGGCTTATTTTAAATCCATATTAGTATTGTGGATTTCAACAGGAATTCTGCCATGGTCATTTCCAATGCCAGTCCACACAGACATTTGAGTTGCACATAATGCAACAATGAAGTTTTTCTGAGGTGTGATATCCATGGACAAGTGGACTGTGAAATTCACTTATCAAATAAAACATCGTCTTTTCTCTTCTTCCTGAACAACTTTATCCTCGTTTTTGTGTTTATTTTTTATTTTCATGTTATGTTAAATTTGTAAATAACTTGGGGCAAGTAACACCACATATTGTTAGTAATATTGCAAGACATTTCTGAGTAGAATTTACGTATTAATGCAAATATTCAGTATTTGGGAAGAAGAATTGCCGTGTACTAGCAAATCTAAGCATTCAGCTGTCCAGGAGCTCATTAATCCTCTGTGCTTCCCTAGAATCAGATTAAATTGTGAACACCAGTGAGCCATTTGATCACACAACAATGTTTTCCACAGGGCATGGGACTGCATGTGCCATAAACAGTACAAGGCTCTGATGTGGTGTCTGCCATTATATTTCAGATACTAAGCAAAAACCCCCATGTATTTCCATAGACACTGTAATGTGTGCCAAATACTGCCCTTACGTATGCAAATAGATCTTCTAATATAGTCAAATTGAGCTGTTACTATATTCTAAAAATGAATTTGGTGCCATTTATGATAGATAAATAACAATCACTTACATGTATCCCAATAACTGCATTTAAACTACTGTTTTTACCTTTGACTGTTGCATGATCCTGTGAACACAGCTTGATTTGGTGAGCACCCATGGCACGGGGCTGGCTGGCGCCCAGGATCCAGACTAAAGAACTTTCAGGGAAGGGGAACAGGTCTACTACAGTCCTAGATCCACAGAAACTCAGAGGAACATGAGTTACTTAAAATTAGAGATTTAAAAAGAAATGTCATTGCACAGGATTAAACAGTTAATGAGAAAATTGGAGGCATTATAAATGTCTGCTGCACCATACTCTGTGTTTCTGTTATTCCCAGGCAAACCTAAAGTTTTAAATCATTATCCTCTCTTATCTTTTTCCTCACAAAAAAAGTGCAGTTGCCATGTGCCTTCTCTGAAATCCTGCAGGTGGAAATGTATTTTTCTTCCAAAGGGCAACCTGATCCACATTTGACCAAAAAGAGAACAATTACCATTAGATGAAACAATTAAAGAAAAAAAAAAAATTAGTATACCTGAAATTTTTCTTTGGCTTGGCTTGGAAAGCTCTGATTCTCTGTAAACAACTTAATGATTGTCTTTCATTAAAAATTCAAGTGAGTTTTTACAAAGGAAAAAAAGCTAGTCTTTTAAATGAAGAGTCCGATATCAGTTTGAAAGCACTAAAGCAAAGTTCTCTAACTTTCCAAAAAATATTTCTTTTTGAAATTGCCAAAATGTTATATTTTCCCTTATTTTATTCTCCATTCCTTCACTTTGTGCTGGTTTGAAAGTAA
>WBMY01006614.1:0-70935 GCA_013397315.1 Donacobius atricapilla
AAATCTAACCCCCAACAACATGTCTAATGGGTAATGTGTGACTGAATTTAAAAGAAAAGCAGAGTCACTATTTGCCATAAAAGACATTCAGAAAAGAAATATGCTATACAAATAATATATTTAGTTAAGCTTGCCCTTGTTCTCCAGAAATACACAGAGCACAAACTGGTAGCAAGACAAAAAAGTGTGTGTTTTGTGTTCTGCAGGAACTTGAAGAAACCAATTCTCCCTCAATTTTTCCAGCCCGTTAAGTACCAGTTACAGCACAGAGCCACTGATGGCTGTGGTGATTCAGATTAGGTGAACAGACAGAAGCCATACTGCTGAATGGGTTTTACTGCGCCTTCAGGTAAAATCTTTGTGTCTCAGAATAAAGGCAGCTGCGTTAACTGACATCTAAAAGTGTTAAATTCCTTGCTGGCTCTGCTCAGCTCTGTTGCCTCCCTTGCTGCTGGAGCAGTGAATGGGTCACAGAATGCTCTCATGCACAGGTAGGTGCTGTGTTTGGTGACTTCTGAAACTTTCAAAATTCCTCTTGCTTTCTAATCTATAGCATCTCTTCTGCAGCTGACTAGAGACTGGACGGCTTCTTGTGGGCATTGCTACTTTCATGGAAACATGGGAGATCATAATCATACAACCGAGAGGGGAGAAAACTAAGGTGGAAAATCCAAGGCTATTTTTTCCACTGTTTTTAAGATTTCTGTCTCTACAGTTTGCACCTTTACTTTGGGATGCATTGCATACACATCAGAAGGCAGATCATTGTCCAAGATCTTTCTGAGCAGTCTTTTATACCCAGGCTCTTTATGGATGTTGACATCATAGAATCATAGAATGGTATGGGTTGGAAGGGACCATAAAGATCATTTAGTTCCAACCCCACTACCAATCTTCCACTTGACTAGGTTACTCAAAGCCCCACCCAACCTGGCCTTGATTGGAAATCCACAGCTTCTTTGGACAATCTATTCCTGTGTCTCACCACCCTCCCAGTAAAGAATTTCTTCCTAATATCTAATCTAAACTGACCCTAATTCAGTTTAAAGCCATTACCCCTCGTCTGGCGCTACAGGCAGACTTGTATAAAATCTCTCTCCAGCCTTCCTGTAGGTGTTCTTCACGTACCAGAACCTGCTGTGTGCCAGGCCTCCAGTCATTTTTACCCATGCTATCCTTGTCCTGATCTGGTAACGGCTGCAACTACCCTTCTCTAACACTACTTAATGGAAAAAAAAAAAAAAAGAATCAGAATTCCTAAGCTGTTTTAGGCAAGGAGGAAAATAGAAAAGATTCAATCCTATATATGGTGGTGTAAACTTGACACTGCTACTTCCTGGTTAGCAATTACTCTCAATTTATATACATATAACAAGACTAGAATCCTTCTTCTGTGAGAGAGAACTCATTTCCAAATCAAAAAGAAGTAATCTTTGAAAATAATAGATCACTACTTACTTTTACTTTTATCAATGTTTTCTCTAAAAAAAGAAAAAGAAAAATCAACTTCTGGAATTTAATGCAATGCTTTTTTCCTGAAAATTTCAACACATTCCCGACTATTATACTTTCTCTGCCATTCTTTCTTTTTAGAATAGTTACTTTTTATCCTTGCATCGGTTAGAAATAAGAGGATGCAGCATATGTTCCTTAAATAGAGCCTCTGAACTATTCCTATATAACCTGAATCAGAACTCTACAGATTGTGCAGTTTTTTTTCTGGAAACCTGCCAAGGTCAAGGAAAGACAGGAGTAATTTCAAGCCTGGCATAGTTCTTTGGAGATAAATGTAATCTGAGGGATTTGAATTTTTGCTCATCAACATGGAGTTTTCACTTAAGACTCTGTTTTTTTGAGGTTTCCTCACCCTACTAGCTCATCCTTGGAAACAAAAAAGTCTACCCAGTGTGGCAACACTTTTATTTTTGTTTAGTTTATTTTTCTTTTTAAAGGAAGACAGAAGCATAAGTAAAAGGAAGTAAGAGAAAACAGCTGAAGATCTGTAGGGCTTGGGAACCTCTTCAAATCCCACAGATTTGTGCTTGACCCCTCTCAAGTTTTGAAGAGACTATGCAACAGAAAGAATCCTGGGTGACTCATTCACAGCCTGAATCGCAACACTCAAGTGTTGCAAAACTGCCTCTTAGGAATATCAGCTTTCCTGAAGGTCAACAGCATGCAAGGGTTTAAGCCAAATCTGAACCCAAACCTTAGGCAGTCAAGTTATTTGGGGCCTAGGAAAGCTTTACCTATTCCTAGAGACCAAAGAAAGAAAACAAAACCAGCATAACTGGTTTTGGCCCCTCTTACAGTCCCATTTTCTCTCTATGATATTTATGCCTATTAAATCACACTTTTTTCAAGGGGAAAGTAGCAAAGAGAGATAGTTATTGGTAAATAACAAAGTCCTGGTCAATGTCTACTGAAAATAAGCTGTAACCACCACAGTGAAGCAATGCAATAACACAACAGCTATCCTATTTTTCAGTCCATGACACTTCTGAAGCATATATCCACAAGGCAGAGCATCAGCTTTCCTGGTAATATTCCTGAGTCAAGAAGGCAGACATTCCAATTTAAACCTGTTACACTTGAAATCCTTTTTGCTTAACACTTGCTCATCCACCTTTTAGATACAGGACTATCAATTCCTGAAATAAGTCATGGGGAACTTCCCGCAGTCTGAACACAGCTTTTCCCTGGCCTGAACAGAAAACTCCTATAGATACCTGCAGCAAGGTTGCAGGAAGAGTACAGTGTGCGGTTGACCACACCATATGTGATTAAATTCAGATACCAGGGAGCTATGGTTAAAGCCTCTAGAACAAGCTCTGAGGCCACTGATTTGTATCAGCAGGTTATCACACCTTCCTCAGGTGGACTAATTAACTACAAGCAAGAATAACTACTGCTGCCAGACCTAAGAATTACGTCTCTCCCATCAAATGCTTATTCATTGAAGTAGCTGCTCTCAGGCCTGTTAAGCAGCATTACCATGTGGAAAAACATAGGGTTTTTCTTTATCCCAGCCAGCTCCTGGCTATTTTTAGGATTTTTTTGCAGTTGAATTTGTCTATTCAAAGAATGGACACTGTGTTCAAAATTTATACATGACTGTAAGGCTTTGGACTAATCTACCTTTGTTAGGAACCAAGTCTAAATAATTGGTGTGTGCATATATGTAGCATCAGGAGAGTGATGCGGACTTTTCAATCCACATTGCCCCTGCAAAAGCAGCATGGAAATCCTCTAGCCTGGTTGCTGTGTCCATGAGAATTAACTCAGTTACACCAGACACAGAACAAACATACATTTATCTGAAATGGCTGAAAAATATACTTAACTCCAAGAATATTTTGGTAGAATGAGGCTTTTTCTCTCATGAACTTGAAAGAAAGTCATTACAGACACTATATTTTAATCTATATATTACTGTCATGATCCACACTCTGTGATATGTATACCAAATATCTTTCTGTCTTCCTGTTTAGTGAAGAAATCTAACAACACTCCGGATAACTAGGTCAATAATTTTCCAAATAATTTTTCTGATGTTGTTTGATTTTCCTAAAGAGCTAACTGTGTATACTTTCTGCTCCTTTTAGAGTAGTAGACTTCATTAAAAATGAATCTCACTGAATTACCTCAAACAACATATTTATTTTTCAGACAACACTTGTTCAGTAAAACGGAGAGGATTATGTGGCTATATGCAAAGAATATTTGGTTGCAGAGAAGTTGTGTTGACCACTCTATAGTTGAGCACTTTTTGTTTAAACTCAGTATGGGCTGTTTCTCATCCTAATGCATGTGAAGAACACGCTATTCAGATGGCTGACTTTTGGGGGAGAGCTCTATGAACAGACACATAATGAAACAGATTCTACTGTGTTCTTTGTAGGAGCACCTGATATTTTGACCCCATTTCTGTGGGTAATTAATTTCTCCAAGGTATGAAAGAATTATTCTAATCCTGTTTAAGATTCAACACCCTTTATTTTTATATAGTCCTTCAAGGGGCAGGGATCTGGATTTGATGATTATGGGTTCATTCAAACTGGAGATATTCTATGATTTGGTGAAGACTTTGTATTCTTATTATTGCTATTTACTCCACAGCAGTTACCAGGAAAGTTGATTTTTTTAATGTTTTAACTCCTACTTTAGAAGTTAATTAAAAATTAAAATGTTCTAGATTTCCTGGTTATAAAACACAGAAATGAAATAATTATCTGTGAATAATTAAACTCTTCTTCATATTTTCAAGAGATTCTAATTTTTCTCCCTTTATTACTTGTAGATCTGAGGCCAGGCTTCGGTCTGGCTTTTGTTGTGATCCAAAGTATCTTCTTCAGTTCTAGAAATTCTGGGATATCAAAATCAATGAAAACAAAATAGTCTGCAACCTGTGTCCCATACTTTTATTGCACAAATGCAGAACTGTTACAGATTTATATACAAATGTTAGGTTATCCACTGCCATATCTTCCTTACTGGTATTTTTCAACGACAAAAATCATATTTTAACAGATTAGCTCATATTATCTGCTGTAAAAAATATTTGAGTTGCCATTTTGAATCAAGCTAATGCAGTGAAGAAGAAGGCCATTAAATTTAACGTCTATGCTGAGTTGGGTCAGCAGTTGTGATATGATTAAATTCCATGGGCTTTTTTTTTTTACCAACCTCATTACTTCACATTAATATATAAACCCAGTGTATATAATGGCATAGAATACTGGCTCGGACCACTCTTCTGCATAGCTGAACCAGAAATCAATCTGAATTGCATTTATCCTGGACTTTGCCACACACAAGAAACAAAATTACTTCCGTAACATTATTTCCTATATCATTTACCATCAATTTCCTGTCTTATCAGGCTGCTTTGTTCCTCTGTACTACTGATTTTAAGCCTAGCTGTGCACATGTTGGATTGAAAGCTGGTCTTCAGAAGACCTATTCCTTGTTTTTCTGTTAACTCACTTGTGTGACCTTTGGTGGGTTCATAAATCTACCTTTGTTTCAGTTTACTTGTCTCTAAATTTGCTGTGATAAATAGATGTTGTGTTTTGCTGAGCTGAATTTTGAAATATATTGACCCAATAATCAATTATTTACCAAATAATAATAAATTCTAATATTGAGTCAAGAAGTCAGAGAGATTGCTCAGTGCACTATTTTTACACTCAGAGGGACAACTTTGCTCAAATTTCATCCAAAGTCTGGAGGTATCTGGAGAGATGTTTTTAAGTTAGCACTAAGTCTGATATACATGGACTTCACAAAATCATGGGTTACAATCCTGACAACTTCAAATAAACCTTTTATCCTTTCAAGTGCCAATCAGGATAGGTTCATTTGCAAATATAGTCTAATTGTTTAACCTTATTCCAGACCTTTGGGACCCAATTATTCTGCTGGTTATAGGAGTGAAACCTAATTAGCAATTTTTTTAAATAATAAGATTAAGCAATACTTGTAATTAATGTCAGGAATTTGATTTTTTTAAACAGATCTTTATCTGGCACTGTTCTGCTGAACCAACAGCAGGCTGATTATCACACACACGCACACACCTTGAGGTGTTTGCCAGTTATTTTTCCCTGGCAAGGTCTTTTGATAGGAGACTGTTTTATTATTACTGATAATTTTTTAAAAGTAATAAGTTTTTTCAACTTCCACAGACTGTGGTTTCAATTCCATTGAATTCACTAAATTATGCTGGTATAATCTAATATCTGGTTACTGCATGCTACTGCACCGTGTTCCTGAGCTAGCCCTAGTCAAGCCAGGTTGAGCACAGGAGACTCGTCACCAGCAGTCAAGGTTTTGTACATTCTGCACAAAGTAACTGCAGAGCCTGACTGAGTTATCCTCCACAAAAATTCCTGTTTCCTCAGCATGACTGTTTCTGGAACTTCTGTTCTGTCTCTCTCCAAAATAAACCACAGTAATCAGTGAAGGCAGAGTAGAGTGTTACAATCCAGTTACAGTTAATGACCTTATTCTCCACCTCCTTCTCTAGAGATGAGCTGAACACTAAACTGTCAGAAGCCTTGGTAAAAAGTTGTCCTTGGGAAACTGCACAATCATTGACATTGCTCCTGATGCAATATTCCCAACACTAGTTTAAGTCTGATCTCTGTCCATCTTCTGAAGCTTCCTGAAACTCCAAGTGCTAGTAAATCAACCACACATCCCCTCTGCTCTAAGACAAAATCGGCTGTAAATGTGATAGACTTTTTAAATGTCTGTCCAAGGTTTTCTGCCTCAACCTTTACTAATCAAAGATCTTTAACCACACCATCTGCTCCATTATTTTAGAAGAGATTTGCCCCTTCTTTGCATCAATCCTTTGGTATTATGGTGCTCCTGCTGTAATACTCCACATAATGGGATACTTTTGCTTGAGCATCTTTTACTGTGCCTCAAAGAAATCTGCAAGCAGGATAAACTTCATGGGCTGGGCTGGAAAAAAAAGTGTTTATAGGTTGATATGGGCAGTTACCAAGTTAAGCATTGATATCCTTGCCACAACCAATGTGTCTGTGTCAACTAGGCAGTTAGGGCAGAAGATATGAACATCCATTGCTTCTTGGAACAGCCTGGATTGCTAATTATCTACCTAATTATCTACCTTTTTCCTAGGTTTATGTTGTTAGTTTTCACCTTGTGTCTTTCAGTTACTAGTCACTACCATTGCAGCAACTTCAATTCTCTACAGCCACATTTCTTATCTAGCATGGTTTTAACTGAATTACTTTCAAACATCCTACTAAAACAGAATCAAAGTAGCCAGACATGCTACACAAAGCTAGACCTTGGGTCACATGAACCTGAATCATGCTGCATCCCTCTCTCTGTTTCATCCCTTTTAGTTCACTTTTCTCCCATAGGACCCATTTTCTAACCTGACCAGTTTAGTTCCTGCCTTAACCAGAGCTCAGTAAAGGAGAAGTGTGACTTTCCAGGCATTCAGGACTTCTTATTCAAATATATATGTGTATATATATATATATATTTCTCCTTATTCAATAATTATCAATTCTGTGTTTTTTTACAGCAATTACCTGATATTGTTACTTTGTGCTGAACTTTGGGAAATAACCACATTTCTGAGAAAATGCTCCTGAATATCTTTTGCATCCTGCAATACATGCAATTTCTTCTATGTGAGCATATATTTTGGAACTGTATATTGCTGAATTTCATTCTGTATTTCCAGACCATTTCTCTGGTTTTGGCAGGATTCTTTTGAGTTTTTGACCAGGTATATAAAGTTTGTGCCACAAGGAAATGAAACACACTTTCTCAGTATTATGTATTCCTAATGAAAACATCAATAACTTCATACAACAGATTTCCATGAAGCCCCACTTGGTATATCCTCCCATTCTGATATATCATTGATCCCCACACTTCTGTATAATTATTTAGGTGCATTTACACCCTCAGAGAAGCACCCTGAAAGCCATGCTTTGTAAGTATGTTTTGGAAATTATTACTTGAGACTGTATAAAAAACCTAAATACAGTCAACCTATATATGACTAAAACCTCTTTCTGCTCCATGAAATGCCCCTGTTAACATTTCATAGGTAATAGACTGATTTGACATGACTTGGTACCTGCAGCTGTATTCCGACGACTGTGCTGGTTCTCTAATATTTTCCTGAAGTCTTATGAACAGATTGATTGATTTGGGATTTTCCCAGAAGGTGAAGTTAAGCTGATTTCTCTACAATTCATTATGTTTTAGTTTCTTAAGATTAAGCACTATGTCTGCCTTTTGCTAGTCTCCTGGTATCACACTCCTAAAGACCAAAGTTAAAAATTCCGATTAGTTCTGTGTTGTAGCTAGCGGGAGAAAAGTGTCAATCGATACGATTGATGCACAAGTCTCAGCTTTATTTAGTATTGCGATACAATTTATACTATTGTTAATTAAGCTCATACATAGTGCAAAAAGCAAGCTCACTATTGGATAATTATTCAATGTCCACTACGCCCCTTTTCGCATTCTTGTCGTCTCCTCCTGCTACATTCTTGTGGTGAATGTTCCCGTTTATCTCTGCTTATGCCCCTTGTTTCACATCCTCCCTTTGTATAACACCTGTGCTCAAGGCTATTCTGTCCTTCTAAGTTACTTACAGTGGACATTCACAACCTTACAATTTAGAATATATGCTCATATTGAGGCCTTTCTCCTGCAGCCATTCCTCCACAGTTCTGCAGTTATCTAACAATCTTAGTGCTTTCAAAAATGCAAAAACTCACCCTACATAACACTGTATAAAAATCTCTTATCCATGCCACCCACTCTGTCATTCTGGAATATATGCCCTGAATACATATTCAATCTGTTTTAAACCAGGTATTATCAATCTCAGTGAAGTTCCTAATTAAATCAGGGTTTGTTCATCCTGGGAAATAAAAATAAGGCAAAAAAATTTAACTGTGACAGTTAATGCATTTAATATAGCTAGTAAAAACTATGGATTTGTGTGATTTCCTATGCATTCATAAAGTCAATTCTTTAAATTCAGATCTTGATCCAAAACTATCTAAAGCTACTGATGAATGTCAATGAATTTAGAATCTAGATCCTTACATAATGTTTTAGCACCAGTTAAAAACCAGTAGTAAAGCAGACAAGGTGAAATCTGTATTGAAGCCTGTTGTGATATGTGAATTTGCCAAGGCTTTTAGTGCTAGGTAGCAGAAAACAATGGCAAAACCCTTTTTTTTTCAGATAGGAAAGCAGAATTGGACTTTGGGTAGAAGGAATTTAGATAAGTTTGTTTCTTTCTTCCCTAAAGTCCTTCTAAAAAGGTCACAGAGATAAAAATAGAGCTGCCTTCTTTTACAGGGATTTCGCTTGAGAGCTCAATTTATTCAGAAATCAAGACAGATTGATGTTGTTCCCTGGGAATGCAGATAGGCATATTTTAGACAATAAACCAGGAGCCCTTATCTGCTAAATTTTGTCTTTTCAATGTATCTATCCTATGCTAATTTTAGGTCTGCATGCTCCATATCCTGCCATGTTTTGTTTTTCCTCCCATTGAGCTCTGATTTCTCATTACGATGTGTCCTTTTACCATATATTTTGTACTTGTGATGCATATGTTCTCATTTTGCCCCGCAAGTGCCTAAACGATAGCTAAATGCATCTGTAAGGACAAGTGCTGAACAGGTGCAAAACAAGACCACAATAATAAAAGAAGAGGAAGAAATCAGAGACTAATTTTTGCTCTGCCATGATTTGCCTAATATATGTAGAGTCATTACACAGCCAAAACAAATGTCTCATTTTCACAGTTCTTTATCTTCTTTTTAAAAAAAGGAACTCCTTGGAGTTAATTTAGTGCAATAAATTTTGATAGAATACGGTACTCCTTCTCTACTGCTGCCTTGACAGAGATTCTGTAATACAGCTTAAGGAATTTTACAGGGTATCCAGCTCTTTGTTAGTAAACAAAAAATGGACAATGATTTTAGGCACATGATGTGATTCTTGGGGTGTCCTGAGCAGGCCAGGAATTGGACTCAATGATCCTGATGTATGCCTTCCAACTCAGCATCTTCTGTGATTCTAAAAGACAAAATGCAAAAAACCAAAAGTATGAATTGCAGGTATATTATTTGAAAACAAATCAAAACCCACACTACTTTTATTTTATGTTTATTTTACACTTTCCAAATAAGGTTTGTCTGTTACTCTTCAGAAGAGTTAGTGCAGATATATTAATTTCACATATTCCATAAAGCAGTAATTTTTTACTCACTCTAATCTCAGTGATACAGATTGGGTAACTGAGTAACACTCTGTTCTTTTTGTATTGTTGAGGCAACATAAAATGTCAATTGACTGTCAGTCTTTACTCGGTGTTATAGCTTTGACTTCACTCTGAGTTCAGCCTCCAGGACTGCAGGACTTTCAGGACTGTGGTTACAACATCTTAGTAATTCCTTTTGAGAGTAGGCCAAAATCTCTGTTGTCCGGCAGCCAAATGATAGGCTGGAGGCAAGAATGGAAGTCAGTTCAAATAAACAAAACCTGACTACTTATTTTTTGCTGAAAAGAAGCATCCAGAAAAAAAAAATCAATTTTGAGTAGAACAGAATCACAGAAACATTTAGACTGGAAAAGAGATCATTGAGTCCAACCCATGACAGAACACCACCTTGTCAACTAGACCATGGCTCTAAGGGCCACATCCAGTCTTTTCTTAAACACGTCCAGGGATGATGACTCCACAGTCTCCCTGGGCAGCCCATTCCAATGTCTAATCACTCCATCTGCGAAGAAATTCTTGCTAGTCGTTGACCTAAACCTCCCCTTTCACAGCTTAAGACCTCAGAACAAAGTTTTTGAGATCTTTCATGCACTTCTTACAGGAAGTTGCAACATCAAGTTACAAATTAGAGACACCAATAATTTTCTACCCCATAGGCCAGTTAGTTGGGTATTTCTCCTATATGAGAGAGAGTGCTCTCAGTCTGAGATAATTTCTCAAGACCCATCTCACAGAAGAATGACAGAATCCTTGTTTTATGGGCTGTCCTGTCTTCTCAGTCCTAGCTGCATGGCGGTTCTGTTTGATCTACCTCTGAATCAAGCACAGCTCAAGATGGGAAGTTAGGCTACCCTACATAGGCATCCCATGGCTACTCTCAGACCCTTTGGATAATGTTCCACCTTTTATTTTAAATAGTTATGTGGTCATTGGAAGAAAGGCAAATCTTCTAACCTCTTGTCAAGAGAACCACTGACTCAGAATCTGGCTTAGTATTTCAGCTTATGAAGGAAGATCCGTAGTTTTGAACCAAGAGGTACTATCTCAGAAATCTAATCCAGTAGGCTAGTAGGTAAATGCTTTGCAATTAGCCACATAAATAGTAATTTTATAAAACTCATGTGGAAATACTTTTTTCTTTTTTCCTTATCATCCTTAGGGGTTTTTTTGTTAACAACAGAAAATCAACATTTGCAAATACTTTGGGGGAAATTAAGAACCTCTTTGCCTCATACTATCATGACAAATCAAAACTGAATACTCAGGGTAAATGGAGTGAAATTATTTTGTGGCAGTTGAATAACAGAAATTTTTTCTTAAATCCTAATAATTCCTTCTGAAGTTAAAAAAATTCTAATATCTGGTGAAACCAGACTGAGCTTGGGGGTACTTGAAGCTGTATTGAAAACCACAGCCTGAGGTGCAAAGTTGCTCAGAGCTCTTCCTGACTTCTTGCACTTGGGTCATGAAATTATTCCCAGAGAGGAAGGAATCCCACCTCTTCCTAAATCATCACACCAATGAACACAAGGGCAGAGGTTGACTGGCTATTTTAAACAGGAATTGCTTGGAAGGTCTCTCTTCCACGATCTCCAAGCTCTTCTGTCCTTTTTCTTAATGCAGGATGAAAAAAAAAGTCATGAGGGAAAATAAAAAGGTGTAGGCAAGAATGCTTCTGGAAAGGCAGAATTTTTAAGATCATACTCTGAGTTAAGTGGCTTCTTCCTCGACAGCAGACACTGCTGGTCTTTGAAGGACAAGAAGCTGAACTTTCAGGGAGCCAATTAGGAAATGTTTCAGAAAGAGTGGTAGTGATAGCAGCCATCTGAGAGATTAACTGCAGTAAAGGGTCCTCAAAGCAGTGGCCTCCAACTATTTTCAGCATAGCTATTATCCTCCTTTTGCATTACTTAACTACTTTTACAAAAAGTAGAGCTACAAAGTGACTTGAGGCTTTTTTTTGGGTCCCATAGCTTGACAAGTGAATAGTTCCGCAGCAAACATCACTTACCAGTGGAACTTTACTTCAGAGAAAATATGTTTCCTTAAGACAGATAATAAATACCCTTCATATCATTGTGGCTGATAAGTCAAAACAAGTCTGAAAGATGCATTACGTTCTGCCTTTGCAGCCTTTTTGCTTTGCAGCATCAGAAAGGATTGATGTTTCTGTTGGGTCACTGCTGAATACCTAACTGTACAGAAACACTAAATTTTGACTTGCCACTGAGAGCTGTAATGAAGGAACTAAATGGTGACAAGAAGAATGAACTATGTTTACACGAAGCTTTCTTTGATTTTCTAGTGCAAAATAAAATATTAACGAGAAGAGAATAATAATAATCCTCCCCTGATCACAGACATGGTCTCACAAAATAACAACCAAAATTCATAAATGTAATGATTTTATGCCTATCTTGCTACTATAACACAAAGGTACTTCTACTAGAAAAAAGGGTGACATTCTTGCTCTGTCTGAACTGAGCTGAAATCTTTCTGTTCTCATTAGAACTCAGGTGAAAAATAGTGTGTAAAAAATAATAATCCTCTTTTGAGAAATACAGTATAATAGCTTTCTTCCATAAATCTCAGCATAATTAAGAAGAATGGGATTCAAGCGCTCATGATTTCTTATGTTAGAAAATAAATGCAAGCTGGTATTTTTTTAACAATACTGCTGTTCATGATTAATGATATCTGTTTGTTAATGCACTTTAGATGTATTCACTGCATCCTCACACTGTCTTGCAGCTCTTGAACAAGGGTGAACTTTACCAGGCTGCTTCACTGGATAATGGCAGGATTTACTAATCAGGATTTACTCTGTCATCCTTATATACTGATTAAAAGTAACAACCAGCATCTGGACATGCAACTTCTGACCCTGAGGTGCTGTGCTGGGACAAGAGATCTATCAGTAGTTCTTTACTATACAGACAACACTGCTACAGCAAGGCTGAATGCTAAGAAGGGGGGAGCAATTTTTATGAAAGTGAATATTTATTTACTTGTTTTTATAAAACACTGACACTTCTCAGCTGCATTCACAGAAATCCTGTGTTTTTTGGAATTAGATTTATTCCTGATTAAAGTGCTCTTCTATATCCATTGCCGGGATGTAGGTTTTCCCCATTTGGTTACAATAAATCAGATATTATTCACTATTAGTGGTTTGCTACAGTTCTCATTTGCCTATCACTCTACCTTATTTTGCAGTAGTATGCACATTTTAGAGTACTCCTCTATGTAATCTGCAGGATAGAAATTAAAATGATTGCACAACTTCTATATTATGTGCTTTGAGAGACAGAAAAATTAAGATAAAATTTTCAGTTTTCATACCTATTTTTATCACAGCCTCTTTAGATATGCTGACTTTCCCAGAGTTTTCTGAAGTCAGCAGTTCTTCAGAAAGATTATCACCTTCAACAAAAAAGATAGGTTAGTTATTCGTGTGTGCCCTGTAAAATAATTTAAATGTACTAGACACTTTACTATTCCTTACCTCTTCAAACACCTTTGTTTTGTTCATTTTTTTATATGGGAGTCACTGCTGGAATGTTCTCTTGGAAACTGCTTTATCATCTGCAAGTCATAATTTGGCCATTTGATCAGTGCTTAGCTTGACCTAAACTGCATAGAAGCTCTGACTCCTGCCACGCTGCCTTTCAAATTTTTCTTTTTTCTGTGTCTGATCCTTCAGATAACCTCAATACAAATTTCACTTACATAATTAAAAGATAGCCTTCGAATACTGTGCATGTTTTAAACCAAAATGTAACATAGTTATTTATGCATCTATGAAGAGAAACATATCCATCATCTACCTGAAATACGGCTCTTATTTAATGAATATAATCTGGCAACAGATTTAAAAAAAAAAAAAAAATTCTTCTCTGCCTTACTGGCCTACTCAGAGGGACATTTCTTCACAGGCCTTTTTTAATATAAAACCTGTCATCATTTACTTCAGTTGAAATGAATAGTCCATTATCTTTCCCCATGTGGCTTTACCCTAGTTAGGATTGTTTAATGATGAAATAATAATCTACAGAATAGTGATGCTGTTTACATGGTGTGGTAAAAGAAGGGGTTGCATGAAGTGAAAATACAAGACTGTGTTGCCAGCAGACCTCACTATTTCATCTATATACCTGAATAATACATAGGCCCTGGACACTTCAATTTGAAATACTGGGTTAAAGGATTCTTTTCATGTTAATAGCTATGGAAAGTCTCTATTTAGTTTTTGAGACCGATCTTCACAAAAGAGAATCAGAGTGGTCCATTTCAGCTTTGAAATCTAGCAGATTTTTTTTTTTTTCTGAAGGCTGAAAGGACTTCAGCTGAACTCCACAAGAATACAACTGGTTCACAAGAATACAAATTTGATCATCAAAACTTGATGATTACTGCTTTCCTTAAGTCCTGAGCTTTCTGTGACCAATAATAAAAGCACTTAAAGTGGAACGGAATGGTCTTTTTTTGTTATATTCAAAGCAACATTTTGTTTTCCTTAATATAACCCTTTTATTGATATTTAGAAATTAGTAAGACAGTAGAGTCCACCAACAGATTGTTTCCATGCTTGCTCACAGCTTTTGCAGTAGTTCTGAATCTGCTTTCAAGGAATTTACAGCAGAAATGTACAATTTACGGAGCAGAAAGAATATGAGGTTTAAATCGAGTTCAGTGGATAAACACAGTAGCAGAAAATGATCTCAGGAAATAATTGAAGCACAGAAGAATCTCAGCTTGTTGTATGGTTGCTGTGGAAGGGTGCTTCAAACACATACAACATGGACTATGATTGCATGGACCTAGTGAGTCTCCTTCCTAATCACTGTTCTTTTAGTGGAAGGTTCTATCTCATGCCTCATCACAGCTGAAGTAAAATACACTTGCTGGTAACTTTGTATATTTCCAGTAGCACAAATCTAAAGAGTTGCACCATCCCTGCTGCACTTCACCTGTGTGAAGGCCTTGTGACAGCGTCACAAGACGGATTCATTTCAGACCCGTCCCTGCTTGGGCAGGACGAGTGTTCCACTACCGCTTCAGCTTTCACCTGAAAAATATCGTTCTTTCACTAAAAATGAGGGAATATTTGCATATACAGCCAGATCCCTTTCTTTAAAAGAATAGTCAAAGAACAGTCACACTAATTTGAAGACAACAGCTTTACAGATTTCCTGCCTTATGCAGGGTCTTTCTGCTAATATCCCTGTCCCCAGCTTCATATTTGACCCCTATGGGTAAATTATGGGAAATTTCCCAGCAACTTTGGTACCTGGCTACTTTCCAGGGTCAGCCCACCAAAACTGGGGACCAGGGATTACCTGTTCATGACCAGAGCTTGGCACAGGCATAGAGAGGGGCCTGGGAAGAGGCCTAGCTGGAAGTCCAAGTTGTGACATTTAGAACAGGAATGTGCTGAGCCTGGTTTGCCTGTAAAGATCAACAAATCCCATCTGCCAGAACAGTTTCTTCAACCTGTAGTTTCCATCTTTCCAGGCTGCAAAGGGTGAAGGTGACCCAGTAGATACAATTTCTAAAAAATCTGTCTTCTGAATTTTGCCTATGAGCTTCAGTTGTGATTGCCTACTTAGTGGGATACATAACCCCCAGCACAATCTGTATTCATGCATTGAAAAATACATTGATATGCACCTTGTTTAAAAAGGTATGGAGCATGAAAATATAGAATCATACTCTCTAGTATAGACTTTATAGTTTTTACTATAAAATATAACAGTTTAGATTACTTTGTTGAAATATTAAAGGAAAATATTAAGAAGAAAATTAATAATGCAACTCAAGTATTTTCACCAGAAGCACAACTAGCATGTACATTTTTTGCTGCTGAAAAGACACCATATCTGAAAACTTCTACTGCATGGTTGTGAATACAGAATGGCTTGGTAACTCACCTTTTGGTCTTATAAGAATATTGAAAAAAAAATCCTTGCTATATTCATTTTTCTTTAAAATGCTGTGTTACATAGAGAACTTAACAAAAACAAGAGAAAACAAAACAAAAAGTTGTAGTCAGACTTTAATATATAAAAATTTCCAGGTTCTTTTTGTACATGTAAATCAATTCTGTAAGGAGTTAGAAATGATAAATGGAGTTTTGAGAGATTTGGTAGAATCACCCTCCATGTTAAATCCAGGTAATTAACACTGGAGTCTTAAATGTAACCCAGGTGATTAACATTGGGTTCTTAAATCTACCTTGGTTCCCAAGAGTTATGTTAAAAAAATACGACATTTAAAAAGTGCAGGATGCTGAGGACTTTTGAGAATGAATGATCATTTAAGCAATTAAATGTGGGATTTGAAGCTTATGGTGAGACATCCAAGTCTATAAATCTTGGCTTGTGATTATATACATTCTAAATAATTTCATTATTATTCACAAGTGCTAAGTCCTTAAGATGGAGGTATTAAGCAAATTCCTATTGCATTGTCCTGGATCAGCTGAAGCTCTGGGAAGTGAAAATTATTTTTGGACAGTGTGTTGTTTTCTCTCCTCATGGAATACGAGAACAGAAAACTGAGTCAATATAACAAAATCTAACAAAAGCAGTATGAGAAAGACAAAAGAAAGGATAGAGGGGAAAAAATTCAGAGACTGTGGGGAAAGGCAGGCTGTAGAAGATAGAGTGAAATTCTCAAAAGAATTGAGACATTGAGTATGTCATTGGGTAGTTCTGTGTGTGCAGAGCTTTTGTCAGTAATAGAGGACACAGACTTTCATTTCAAGTTTGGTGCAACCCTCAGAACTCTCTCCACTGACTTCAGTGAGCTTTGGATTAAGCACTTAGGAGGAAGACAGGCTATGCTTAAAGTAAATGATTTTTTTTTTTTAAGAAAGGAGTGTAAATTATGGAAGAAAGTTTTAGTAAACTCAGAAAACTCATTGAGAACTGAAACCTTCAGAATCCCCAGAATTTAGTGGCATCTTTAGACCTTAGGCTTAAAAAGGGAGAAAAGTAGCTTATTTTAGAACTTAAATGAGTTCAGTAATTGCTCAGGATGCAGAATGTAACACAAGATGTATTACAATTAAGCCAGCAAAGCAGTTTACTACACCAAAAGTGTGGAGGGGATTAAAAAAAATACAAGGAAATCCCTGATTCCTGTTATGCTTTGGGATTAATAGTGTTCAAAATAGAGTTGCTATGTTTTAATTGTCTGAATTCAGCAAATTAGCATTTGAAATACACTGCATTTATAAATTCTGCTGGAAATACAAAAAAAGATGTAAACAAGGCTTTGAAGATAACAGGAATTTAAGGACTTTAAAAAATATATATCATTTCCCTTTCTTTATGTTTCTGATATTATAATTTTACTTTATCTACCAACCTTTTGATGTGGGCAGTCAGTGCTTCTGAGATTTCCAGCCATAGCTCTTAATCATGCCACTCAGTCTCACTGCCTGAATGCATCTCATTTCCAATGGAATCTTGAAGCCCAGCTGAAATATTCTCCTATTTACCCATTTCCAATGGGGCTTCTCACTCCTTTCCTTTGTCACACTCCTCCAGGGCTGTCACTTACTGCCTGCCTCTATTGCATATGGCTATTGAGGTACTGGCAATCGGGGGAGGGCTGCAGCCCTGGCCTCTATGAGGAGAGGCCAGAGTTGCTCCATGTGGGAGATAGCTAATTCCTGTCAGCTCCTCTTGGGCGCACTGCTGGACACAGCTGAAGCCCTTCAGCCATGTGTGGGTCACCTAGGGTAAAACCTATTAGAAAGGTCAAAATGCTGTTGAGGGGTGAGAGGAAAAAGTGTGAAAAACAGCCCTATGAACCATAGGGAGGACTGGGGAGGAGATGCTCCAGGTGCTAGAACAGAGATTTCCCTGCAGATCCTGGACACAGCCTGGTGGAGCAGGCGGTTCTCTGCAGCCAGTTGAGAGGAACATCCCAGAGTGGATATCCACACTGCAAACCACAGAGTGCAGTGTAAAAAACAGCTATTCACACTGCAGCACCTGGAGGATCCCATGCCAGAGAAGGTGACAGGCTCTGAAGGAGGCTGCAGCCTGTGGAGGGCCCGTGCTGGGGCACTGAAAACCTGTGGGGAGGAAGGAGCATCAGAGATGAATGGCTGAACTTTATGGACTGACCACAAGCCCCATTCCCTACCCTCTCTGCACCATGTAGAGGAAGAAAGGAGTGGGAACGAAGGAATTAATTTTAGCCTGGAAAAAAGAGTGAAGGGTAGGTGGGACAGTGTTGGTTTAATTTTGTCCTAATTTCTTGCCATTCAAATCTACTTTAATTGGCAATAAGTTTTTTTCCCAGATCAAGTTTATTTTGCCAGTGATGGTAACAATAAGAGACCCCCCTCTTTTTATTTTGACCCATAAGCTTACTCATCTTATTTTCTCCCCTTGTCTTGTAGTGGGAGGGAGTGGGGGGAATGAAGTGGGCATCTGCAGTTGGTCAAGGTCAACCCAAGCTATTTTGCAGTCAGATACATAGGTAACATATGTTGGAAAAAACCGAGGGCACACATATTGCAGGATAACTTCTGTGCCCCATTTTAGCCATAGGGAAAGTGCAGGAGATACAGATTTAAAAAGAATACAAGTACAGATTGCAGTACCCATCAACAAAAGCTACATAGCGTGATCTCTTGCAATGTGTCTCATTGCTGCGTTGTCATGTAGCTGCCTGCCTGTATAGATCAAGGTCGAATCTAATATTGACAGCAGTTGTGTTGTTGTCCTCCTCAGAGACTCTTCTAAACATGAGCATTCTTTAAACTTGGGCATACAGGCATTGCAGCTGCTCTTTCCTGCATCCAATGACCTCTGTACAGTCACACTTTTCTAGTCATAATCTATCTGCTGGCTCTTACAACATGGTCCCATGAGCTTACCACTATTCAGCATTCATACTTCCCTCAATCAGAGAACAGTGTTTTGCTATCTGTGAGCTCCAGATTCCCCAAGAACCAGTTTTCAGCACTCTAGTTCTTTGTTCCCTCATTTCTGCTGGGTATTTTCAGCTAATCACTTTAAACTCCAACAGTGACTGAATACATTATTTTTCTCTTAAGGCATCAGATATTCCATTGCTCTAAAGTACTCTTGTTTAACTGAAAAACTATTCTGCTAAGTCTCAAATACTCCTCATCTGGAAAATACATGTCCAACAGCCCTCATACCAAAACCAGATTTCTTATTTTCTGAAATGTATGATGATATGGAAACCACATCAAATGCAAAGAGAACTAATAAATTTCTCAATAAATGTAATTGTAAGAAATGTAATTCAGAGCGGCTCCTACTATCTTTAGAATGTTGTTACTTATCAGCGGGGATATGGACATATTTAATGGGAACAAACAAACTAAATGAATATTTGTTCTCTCTGATAATGTCATAACAAAAATTAGGAGATTTTAATGATTTAAAAGCCCCAATGTTTGTAGCTAGTTGCAAAACTTGTTCAACATATTCTATCTTCTGTCATATCCCAAATAATTTCAAATTAAACATTGCTTTCCAAAATATTTATATTAAACGGTAGGTGAATAGGAAAGTTCAATAATATTCCACTAAATTTTGCCAGTTCATCATGATTTGCTTTTGCAAGTTGTTAGGATACACTCCATCAGTAGACTGAGTACTTCCATAATATTTCAGGATTATGTTTCTCAAAAATGCCGTAAATATGCCTAGCTCAAGTATTCTGAATCATTTTTCATAGCACTTCATTGGAAATGATCAAAACTTATTGTTTGTGAAGGAAATTGCAGCTTCTTTTCTCATCCCTGAAAATATCCCTTGCTAACCCCAAGAAAATTCTCAATTAGTAAAAATTTCAATATAGTAATGGTTAAATATTTAATCTTGAAGCTTTTATTCCCAAATAGAAACTTTTTGTGTTTGAGCATTAAAACGTTTTATTTGAATGTATTGAGATGAACTGTGCTACAAGATCATTCACTCTTAAACGTAATTTTTATTGTGAGCTATATCACTTCACTGGAATTCAGGTAGAGGTTGGCTCTTGCCTGATCCCCTGACATTCATGAGCCTCTTATGATGGCACTTGATAGGAAACCTGAATTGCATCATGAGTAGTGCAGGCATGACCCGACTGGAGAAAAGGAAAAGCCTGAATGATTATTATGTGACGCACTGAGAAAATATAATTTAACTGCCACCCAAACACCAAGGAAGTATTATTTCATTTTTGACAATAGGTTGTTGTGAGTTTTTTTATAAATGTGTATTTCTCACAAGTATATTTAAGAATTTCCAATAGAAAATGCTCAGCAACCTATATTATTTATATTACTCTTTAGAAAAGCTGAAAGCATTGCCTAAAATTTTACTCTGAAAATGTAGCAAATAGTAGCAATTAGGATCCCACACAGAAATCCATCCACAAAACAAAAATCCCTTGGAACAGCCTTGCAAAATAGTACTTCTCACATGCCAAGTTCCTGGATCACATCTTGAAACATTTTTGTTTGGGAAATACAATATTTATTGGGGAACAAGGACTATCTATTTATTCTGTTAGATACTTCAATCACCATTTAGAACATTTTTAAATTTACTTCTCCACTAATGATGCCTTTTGTCCCCTCTTGCTCCTCTATTTATGTGGTTCCAATCAGTCTTTGTAGCCTTGGGTCAGCAGAGTCAGCAGTTTGGATCAGATAAACTCCAGTGAAAGTGCTGCTGGGTCTCACTTGAGAGCATTCCTATTTCTCATGGTATAAGAGTTATAACTTGCATTTAGTATTGCCTTGGGAAGCCTTGCTGGAATCACTGTTTCTCTGTGAAGTTTCACCCAAAAGTTCTCAGTCTTACATCACTGGTATCACAGCCATATGCATCTCTCTATCACTTCATTGCAAATAAACCCCGGCACTTACACCAGCAGCTTAAAAAATAATCAGTATTGTATGGGTCCTCAAAGAGCACGGATACTGTAGTATCTGCTCACTCCAGGACCTGGAGCACTGGTCCTGCCAGCTCACCTGTCACATAATGTGGGTCTGAAATTTGTGCCAGGACAACCTAAGTGTGCCTTCCACAGCCTTTTCTTCCTCCTCCCGCTGCTGTCATTGATACATTACCTCCCAAGTTGAAATATAAATCAAATCTTCACTGCTCTTTTCCAAAAATTGCAATTCAGCTGAAAGGCATTTGCACACCTTCTCACTTTGCCCCAGAAACGCTATCAGTAGTTTCTTGTTTTATGGACTCTCAGACAAGAACAGCTCTGGGCCACTCTTCTCTTTGCACACCAGCATGAATTATTATGGAAGCTTCTGAGCTTCAAGGTTCAAGAAATTATTAGTGGACATAAATTGAAAGCTTATGTTTTCATTTCAGGTCTAAATTAGATTTAGGCAAAGAAGGAGAACAGGGAATGGGGAATTTCCTACGTATGCGCTCTGTGCCATTTGCTCTCTGTACTTGGCATTGACCTCTGAAACAATCTGAAATGGATAAAACTGAATGGACCAGTTGCCTCCTACAGTTTTCAGCTGATGTGTTTTCATATTATATATGATCCATTTCTGTCATGCTTAAAACTTGCTCTAATATTCAGTTTCCTTTCATAGCATGCTTGCAAAACTGTAGCTTTTCAGTCTAGAAAAGTGTTAAAGAACTTCGTGTTGCAGAGCTTTATGGTTTTACTTCTCCTGGTCTAAATGCTGCAGTCCTGTTGACCTACTTCCTCATTTCTTCATATTTTCTATCTCTTTTTTTTCCAGTGTCAGAAGTTACTTACATTTCTCATCAGTATCTGGATTTTCAAAATCTGGATTCCTGTTCTCAGTTTCTGGATTCTGCCTGAAAAATCTTTTGCCATTACCCCTTTATCAAGAATTTTCAATTCTGCTATTAAGTGATGTTATATTAAAAAGATAGGTATACATCTAAGCAGAAATTGAAATAAAAAGTCCTTTTCAGTCTGGAGGAAAATTGTTTAATTAGAAGTGAATTGCGCTGCACCTAAAGCGACTCTCTCTCATTCTCTCAGAACATTTTTCTATAGTTGATTTCTCAGAACACACAAGGGAAAGATTATAGACATTTCTCTCAGAAAGTATTACACAATTGCTGTAATTATTACTGCGATCTGGTATTAGAAGACAGAAAAAATCAGTGTGATAAAAATTTTACGTAAGTACACAATCCCACAGAATTTGAGTAGGAAATAGGTTTACTCTTGGCATTTAAATACTTCCGCATAACTTTTGCATTTATACTACTCTAGTACAGATGTAAATACCACTCATAAAATCTAAAAGAAAAAAAGTGAGAAAAATCAGATCTAATTAACTTATAAGACCCTGGGGGGGATATTACAGTGTGACATGATAACTAGAGTAGTAACCCAGAAAACACGAACTTGTGTATTTTCCTTTGCAGATAAATTATGAGTCTGATTTTTTTTTTCACATATGTAATAAAATACCTGCATTAATTCATGTTGATATACATAGCTGGGAACAAATGAAGATCTTAGTCTTGTGGGAAATGAGCAGACATAACTCACAGCATGTCTGCCACCTTTAATCTAATTTGAATACCATCTTTGTTAATAGTCCCTTGGGGCACACAATTTCAAGATATCCATTCTGGGTTAAAATAAATAGGGGTAGGTTTTGAATCATGTTCTCTGTTTTTCTGCTTGCAGCATATAGAGGAATATGTCTTAGAAATGAGCTTATGTAAGATAAATATTTGAGAACACAGTTGTGTGTTCAGTTCAGAAATTAAATATGAAGAACACATCCCATGGATAGTTCTGTCCCAAGGAGCAACTTCAGCTCATGTATATCTGTTTGCAACAAGCAGTTCTAACATTATACCTATGGAAAACTGCAGATGTCAGAATTATTTACTCTTTTGCAAAGCTTCCCATAAACCACCCCTGGAGCTGGCCCACCCAACTTTCAGTGTCAAACCCAACACAGCAAGAAACTCATGTCTTTAGAGAAAATGGCAGAATACCAGAGAGAACTGTAGAAGCATAGTGCTGAAAAGGAGCTCAGGTGTACCTTTTGTTCATCCTGCTGCCCAAGGCATAATCAAATCTGCAAGTGTCACTCTTGGCAAATGCTGTGTCAGTCTCTTGAAGACCTTCATTGACCACAGCTTTCTCAGACAATATGTGTATGATAATGGCAGGAGGTCTTCCTGCACACCCCACAATAGCCGATTTGAATCTTTGCTGCATTTAATCTCATCCCTTTGTGGCCTACTGTGACCTCTGAGTTATCCCCAATTAGTTCCCATCAGTTTTCTGAAAGAATGCTCTACATCAGCTGAAGTACTCTCAGTGATAAACAAAACAGGATTGCTCTGTGCTCTGCTTTATACACCCTGATAATATGTTTGCCTTTAACACAACACTGTGAAACAGTTTCAGGTCATGATGCTCCTCAACAGCTTCAGATCCATTTTTGAGCAGGATTCCTCCAGCTAATTGGCTTCCAACTTACATTCATAACAGCTTACCGTTGCTGTCCAGAAGCTTTACTCTTCATTTGCCCATATTTTTCTCCTAGACCATATCTTCATGCCATTTACAATTTAATGAGCATGTTTTCTGTTGCAGCATTCAGGTATTAATATTTATATTGTGGGAAGATACAATCTTAATTCTATAAGTCACTTGATCACAGATGGCTTGTTTAGTGGTAAAAAAAGGCATGAAACACCTTCATGCTCAAATTCACCTACAAGCTATTTGAATAGAGTAGACCTTGCTCTGTCTTTTAAAATTAGCAGAGAAAATGAAAAAAACCGTTTCAAAGGACTATACAAAATCAGTAATAGAATGAGCACTTTTTATTCCCAAAGTAGTTGCTTGATAATTGCACCTAATTTCATGCCCTTTTTTGCTTTGCTGTTTTTCTTCTCTTTCTCTGTTTGTTTTTTTTTTTCCTTCTGTTTACAGGTTCCTGCTGCTTTCTTAAATTTATTTTTTTTTGTATGATACCTATCTACCATCCACCAGTCTTTAAAATTTCTTCTTTGGGGTGGAGTCAATGAGAATTTTATACGTTAACCAAGTTTATCTCCCATAACACTTCTTAAATATCTGCCTGGGGTAAATTATGACTCTTGTATTTTTCCTTTAGTCTTTGCTTTATCTTTTTATCCTTGTTCTCATTAGACAGTAACTAAAAATTCTCTCTCAGGATTGAAGTCTACCTAATTTCTTATATAACGCTTTATTTCCCTCATTATTTCAATAGACACAGTTCCATGGTCATTCTTTGCCGTTCTAAAAATCTGTATTTTTTTAATATAAGTTTTTCTGTCCCTTTTCCTGTATGCTGTTTATCAGCATACATAAATAAATAGTCTGACCTCTAATTTCCTTTTTCTTGTCTTTCAGTCTTGTTCAGAATAATCCTTACCTCCTCCCACTCAAGAAATCTTGACACTCTTATTCAAATTTCTATTTTAATTTCTAGCTACAAACTTCCATTACTCACACTACCTTTCCCCCTCCAATCTCATTTTAAAGCTTTTCTTATGAGATAAATAGTACCCTTACAGAAAATAGATTGTTTTCTGTCTTCATGGGGTTTCTTTCCATGTACAAGAGTATGTGGAATATCATCTCTATGGTCACAGGAGACAAAGGTGTCCTGGGGTCCTGGAATATGTTTATTACTCCAGAATATCTAGATTACTAAGAATTTGTAATCTTTAGCTAGGAAAACAAACACATATTCCATACTAACCTCCTACCTTCCCAGATTGGTATCCATTTTTGATGGAGACTGGTCCCTGAAAGTAGCTATATGACACAGATAGAAGGGCTCATGGAGTTGTGATCACTGTGAGAGATGAACTTTACCCACTTTATAGTAATTTGTAAGAGCTCAGTCCTTTAGGATAACATGCTCCAGATGTCAGCTGGAGTAGGCAGATGAGGTCTTTAGGGGGACATTGCCAACCTCATCTACTAGTTTCCTTTCTCTTTGGAATGGGGGCTGTGGATATTAAATATCCAAGTGTCTTTTATTCCACTTCCAATGACATTTGACCATCGCTTGCTGTGAGAACACTGTCTGGTTCTTGACCTGGATAATGAAACAGCATCAGTTTCCATCTGAGACCAGCAGCCAGCTTGTTCCAAATAGAACGGCTATTTCACAGCTGGTGCTGTTATGGACCCTGAGCTGCAAATCTTCCATAGATTCTGGTCAATGCTGTCGTGGCACGGGTAGTCTCTGCATTTTAACAGACAAGCAAGAGATAAAAAGATAACAAGAATGATTGAATAGCACAGCTGTGTATTTTTTTTTTCCTAGAATTTAAAAAAAATAGGAAATCAAAAAACAGAAAAGCTCCAACAGTGAAAGAATTAGCAAGCACCCCTCCCAACAAAAACACACAAATTTCTGCATGTCTATTCCAATTGCTATTGAAAAGCAAATGACTAGCCTGTCTCTTATTCCATCTTTTCCAGGACATAAAATAGCAGTTTTAGGAATGGTCAGCTCCACTCCATTTGAGTCAGTTGTTAGCCTTTGAGACTGCTGTAATTCTGATATAGCAGAGAAAAGAAAGTAAAGGGAGAGAATGTGGCCACTAAATGAGGCTGAGTCCTTTGAGGAACCGAGGTACAAACTCCTGAAAATGCTCTGGACCTTAATTGTCATTGCCTGGAATTGACATCTTTGAGGGTCAGATCTTCATGACTCAAATCTTATGTGCCATAACAAATGTCACTGGGTCTTAGTGACAGACAATTTGATTTCTGAAGTTTCCAAGTTCAGTGGAAAATATGGGAAACAGTGAGAACTATTCTAAAACAATAGTGTCATAATTCAAATCTTAATATTTGCATGCCTTTTTGCAAATTTCGCTGAGGCCTAACCTTGTGGTTCTTGGCCTTTTATGAAAACTTACATGCTCAAGATAAAGAAGCAAAAATATTGGATCTTTCTCCAGTTGTGGCTATCATTGCACCAACCGTAAAAAAGTTAATTCCAGCAAAATTTCAGTCTATCTTCTAAATAATGCAAAATACCAGCTGTATGTTATACAGTGTTATTCATTAGCCGTGAGAATAATTTTGCCTTTGAGTACTTTTCTCCCATGAACTCTTCCTTTCAGAAAAATACAGAAATCAGTACATGTGCAGAGTAAATCATTAAGGAAGTATTTTAAAAATGAAAGAAAACTTTAATTCCTAAGAAGAATGCACTTATGTCAATTTGACATTTTATGGAGTCTAATAAAATCTTTTTCAGATTCTAACATTCTGTGATAAGTTATAACATAAGCTGAAGTGAGTGAATTGCTATACAAAAGAAAATCCTCCCTCATTCTAATAATTTTCATTGATTCAGAATGATTGTTTCTTTCTTTGGTGTTAGAAATTTTTTTTTTTTCTGCATTAGACGTGTATTTTTTGAATGAAATTAAAAGAAGTCATATAAACTTACTGAAAATCTGCATCATTATGACATTTTGAGACCAATTTTTCTGATGTGCACAAACCAGTCCGAAGTCTGAATGGTCTTTTTTGAGCCTAATTTAATAACATATTATAATGAAATCGTTGTAAGCACATTCATAAATATGAGAAAGGTATCTTATCTAATATGTGTTGCAGTAATAGCTACTACACTTTATGTGAACAAGATAACCTGTGGCGTTTTTTCCTATTAGAGAGATCATCTCTCCCTCTCTCTCTCTCTTTGAGTCAGACATGGAAGTCATCATATTGAATGCATTTTTTAGATGAAGCATATGTGTAATATTTTAAAGGCCAAACCCCTGTAGCGACAAAATCAGAACCTATCAAGTTACAAGTCTTGGTATACAAAATCTACCTTTTCACATCAGTCTCCAAGATACAGGATTTAGGAATATTTCTGTCCTACTACAATGATAAAATCATAGCAAACTCAATGTGACTATGTATTTATTAAAATGGGTGATACTTCAAAACACAGTTACAAGTACATAATGGATTTTCCATGAAAAGACAATTTGCAAAATTCAGCTTTCCAATTTTTATATATTCAAGACAACTGAGAATGAAAACTAGGCACTTACTGTGTGTGATCTTGAATTTGCATGATTTTATGCTTAAAAGCTGAACAGTAGCATCTCCAAGATGAAGCCTGTAAGTTTAAAAGTATTAGTAGTGAGCTTAATTTGAAACATGCCTTTCCCACAAAAGAATTTGCTAAGCTCTTGAGAGGCAAAATTAAATTTCTGGTCATTCTTTCATTTGCATTTCCATACTCTGACAGTTTCCATAATTGGATTATTTCTAAAATAATGAAGACAATCATATTTTATTTAAACAATGGGAAGTGGAAAGTCTTATAGGGGAAATATCTACTTTAGAAAGTCTACAGTGGCAAACTGAAAATAAAAATCAGCTTTCAATTCCAATTTTTCTAAAAAAATTCTCAGTAGATAAATGTTATCTATTTAATGGAATTTACTTAAAAAGATGTTTTCATTCCAGTAAAATTACTTTGGAGCAAGATGTCTCATAATGTTCAGCACTTTCAGGTCTTTTTCAAAGTACATGTCATAAAAAATAGAATGAGTGGCTATATCAGGGCATTTTGACATTTGGACCTCTTTGGCTCACTGCACAACTAGCTCCAACTGGTTTCTTTCATGCCCTTTGGTCTGCTACTTACAGCAGCCATCCTACAGTTCTGGATGTTTAAACAGCTCCAGCACAGACAAGAGCTGGTTTCTCTTCCCCACATTTTCGCTGATTTCTAATACAGCTATTATTCATTGCCATTATTAGCACAAACATAATGACTACAAGAGGATGTTAAATTTTATTCCTGGCCTTCCCTCAGCCCTTCAATCTGTTATATGATTAGATCTTTTCTTGATGATATTTTTGCAAGCAATACTGTGATGCTGGACAGTCTTTTAAGCGGGAGACATTGTAACCTTAAGGGTTGAATTCTGACCAGCTTCTCTGTGTTATAAACATATTTATTTAATGTTATGTTTTATATAGTGGGAATCCTAACACTGCATTAGTCATGACAGGAATGGCCAGCATTTTTGCCCTAGTGAAGTATCACACCATCAGGGCTACCCTGGGATTGCACTTAGCAGAAATACAAATATGCTGGTGATCACAATGGATTGGATGGATGGATGGATGGATTCAATGGATTATAAGGTGCACAATCAGGCAGAGGATCACAGAAGAAAATGTTAAGAGTACATGGCATACACATGCTAAAACAGGGGAAGTGATGTAATTGGTAAATGATGCGAGATGAATGAAATCTAAATGATACGTAGATGGTAATTTCAGCTATACTTATATGTTAGCAAACATACTGCAAAGAATCCTCACACCATGGCAGGTATAAGAAAATAAGCTGGCATGAAATGATCTAGACTTCTTGGAATCAACATTGAATATGGTGTCCCCTATCCCTTTGATATGACGTCAATTAGTTGTTACACTCCATTCAACTACCATTGAACTGAAGTCAGTGAGTTAGTCCTAATCTGGTATAATTTTCTTTTTTGTTAAACTAAGTAAGCTTCTCACTGTGTAACATTTTCTCTAGCCCTTTTTCTTCTGGCTTTTATGCAATTTCCTTTGATTTTTGAAAGTAGGGAAAATTGGGAAAAAAGCCACAACAAACGAAACCAGCAGTACAGATTCCAAAAGAGGATAGGGGAAAATTGAGTTGCTGCTCTACATTGGTGAGATGCAGTGTGCCATTGCTAGATGCACGTAGACTGTTGACTTTGTCATTCTTGGAGAGAACAAAGTGACATTTCTGTTCTGTTCTTTCAATGTCAGTTCCTGGATTCTTATATAAGTATTTGATAACAGAGAGAGATAAAGGGAGAGAAGGGGTTACTGGCAGAAGTGCTCTCATAAGGGTGTGCATACATGCCTCTACAGCATATGCTTATTGTGTGGGAGGTGCTGTCAACTGCAGATAACCCATTAGTTCTGGATAAGAGAGAGGCTAAAAAAGCTGGTTCTTCTCATCCATTCCTGAACTTTGAGGGTTGCATCTTCCGTTTATACTCAAAATATTTTTCCAGTCAATTTCCTGAGGAAAATAATGAAAATTAAGTGGTGCTGTCACTCATGCTGCTACAAAATTTATTTCTCAGTTTTTAAGCAATGAAAATCAAAGTTCCCAACAAGATAGTTTTTCAAGATTAATTTATTGATTTCAGCACTCAAATACGAAACCAGTTTTAAGTTGGTATCTTGAAATTTTTTCTCTCATTTACAGCTTTGTTGGAAGGTTCTCGTGAAAAAGGTACTTTGTTTTGGATCAGCACATGATAGTAAACCAATGAAAAAAAATACAGAAATTACTATTTTAAAGAAAGGAGGGTAATGATGCTTTTTCTGCATCTGCACCAAAGATTTTATTATACCTCATTACTATGCAAAGTCATTTCTGCAAGCTTTGGTAAATAATTCTGCTTGAAATATTCTTGATGTTAATCAAAACACTTCTCTTGTTCATGTCTCTCGCAGGAAGTATTCATGATTGCAAATAGCTTTAAATTTTGACCATACCTCTTATTATTTGCCTCTTTATCTTCCTCTCTTCTCTTCCTATCCATCTCAGTACACACACAAAAAAAAGAATTGTATTGGATTTTGAGATACAAAGACAGAATCATGGGCAAATTGGATAAGACAAATTCTAGATGTCATTTAAAAAGACACAGCTATATGTCTTTTTAAAGACATATTATTGCAAAATAAATACCTGTATTCACAAGTGTTTTGTCTAAACAATACATGAATACAAGGCATTCGATACAAACATGACAGACCCAGTGAAATAATTAAGGAGGTACATATGGCACTTATAGAACAGTCTGATGTTCAGCTAGCATTTCAGAAGTAAGGAACTGAAATATAAGAGATCTGATCAGCTTGTTTAAATACTGCTCATGGTAATTTGCAGTTTGACATTATTTTCTGAGAGATACTGTGCCTACCAGCCACAGTACAATGAAAAAATCCCATGTAAACATCCAGGGAAGTAACATATTGTCAAAAAGGAAAACGAGCATATAGATAACTATAATTTCTTCTAATGGGAAGAAGACATTAACATTCAATTCCTACATCTCCTAAAAACAAAAACATAAAAGAGAAAATGTTCTGGGTTTTTTTACGGTTGACTGATATTACTTATCTTCACCCTTTGAAATACTATTTTATTACAGTGATATATGAAACCCCCTCCACACTTTTTATAAAGAAAATGATGACTTTTCCACTCTAATCTTCTGTTATCTTTACACCCTTCAGAGCTGTAGTCTTATTAGTGATTGCTTATGGAATTACTTTACAGCACTGCTCAGAAAAACAGGATACACAAATAAAATGACTTATGAGGAAGATAAGAAAATCATTTCTTGCTTGATGCAAGAAGTTATTGGCCTAATGTGGTGTGCTGTTGTTGACTTTCCTCCCATATTGTCACCAGTGCTTCCCAAACTGAATGACATTTCCCTATGAATACCAGACAGCAGTGAGTGTTGGTAATAAAGGCAGCATGGTAAAGCAAAAAAAAAAATTTCTTCTCCCATTAGCCCCTGATTTAGTTTTTCTTTCCAAAACATATCTTTCTGTAGTCAACATTCCCATGTGTGCAGCAGAAAAGTCAATATGGGAAAAAAACCCTTTAGCTTAATGGAAGATTCTATTTATTTGCAATTTTTGAAACATTGCTTAGAATTTCAATATTGAAATATGGAAATTCCTTCTTCTGGCTGCTTCTAACTTCATTTATCATTCATTCAGAGCAAGGAGGTAATAGGTAGGAAATGCAATCTTTTAGTTAGGGGTCCAAAGAACAATGTATTTTGAATCGAAATATACTGAAATATGTGCAACACTTCTTAAACTTTTTTTACAGCTCTGCATATTCCTCAGTGATTTGGGAAAAAAGAAAGAAAAAGAATATTCAGCATGCTGTATTTACAGTGAGCCTCTAGGAAAGCCATTTCTCCATTTTTTACCAGTTATTCACTAAGAAAAGTGACCATAATCAGATCTCTTATATTTCAAAAAAGTAGTTACTTGGCAACTGTGACTATGATTCTAGACTGTAGGATACATGTGCATTTAGGTGATTTCCCCAGGTGCTCAGCAATATGTTTTTATTTTCAGAGTGAGAACTGGGATTGCAAAAGCATTTCCTGCGGAAATAAATTCAATTCACCCCCGTTTTTCTGCCAAAGTATACCATAAATTGCTCATATAGTTATTGTGTTCTCAAGAGCAATATATGGAACAATATATGCAATATTTCCGTTTAAATGTAACTTGAAAAGAAGAAGAGTGCTCACTGCTCTCTCTACTAGGGCAGAAAGTTACTGAGAATTGAGTTGGAGTACTGACTAGATACTGAATGTGAAATTCAAAAAATCTTCTCTGGGAAATAATGCTTGATTCTGCCACCTTTCCTTCACTGTGTTGTAACTTGTACAATATGCAGCACCACTGAAAGATACAGATAAACTTTCTGGTGCATGTATTACTCAATTTGTTTAAGTGGTAGAACTGGAACTTCAATAAATAGCAATGAATTATGAAACATAAATTTCTTTGTTAAACAAAAAAAAAAAAAAAATTCAGACCTCTGCATACTTTTGCTTACTCCACAGAGCCTCTTTTATAAGATGTATTTGTGGCTTGGGAGTAGGATGGAGACAGTGTGCAGAGACACTGTCAGTGTTCAGCTAACTCTAGCCCAGGCTGTGATTTTATTACTATAATAGAGCTGAAACTTATTTACTTTCGCTGGACTTATTTAGTGTAAGGGGTTTTTCAAGTCAGTATAAAGCATTTAGGTACATTTTCATGATATCATTTATCTCCCCTCTTGTACAAGAAATAGGTAAGCAAGACAAAAGCATGACTACTTTAAAACTACATACATGTTCCTTATTTCATACAGAAGGGACCTGAAGAGGCACTTGAAATACTGAATGTACAGTATTAAAAGAAAACAGGATGCAAGGTAAACATGATGCATTATCACTTAGGATTAGTGTATTTAAAGGGTTCCTAGTCAACAAGCTGTGAAGAAAAGCAACACCAAACCCTCTAAAAGATATCTCACTCACTGCCCTAATACATAGACAGACAAACAGCTCAGGAGAAATTATGGAAAAACCCTTCTGAGTTTTTAATTTGCAGTAGAATGGAGTGACTACTTAACAACTATTATTTGAGCATTCTGTTTCAAGTTGCCCAAACATCCAGTCCTCTTATATTGTAGTATATGGTGTATATTATATATCACTATAAATGGGCTAGTGGATATGTAAGTGTACATTCTAAAACAAGGATCACTCATAACATCCCAGTTAAAAACATTATCTATATTGTACAGGTAAATAACATATCTTTCACAATTTAATCTTGATGTTTACAAAATTTGTTACAAGGTTTGAGTGGTGTGCTCTTGCTTCCTATAAACTCCTGGTTTTTTTGCTAGTGGTCAAGGTATATGTTTTGGAGTTTTGTCATATTTTTATCAAAATCTGTGTCATGTTCTTGACCACATCAATTCATTCATTGAATTTCAGTTTTCTTATCTGTAAAATATGTCCAACAAACACTGCAGTTTCAAAAGCTTATTCATAGCTTTGAAAGAATTGACAAGTGCAAAATTTAAATTTTCACTTACAAATTTTGAAGTTAAATCTGTTCAGTAATTCATAAATTGAAGGAACTAGTAGAACTTTGGTCTTAACTCATATAATACAAGTTTTGAAGGCCAGGCTGGATCGTGCTCTAAGGAACCTGGTCTGGCGGAAGGTGTCCCTGCCCATGGCAAGGGATTGGAACTGAATTATCTTTAAGGTCTCTTCCAAGCCAATCTATGGTTCTATGACTCCATGAAAAAACACAAAATGATTCATCATATGATGTACTTTCAAGGTTTTTTGTGATGTGGTGATGATCAGAGGGACCAAATCAAGAGTTAGATCAGGATGAAACAAGGTTGCCTGAATTTTTTCCCTCATTCTATACTTCTTTCTTTCTATTTTGCCTGTGCTACCACTCGGGGTCAAAAATTATCTCAGACGTGTTCAGACAAGGTTTTGTTTGGCTGGCTTAGTTTAGTTTGTTTATTTTTTTTTTTGTGATTTGAGGGTCTTTTTTGTTTTTTGGGTTTTTTTTAAGGAATGGATGAATTTTGTTTCTTGTTTGGTTGGTTGGTTGGTTTTTTTAACTGTGATTGGAATGATTTCATTTGTTCATTCATTTGTAATGTGTGATGCTTTTGGCTCCATGGGTAAAGTGAAGATGATGTTAAAATTTGTTCCAAAATCTTAGGATAATGAGTGGACCAGGATTTTGCCAAGGAGTCTACCTGCGCATAGCTCTGAGGGCACCTTAAGAACTAATGAGCATGAAACACTTTAAAAGTGATTTAAAGTCACTTGAGCTGGAGGATGAAAACTTAGCTGGAGATGGCTAAGTTCCTGACTTTATAAGGATGACCCTTTATTAATGCAGAAGGGATGTCATGTAAAGGAGCTAATGCTAGAGCCCATTTCCCATAGAGGGTGAAAAGCTGATGAGTGTGTCAAAATGATTCTTTACATCTCTGAAGCTGAATATTGTGAAATATGCCAAATTTATTATCCATATTTCTAAAGTACTGTGGGCAACTGGTGGATTTATTCAAACGCACAACAGGAAAAAGAGAATTTGATGCAGATTTGATAGACGTGGTGTGCAGCATGCTCTAGAAACATTTCACCTTGCAGTATGGTCATAGCCCTCACCCCTCCCTAAATTATTTTCAGACAGAAGAATAAATTTTTTCTTTCTATGGTAAAATATACTTTTTTACAAGTATCTGAAACATAGACAAGGTCATCAGACACCACAGCATGATTCTGAAACATGGAAAATGAAACTTTATAAATTCTGTACTGAGGACTACAAACCTCTGTAAAGAATTGGAAGGGAGAAAGGTAAAAAATCTTACAAAATAAAAGTGACATATTCAAGATGTGTTTTAAATTTTTTGGTTTTTTATTGTCTGTCAGATGCAAGAAATTCTTTCTGGTTATATGTTTATAAATATAAATATGTACATCCCACAGAGATAACCTCTCCTACACTACAGGAATATTCCTAGACTTCCTTATTTCTTAACCCCTCACTGCTGCCCATCACTCCTGCCTCTTGGCACTTTAGGTGCACATCTTTCTCCCACCACCTTTTCCTCAAAAAATTAGGCAGTCAGACATGCAAATCTACAGCATTATTTTTCTATGTGATATTTGTTGCAGTGTTCTTGAATCAGTACAGTGCAGAATTATGGAAAGCAGAATGGTTTATGTAACTTTATGTAACTTCCCAGGATGGGAAGCTGGAAGGGGAAGAACAGAAGAGAATCTAGGCACTCTATTCAGTTCCTCAGATGTTTTGGAACCAACCATTCAATATCTTCTTTGACATGATTTTGCACCTGAACATTACAAAAGAACAGAATAAAAGAACAAAGAAAAAAAAATACTTCCTTAATGGCCACCCTTTCTTCTAAAATTGCAACATGCCTAATAATATGTCAACACTTTTTAACCAGTTTCTTGTCTGTCATCCTTTGTTTTCTTATCTACTAAACTCTATTTTATTTTCCTGCATATTTGTGCTTGCTGTAACTTCCTTACTTTTGAGTTTTTTCCTGTAACCGCCTTTCAGATTCAGTCAGCTAAGCACAGCTATTTTCAATAATTTCAATATATATTCACTATCAGGCTTCTATTTTAACTTAAACCAATGGTATGAAAGTTAGAACTTGTGTGCTGTTTATATTCTCAGCCAAAATCCAGTTTCTTTACTGTAATGATAAGCTACTAATTTCCCATTATGATAGGTCATCCACCTGGAAGCAGAATTTTTTTCTAATGAGAAAGTTAAGAACTAGGTTCACAACCATAACTGTGTAAAACCATCTACTTTGAAAAATCTACCAAGGTCAACTTGTACATGCATGATTTGAAATTGTACTGTAAAATGTTGAATTTCCATTATGAATTCCTCTCCATGGACAACTAGCTTTCATAGAAAGAAATGAGAGGAGAAAAAAGCAAAGAAGAGAAGGTGTCAGTGAGAAAGAAAAAAAATATTGAGAGAAGGAAAAATGGGAGGAGGCAGAAAGAAATAAAAAAAGGCTTGTTTGAAACATTACAATTTTAGCCTCAACCTCTTTGGTAAGCAGAAATAGTTTATTTTATGCTGCCCGAGACATATAACTCCTTTTTTATCAGCATATAATATTATTGTTTTACCAGGGAGTCTCTCTCCTATTACCCCTTAATCATTGGATCTTACAGTAATTCGGTGCTACTTAGAAGGGTTTAAAACAAGCCAGAAAAAAACAGTGGATTAAAAATCACCAAAATTTTATTATGTATACTTCATAAAATTTTCTATTTTATTTATGGCAATAGTGTGTCAGGGCCAAAAGCTAGACAATGGTGCACCTTCACAATATAGTCACAATTATTTATTAAAATGATGAATATTTATCTCTATATTAGCTACCGGATTATTCTCTTTCTCTGCATCCATCCATCATAACAGAAAAAAAATTTGACCTCAGTAAGCAATATTTAGTTACTGCAAAACATTGTTTTGCTGGTTTATTTACCCTAAATCTGCTTCTAAAATGTTACCACTACAGGCAGTCAACAAACTTATTTAAAATGTCAACCCACTGGGACCAGATTCTGACACCACTCTTCCCTCTAAGTAAAAATACTTTATCTAATGAATCATCGTGTGGAAACTAATAACAATATTCACAGAGCCAATAATTTAGTTAAGGTGAAGGCAATTAAAACCAGTTTCTGCATTGTTACTGTTATTTGCTTTACATTTCTATATATTGCTTTACATTGCTGTTATTATAAATACTAACTTTATTACTGTAGTTTCTTCTTGGAATATTTTGAGATAAAACAAGGAGGACATTTTTCCCTGAAAAAAAGTTTCTATTTTGCACTCAACTCTAATTATTCACTATATATCAGGGCACTCAAGTGGGAGCTCTATTTTGCATTATGCTAGAAAACGAGTAAAAATAGTGGGCAAGAGAGTTTACAGAAAAAGGTTTTGACTTGACAAGACATTTAAGTGCATGCTTCATTTAAAATAGGCAATTAGGCCCCTGGAAGCCCCAGATTTGTTGCAGGAACAGTCTGGAAAGCAACTGTGGCTTTAAATTTCTGTTCTATGCATCATATATTTGTGGTACCCAGTTGCTTGGCATACATTAGAAAAATATAAAAATATCACAGAAAATTTTTATGGTATTTTTTATGATATTTTTATGGTATGTAGACAACAACCAGCATTCAGCATATTTTTGGTCCAACTCATGCAGGAAGAAAACACACATTCATTTAAGAGAATCATTTATGGCAAACATACTTATAAAATTTTATACAGCTGAAATACCCCTTTTAACTCCTGAGACCATTAGAGGTTTTTGGTAGGAATGAATTGTACTCAGATAAGGTATCTTCTATGCAGAGGGGAAAATAATCTATTCTTTGTATACAGTCATTAAATGTAATCAAAACCATATCTATATCTATCTCTACAAACATATACTGATCTTACAATACTGTTTTTCTGAAATTATTGCTGAAGGCAATTTTCACTTTGTGTGTCAGCTGAGTTCAAGGTACTTAGAATTCAGCAGGTATTGATTAAAGAAATCTTGTTTATGTGGCTGGAATAATTGTCCTGAGTGGTACACGGGTGACTTTGAGGGACTAAGGTAAGCCACTAGTTACGAAAGCTTAGAGATATGTACAAGCATCTCATTGTATTTCATGGAATAGTTATCCCATGCTGAAAGGTAATGGTTCTTCAACACCATTCAGGGTAAACCCAAGCGAAAAAGCCAAAACTCAAGAGCCATCCCTTGGAGCACTGGTCCCTTGCAGCTCTCTGTTGGAGCCATCCTTTGGAGCACTGGTATACACACGTGAGCCTTGTGGTCCTTAGGTGCCATGGTTGGGCTGACTATTTCAGGGACATCCAGGGGAGATGTGGAGAGAATGGCACAAATTTTGAGTTATGAGCTCCTTCCTGCTTTTGGAAGGACCTCAGCATTTGCTTCTCTCCGCCCCTCCCTCCCTCCCTTCCCCCCCTCTGCAGCTGAAGGCTCAGCCTGTTCCCCTGAGTGAGTTAGGATCTCCCTCACTGTTCCCCATACGCATCAACAGCAGAAAATAATCTGAAGAAACGAAACAGCTCACTGCTAATATCACATTCTAGTGCCCTCTTTAGGGAGCCTCAAGTGCTATCTTGCAGGCAGATTATTGAAGCCTGCCTGTGAAAAGTTTATTGGCATGGATGAGTTTTCATTCCAGTGGGTGCTGGAGAGTTTCAGATTATTCCTGTGTAAAGGAATGGATGAATTGGTGAGCAGCTTGTAAACTCTCACAGCTTTAGTTTTCCCCTGGCTGTTCACGAATTCAGGAAAACAGCTGCTAGATTCCTGACAAGTGATTTACATAGTTGATATAATTTAGTTTCCCTGCCAAAATACCCTTACTTTTAGTTTTCTATTTAATTGAATCACAGAGAGAGAGTCTGAAGTGTCTATAAGCTGAAAAGGGTAGGATGAGTGTTGTAAAATCCATTTTTCACGAGTGTACATAGCTTACCTCACTAGTCTATTAACGTGGTGGAACAGGTTTTCAAATAGTTTTAAAGACTTCTGCTTGGTTACATTTCCCCTCCTTTACCTTGTAAAAATGCCTAATACAAATGGGCTATTCTCAGAACTTAGAAGAATAAAGGCCGTTTGCTTTCAGAATCACCTAAATTCCTCGGAAGAAAGCACACTTAGGAGTATTCTCCTTTGAATTTTGGAATTACAGGATCACAGGAACAGTTTGGTCACCTCTATTATTTAATCTAAAAGTATAAGTTACTGGAATAGCCTCCAGTTAAACCCACACAGTATTCAATAACAGTAAACAGATCTTGAAAGTTCTTTTTTCCTCTGGTGTGACACCATTCATATTCTTAGAATTCTTCTGATCACTTCAGGGTATAAATATCTGCTATCCATAAGTAAGCATGATTTGTTGTTTTTTTACCTTCCCATAGCTTTTTATTTACTTCTGATCACTTACCTCTCAAATATTTTTTTTCTTTCTTTTCAACATTGAGACAGAAAGTTGCACAAAATATGCCAGTAATGCAGCTCAGTCAGGAGCGTTAGATAACCTCAAAGGCCCCTGTCAGAAAGTTTCTAATGTTTGGTGTGCTATAGGCTCCATGTTAATCGAAAAATGTTGTGGCTATGGCAAGGAAAAACTACTAATTATGAAGATTCTTATGCTACCCCTGGATGTAGAATTTTTCTTAGAAATTATTCTTAAATTTTCTTAGAATTATAGAGTTATCACAGAATGATTCAGGTTGTAGGGGACCTTACAGCTCATTAGTTCCAACCCCCTGCCATGGGCAGGCACATCTTCCACTAGTCCAGATTTCTCAGAGCCCCATCCAGCCTGGCCTTGAACACTTCCAGGGGTGGGATATCCACAGGTTCTCTGAAAATCTGTCGCGATGTAGTAAAGCACAAGATATGAGCCCGATATTTTTGCCACCTACTTACCCTGGAAATGATTTGGGAATCCTCAGACAGAAAAAAATGTGCGTTAACAAATAAACATTTTCAGACTTTCCAGCTTTCCCACAGCACTTTTGAAATAATTGCTGACAGTGGTGGTTCACTCACAATTGTAATTTCTGCAAAACTGTGGTGTGTTCCTTTAATTTTGGAAAGTACTGGCCTCTTCTTCATGAATAACAATTCAGCTGGGCAAATTGTTTCTTCATTTTTCTTTTTTAGTTTTGATTTTATTCTTCCTTCTTGCTCAGTTTAACAATTTTCTAGGAATATCTAGCAACATTGCCTTCAGATGAGGTTATTTTGCTGGAGGTACTGGGTGATTTGGACCAATACTATCTGCATGAAAGTTAAATGGAAGCTATGATAAATCCAGAGGGTTTTTATTTATTCCCCCACCCTCAGTTTTATATTAAATAGAATTAATTCAGATAGCTGGCTAGATTCTTTGACGTCTCATGATTCCAGCCTTCTGGGAATTGCAAGGAATGATTAAAATATTATTTAGATTAAAATGTAACTGTTTGGTAATTTATGCAATCACCCAAAGGAAAACTTTCTTTGTTTTCGGAATTATTTCAAGGAAATGGGATTTCTGGATGCACAAATCTTTAAAGTGGCAGAAGTGAGCTAAAGGTTACATGAACAAACACATTTCACATACAGACACGTAACAGAACATCTGTCAACCTTTCTCTGTATTTTTGTCCAATAAATTATGCACACTGCAGAGAAAATTCAACTGGCACCTTCCAGGCTGCAAGTGTTCCTCAGTCCTTCCCAGCTATTTCTGAACTTGCAATATGTCCTCTGCTCCCGGGGGAGATCCTTTGCTTCCTACTGCTTCCTTTGTCTCTGGGGGACTCGGTGCAAAACCTATCAAGAAGGCAAAGCAAAGCATCTGTCTAGCTCAAGGAAACCATTCCCCAAAAAAAGCCTTGTCAAAGTTATTCAGCAGGTTTTCGTAAGTCTCAGTCAAATGGATCTTTTCAATACTGTTGTTAATGGCATTAAAAAAAATATTTGGTTTTCATACTGAAGAGAAGCAGGAATACATGTCTGCCTAAAGCAGACCTATGGAGAAGTAATGGAAAGCAGCACAGCTACTGTCTGGGGATGCCCTCCCTTCACTCCCATCACCACTGCCCCTGTACCTGTTGTGCTCTTTCAGAATGAGCCACTTAGTGACAGAAGTCTTGGAGCACATATCCTAGGAAGCAAACTTATTTGCATTTCTGATTTGGTAAGTGTAGCAGTGTGGATTTTTTATGTTTATTTGATATGTTAGAACGGTTTGTTCTATTCACCCCCCTTGGTTTCCTAGGTATAGTTGTTCNGGAAAATCCATGGGTCTAGTTTCAGGTTTGTTTTTTTTTTGTTTTATTTTTCACCTCTCAAACCACGAGATGTGTTATTTTTCCTGCTTGGGAGCAATATCTGCATGTCTATCCAGCATCTCAGGATGAGAAGCTTCTCCAAGGGCTGAGACGACTGTGTAAACCATGTCCATCTGCAAAGCAAAACTTCTCACTGCGTTATTCAGATTGTTTGGGCTGCTTGTTTTTAAAATAGCCAAGTTACTAAAGGAAAACTGGAAAAAATTGCAACAGGATTAAGTTGTCCCAACAGTAGACTTTTATTGTAATGTAATGTTTTCCATCAATAAATAAAAAAATAAGAAGGATAAGAGAAGGGATTCAGCACCAATCTGAGAGTCATAAAAAGCCAAACATTCCCATAGTTCCCTATCGAGAGATTAAATGTAAAGAAAAGGCCACCAAAATAAATAGAGGTCCTTGCCCTATTAAAACAGGAGCAGGCTAAGTGAGCTGTTCTTTGAATTATTAGTACTAATCTGTGGAGAATCAAGACCTGCAGGAATAATCTATATAAAAACGATCACATTTTTAAATGAGCAAAGGATTCAGAGCATAAACCTAACGTATTTCTCCCTGTCAGACTGCAACCATAACCAAAGGGATCAAACAAACAAAAAAAAAAGAACTATTTTGAAGGATGAAAATTAAGACTGAGAAGGGTGGAGATCAGGACAGTGATTAATGTGTGTGGTTTTTATTCCTCCTTTACTCTGTAGTATGGAGACATCTGGTGCAGATCACCAAACCAAAGCATAATTTATTTGGCACACTGTATAGAAACATGACTGCATTTGCATGTCAGTGAGGAAAATGTGACCTAACAAAAGTTATTTACAGCCCTTTGTGGCATTAAATATAGGAGTCTTCTTCACCCAAATGATTCACTTGAATAAGGGGTGTGGATGCCCCATACTGTTATCAGCAGGGACCAGTCTTCAATATAGTACTACACATCTAGATTAGACACACCCCAGGTCAGAAGCCTTCATTAAGAGATCAAAATTGACTTAAATTAACCTGTTTAGAGTGCTTAAGCTTGGAGTCAAGGCTTAGTCATTAGAAAGTCATATTCTTCTCAGAGGAAGGGATTGTAGACCAAGTTGAGCCCACGTCTACAAAGACAAGGAGGAAAGTTGTTGGGCAGTTGTAGTGAATGGATTTACAATATAATAATTTACTCTTTGTTTTACTTCCCTGCTGGAAGAAATAGTTTCCAGAATAAATTATATTTATCAAATCTTTCTGAGTTGTGCTGCTCAAACAAATATCTCTGGAGGAATTCCTGTGCAATCGGAAGACTGAATACATGAAACTCAGATCTGACTTAGTGAAACAGTGTTTTCTTGACTTCCATATGCAAGAGACTTTTACTTATCATTCCTTTGTGATTGCATAAATTCTACCCTTAAAAAAAGAGGTATCGAGCTCTTGCAATCATTAGAGCAAGATGAATCGTGCACAGATAGGTTTTCCTCTGTATTCCTGTTCTACCAAGGATGCAAAATGATAAAATTATATTATATTGAAAGGATAACCCTTTCTTCTTCAGGAAGGATATGTGGGAGCTGATTAACAGGTTAGAGTCACGCGTCATAAAGAAAAAGTTATAAATTCTTTGGCTGACGTATTCACTGTAAGCAATGTGAAAGGTTCAAGGAAGATTTTCTTAGCATCAGATAAACAGAGGTTTTTACATTAAATTGTCATAAATAAAGCAATAAAATAATGGTTATGACCAGGCAGGAGTAGGAATATGGCAATTTTTATCTATCTGTACACTGAGATGAGTTAGATGCATGTCAAACTTAATTCAATTGTCCAAAGGATTCACCATAAGGAGGGCAAAGAGAGTAACAGGCATGTCAAATATTAATTCAGTTGATTAATTAATTGAAAAATAATATTTCATCCCTTCAAGCCCCAGCACTCATAATTACTCATTTAACATTAGTCCAAGATCATTAATATAAAGATGTGGCTGTTTGCCAGATGACATATGATCTATTGAATGCTTTTCTGATAATATGTACTTTACAGTGTCTCAACATACCTCATCATGCCTGTGAGAGTTATTTTATATTTTTATTTCATTACTAAAACAAGGAATCATCCTGGGTTTGTGGCTCTTTCATGTACTTCCATCAACGGCTGGACTTGATTTTGGATGTCTTTTCCAACATTAATGATTCTATGATTTTATATGTGAAGGAGAATAAGCATGAGGTAGGCTGCTCACTTAAGGGCAAAACTTGGCGTGAGGGATAGAGGGGAGAGAGGATAGATCCCTTCGTACATGAACACAGATAGTGCAGTAAAAAGGATGCATAAAATACAAGTCTTACAAGAAGGATCAGCCCCTGATTTTGTTCCCAGTGTTTGCTCTGTGGAAAACAAATATATGGATATCCATATTTGAAAATTTCCTCTAGCATTAAAAATACAGTGCTTTTAATTGTCAGCTCCTACCTGATGCAAATTGCTTTGAGCTCCCTTGACTTTTGCAAAAGAGAAATGTTGATTTACACCGCCTAAGAAGCCAATGAAATAAAAAATTCTTAGTTACATGCCTGCTACAGACCGCCTATGCAAATCTCTGTGGACAGAAAAGTGACAGGAATCATGTTTTGTCTCTAGCTTGAAGGCTTTTGGTTCAAAAGTTCAAAGCTAAAGTATTATTGGATTACCTGTGCATTTAAGGTCACTTGTGGTAAAAAAGGAGAGCAAACAGCAAAAAAGTAAAAAGAGAACAAACCTGGCGTGAAGATGTAAAGCAAGGTAAATGGATGCAAAGAGAATAAAAAAAGGAGTAAAAAGATAAAACTCTAACAAACTCTAAGCAACAATAGTGACAGACAAGATACCAACTCCTCATTTCTACACAGGACTTAGACTTCCATCACCGAGACTCTCATCCCAGGTAAATTATTTTAGCTCTACAAAAATCAATCCATTCACAGAAATTCCACCACTGAAGTTACAGTGTATCACTTTCCCATTATAAAATGACCATTGCTTGGAAACTGTTTAAACTGCTGAAGCGCAAAAGCTTTCATTCCTCTCCATCTCACTGGAAATAAGCCACATGCAAGTAAAACCCTAAGGAAAGTGTTGTTGGAGGACACTTTTTAGTCATAATTTATCATAAACTCTGATTACCAACAGCAATGGAAAGGAAAATCTCTCTTGTCTTCATGAGATTAAGACTGACAAATCACACCACTTATTGTTGCATCCCTCAGGACCTAAACCAAAAAGAAAGTATTTTCCCATGGATACAAGAAAGGAAAGCTTGCTTTGCCACAGGGAATTTTCCAGTAAGAAACTCATCTACTAGTGTAGTCTTCTCTCTACAGATCTTGTGTCTTATACTCTTTCCTAGGCAAGTGTTATGATGAGATGGAGGATATTGAGTTTCCTGAATCTTTTAGTCCAGCACTGACAGTTTTATGTTCGAACACCTTAGAAAGGCAAAGGGGATAGGACATTGTTTTTATACACTATCAAAGAAAACTTAAAAATATGTTAAAATGTTGTGTTCATTTTTTTCTCACAGATGCCAGAATTGGGCAATTAACAAACAAAGGAAACCAGTAAGCAGATTTGCGACAAAGGACCAGAAACATTTTCATAGGCTGTCTGTAATGTACCCACAATTTAAATGCTGAAGTGCTTCAAATACTTCAGAGCAGATAAAGGCTTCAACTCACATTAATCTCCCATTTCTTTCTTATTTCAGTCAGGAGAACAGCTATTCAAGACAATTTCTACAAACTTGCAGAAGAATCTCTTTTTGTTTTCCTGCTACTAGTGAGGGCAGAGGCCCCAGTCTTGGCAAACAATATGTTTCATGTTCTTTCTTGTTTGGTGCATGGTCAAATGCCTAAGACACTGACAGATAAAAAGATAAAATGAATAATTATTTTAGAAAAGGTGTCTTAGAAAAATGGAAAGGATCCATCCTTATGACAGCTCATTATAAGACATACTATCACTGACATACTGTAAAAAGTTTCACAATTTTATACAAAATAGGAATATAATTTATAAGCACAATTAGAATCCAGAAAAAGAATGCACACTGAATTGCAACATCTTTAGAATTACATTTTATGCCAGAAAATAACACACTTTCCATTTAACTGTGATTTCAAATGCAAATACAAGAATCCTTAGAATGAAGCAGATGTTGGGCTTTATTTCAGTAGAATGAGCAGTTGTTCATGTCTGAATCCTTGTCTTCTGGGGAAATATTTAAATGCCTTAATGAATGAAAGACAGACATTGCTGGGGTTTGCAACAAGTTCCCAGGCATATCAATTTTAGCTCTGTCTTTGAAGTAATTATTGAAAAGTTGTGGACTGTTACAGTGATAATTCCGTATTAGTGTCATGTTAGGGGAGAGTTTTTATTTTTTTTTATTGTTCTGGGAGAAGGTCTTGCTACACTTGACTGTAAATTGTTCTGACAGTAAATAGAGGACAGGCAGATGCTTCCACACATAAGTTGTAAGTTGCTTTGGCAAAGACCTTAAAAATAAAATCCTCTGGGGTAAAAACCCTACGTTATTAATCCAGCTGTAGACCCAACTGGTTGAGTTTTAGGTGCTACTGGAGAAAACAATACACATCTGACAGAAAATCCTATTGTTCTGCAAATCTGGGCTTTGTTTTCCATTCTCCAGTACCATGAAACACAAACATGTGTGTATATGTCTATGGTTAGGTATAGATATATTGTGTGCCCTCAACCACAGGGCAAAAACCAAGCAGGACCAGAGAGATGATACCAGCAGGATTTATATTAATAACAAATGAAAATATTCGGAAGTTTGTGTAGCATGGAGGGTCTGACATCCTGTTCTATTTCTGATTTTGCAATTCAGTTAGTTTTCCTCCCTAACATACATTATAATTTTTTTCTAAATACTATTTTGTGGTATGGCACAACCTTTTCACTGTGCCAGCTGACACTTTAGGATTAATACTGGTGGTTTTTACCCTAGGAGATGTCACCAGTAGCATCCTGTGATGGACGTGGCAGGCAGGGGAGGTGAGTTCCATGCTGGGGATAGCTCTGCCCCCTGGGTAGCTTGGAGCAGCTGGAGAAGGTTGCAATTTCTGGAATGGAAAAGACACAGAGACAAAAAGAAACAACTGAATCACAAACTTTTTTTAGTAAGCTGTCCTAGGTTACAATGTAAGATATGCCCAAGATATGTATTCTATCACCATCTTCATGAGCTGTTGAAACCAGGTGAGGCAGTGTTCNGCACATCCAAGCAGTTATTTTTAAGGACTTTTCTTACGGGTTACTGTGGATAGAGACAGAAAACCACAGGAGGTTCAAAGACCATTTGCACAGGTGGACCAAGGCCTCATACTCAAGAATACACAGCAACAACTGTGCAGGTACAGAGTTCCATTTAGGGGCTAATTCTGCTTCACTGAACAGCAATGATTTTGTTTTCTTAGGTAGAGTTGATGGTCAGTTTCTGATAATTGATTATAATAAAATTGCTTTCCCCCCTCCCTTTTGATCATTTAGAAAATCAACACAAAAAAAAAAAAGCTTAATTTCATCTTGCCCATATTCTCTTCTGAAATAAACTGGCACAGCATCACTTGAACCAGTGATTCTTTGTCTTTTTGAACCAGTGATTATTTGTCTGTTTTAACCATTGTAGAAAGTGGATCAGTGGGTTTTAAGAGATTTCAAATAAAAGTTAAAAAAAACCATCATAACCATCATGATCAAAATAATGGTCAAGACATACATAATAAAAAATCAAGCCACCAGATTTATGCATAAGGGAAAATATACTGTAAATTTAAGTTTCAAAGCATACTATGTCATGCAAAATCCTGTTAGATGAAATTAAATGATATTTTATTCAACTGTTCTTATATGAATACCAAAAGCTGGACAAATGTACATTTAATGATTTTTTTTAAAATATAGTGTATAAACTATTTTTGGATTATATGTCAGAATCTAAAGACAAGTAAATATAAAGGATATGAAACAAGAAGAAATTACATGTACTTTAATTACTGGTAACTCAATATGAGCACCCAGATACTTGGCAGCCATTTGGGAACATCCACTTCTGTAAAGTGAAAACAACACTATCTTGAGGCAGGGGACATAGGCTGAACCTTAGACTTGGAATAAATTTACTACTAGGCTACATATTCTGGGCTTAAAATTAGAATCACATTGAGGCTTCAAGCATTTAAAGAAATACATTTCCTTTGCAGGTTTACAGGTGTATTGTGTTTGCATGGCAAGGGGCTACAGAGGTGGCATCTGAGGAAGCTGCCAGAAGCTTTCCCCATGTCTAGCACACCCAATGCCAGCTGAATCCAGGGTGTACTCACCACTGCCCAAAGCTGAACCCAGCAGCAGCAGTGGTTGTGCCTCTGGGATACCATATTTAGGAAGCAAGAAAAGAAATTTGCAAGCTATCAGCAGTCAGAGGAGTGAGAAGATGTGAGGAAAACAGTCCTGCAGTGCAGAAGGAGGATGAAGAGGTGCTCCAGACACTGGAGCAGAGATTCCCCTGCAGCCCATAGTTAAGGCAATGGCAAGGCAGCTGTTCTTCTGCAGCTCATGGAGGTCCATGATGGAGCAGAGACCCACCTGCAGACCATGGAGCAGGCGGATGCTTGAAGGAGGCTATGAGCCACTGGCAAGCCTCCACTGGGGGGTCCTGTGACCCTGAAGAGAGAAAAGATCATACTGGAGCAAGTTTAGTGACAGGAATTGTAACCTCAAGGGGGATTCATGCTGGGGCAGCCTGTTTCTGAAGGACAGTATTCCATGGAAGCAAACCACACTGAAGTAGTTTGGGAAAACCTGCAACTTCTGGAAAGGACTCACAGCCCAGAAGTTCGTGGAGGACTGTTTCCCATGGGAGGGAGCCCATGCTGGAGCAGGGGAAGACTGGGAGGAGTCTTCCCCCTGAGGAGGAAGGAGCTGCAGAGATGATGTGTTATGAGCTGACAACAGCCCTCATTCCCTGATCCCCTGGGCATCCGGTAGAGAGGAGGGAATGAAAATTGGCAGGAATCATTTTGAGGAAGAAGGGAAGGGTAGGAGAACTATGCTTTTAAGATTTGTTTTAATTTCCTTACTCTGATCTGATAATTTAATTTAAACTAGTTCCCACCCGTGAAGTCACTTTTGCCTATGATAGTATCTGATGGGAGATCTCTCCCTGCTGTTTTCTCAGCTCACAAGCCTTCTCTTGTATCTTCTCTTGCCTGCCCAATTGAGGAGGGGAGTGACAGAATGGTTTTACTAGAAACTTAGCATCCAGCCTGGGTTAACCCAACAAAACGCATTGAACAATGTGCTGATGAATGTTTCTGGAATGTATATTGAAGCTGTACAGTGAACCTACACCCATCAGGTTTGAAGGCCTGGATACTCTACTGATACATGTGCTTTCCCTGCCCAGTTTATAAGCCAAAATTTTGACAGTCAACCAGTAGAAAATAGAAAAATTTAATTTCTAACTCTAATGTTATGCACCTAAAAAAAAAAAAAAACAAAACCAACCAGAAAAAAAAAACCAAAAAAAGCCAACCAAAAAAAACCAAACCAAAACCTAGAGCAAACCTTGGTTTCTGTACAAGAAAACCATTTTAAGAAACTGGTGGACAAACATCCTGAACTGAAAATCTACTTTTAAACTTAAATTCACAGTATCTATTTCAGCTGACGTTGATATACTGAGAGGAATTTTGTTGTATTTTTTCATTATTTAACTATAATATTATCTTTTTCTCCATGGTGTTTTGTAGCCGGTATTTTTATAAGAAACCCTTCAAAATAATCCTTTCTCTTCACACAATGTAAATCCATGATTGACAGTCCCCATGGGAAGATAGGATTTCATGGTCAATACAATATAAATAAAATACATGAGTCAAGAATGCATTTCCATCTCATTACAGCTAGGATAAGCTTAAATATACAGAGCAAGAGCTTTGCATTCTGCATTTATGCAATAGCCCAAGTTCAGGCTGGCTAGTCATGAGGCCGGAGAAGAAGAGTAAAATCAGGGGCCAACAGCCACTTTTACCCCTCTGTGCTCTTTTTACCATCATGGTGGGAAATTATGAATATGATGCTGATATACTTTCTGGGAAATCATTATCTCATAACCTAAAGGAAAACCCATACAGGATTTTTCTCTGCCTCTGTATTCTTGAAATTGTCTTATTATTTCCAAAGGGATTGGTTTTGCTGCTTATGTTGAGTGTGTGAACGCACACCCGCACACTTGTGTCTGCATGTGCAGCAGGCATTGCATCAGGGCTACGCACTCAGTGTGACCTGATTTTCTTGATTGGATTGGAAAGTGGACCAGAGGTCTCAGAAGAGAGGAAAATTGAACATGCTTAAGGCCAGACTTGCATAATGAGACAGGGCTGTGTTCCTTCCTGTTTGGCTTTTTTCTCTTTACTCAGTTTTGACACACTGCTATTCAGCACAACGCGTGGAAAGAATTAAGTCCTCTTTAATAAAAACGTCACAACAACCATCAAAACTGTAGTGGGTCAATGTCACTGGGAAAAATTTCCCTGCTTTCCTGTTTGCATAATTTAACCAAATAATTTTAGCACAGTATGTGCAAAAATTACTGCCACTTTCTGTTCCCTCATACCTCACAATGCCTTAAGCCAATACTCAATGTGTATGACAGACACGGGCACAATCACGGCCTTAAAGACACTGACGGCCAAGTCTTTTCACTGTGTTGTGGTAAAAGTAGTTTTAACCATCTGTTCTGGAGACTTAACTGCTTTTTATCCCTGCATTTATTTTCCAGACCCATCCTACTAATGCCAGAATGATTTTTGCTTTTTTTTCCCCTTCATATATATTCATAGTTCTGTGGGTTATTGTTGTACAGTTCTATAGTTCCTAGCTAGTTCCAGTACTTTTCCCTAACTTTTCCCTATCCTGATTGGCAGAAAGACAGAACACACTCCAGAGGTTTGAAACCCCAGAGGACCCAAGGTCCCTATTCTATCTTAGTTATTCCTGGGAGCCAAGGTTAAAATCAGCTCTTCAAGACACATTTTTAATAACAAAGTTTAGTTCCTGTCTAAAGGAGGGCTACAGCAGAGGTGGAACCGAAAGGGGGTGTTACTTTGTCATTTGTGCTTCTAACTGATGATTTTTGTCAGTTAGGCTAGTTTGCTAAGCTTATAAAACCACATTCACCCCTGTGGGGGCCAGTATTTTAGGTATTTTGCATATCTGTTCCTGGGGGCCCCCAATAAAGACCAGCCTTTATGTTACCTCCTATACTAATGTTGTCTCAAAAGAGTGTTCTATTTCTAGATCTTTCAGGTATCACTACAGATGACACCTGCCTTGTTTCATAATTTCAGATAAGGCATGTGACTTACCTTTCCTCGACAGTCCATCTAGTGCCTCCTGCTCCAGCCCTGTAATAACTTGAGAAATATAGATCTGCATTTCCATACAGAGTTGTTCCTGTATTATATAGCATGATAAGTTCTTTAAGGAATCATGTATCAGACCAAAAACTGCAGTAGTGATGGCATCAAATACCCTTTTTTCCAATCCATATTCTAATTTTATGACTTTCACACCTTCTAGCACAATAACCTCACTTGCAGCCTTTTGCTATAAATTTTGATAAGTTTTAGAGATGGACCTGACGATTTCCCATCTTCTTTGATGGGAAACACTGGGAGAAACACTACCATCTGAAACACTGGGAGTACTTGACAGCTCTCATGCTTTTCATAAAATCTCCCAGCCCTCCATTATTCTTCATAATGATCTATTTTTGTGACCTGACATCATAGTATGAAATCACTTTTTTTCTGTGGTGGTGTTAAACTTCATTTGAATAATATATTCACTCTGAAGACCCATACATAATTCACCTCTTTCTCTTCCCCACAGTGGTGATGGCCAGGGTTTTTTTGTGGTTTCTGGTTATTTCTTTTTTGTGTCTGGATAGGTGTTACACTGTGCTCTCCACCATCATCATCATCCTTGCACTTGCAGATATATCCACCCAACATTTCTGGATCTCAGTCCTCAGCAGGAACTGCCTCTAAGGTTTTCCAGGCCTATTCCCGTGTTTCTATTTCTTTTGCTGCAGTAGCCTTTCATCTCAGCCTGCCAGGCTTTCCCAGGCTCAGTACACTCTGTAGCCGCCTGTGAACACGTCTACTTTTCTTTCCAGTCAGCTACAGATCCCTTTGGCTGCCAAGTTTCACCCTCCCCTTTCATAATTGCCTCACTCCCCTCTCAGAGTGCAGCCAGAAGTTGTAACACAAATGGATACATGAAGCACAAACAATGAGTTTTCTCATAGTGTTCTTTGCTTTAGCTATATCATAATGCAATTTACCTCCATTATATTGTACAAGTCCTAACAGGTCCTTGTCCCAGGAACTGAGATTATGATTTTCACAGTTACTTTAGTTTGTCTCAGGGCTGGGATCAGCAGGAAGTCATTGCTGACCCATTATATCCTCCTGCCTTGCTCTTCTACTTGCCATTCTGCTAACACACCAAAGCATCCTTTATGCACATCTCATTTTTTAAAAAAATACTGACCCAGAAGCCAGCAAGTATTTAAGTTGATGGCCCAAACCTTTAATGTTCCTAATGAATTCAATAGATTTCCTATGTTGTGCAGAAGAATTTTGGAACAGGGAAAAATCTGCTCAGTTCGTACAGTTTAACCAAATCAGGATTGAGGTGGTTTATTGGTTTAATATCTGCAGTGAAAGTTGGGGGGTTTTGTTGATTTTGTTTGTTTGTCTTTGGGGTTGGTTTGTTTGTTTTTTGTGGGTTTGTTTTTTTTTTTTGGTTTTTGGTTTGTTTTTTGTTTTTTATTTTTTTTAAAAGTTATCCAGAGAGGTGGTGGATGCTTCATTCTGGAAACATCAGGTTGGACATGGCTTTAACCAGCCTGATCTAGCAGAAGATATCCCTGCTCATTGGAGGGGGGTTGGACTAGATGAGCTTTAAAGGTACATTCCACTCCAACGCAATCTATGATTCTTTGATAACTACCTGGAAATCAGTGAATTATGAAATGCTAATAAACACCTACAGCTCTCAAAACAGCTTTCTAGCATCAATCACAAGAAGCTCTAATCCCATACACACACAGGTGCTCACACTACTGTGGACACACATCCCTTCTGCTCTCCCCCTCACCCACTGCAGCTGTGGTGGCAGGTTCTCATCCTTTCTTTGGAGAGGATGGGTTGCCCCATTTTTCCCCTCTCTCATGGCTGTTGTGGGCTCTCTGGTCCCCCATGACCCCGCAGCTCCACACAGTCTGGATGGTGAGAAAGGCCCCATGACCCCAAGCAACTTAGGGCTGGCAGGGAGGGAGGGGAACATGCTACCTATGCTGCCAGCCAGGTGAGACATGCATAGTGAGGTTCCTCCAGCAAGGGTCTGCAGCCACTCCAGGGTTTCTCAACCTCTACGACTACTTTTCATTCCTCTTCCCCAATTTCTTTTTAGGCTAACTCACCTTTGATTCAAAAGTTCCTTCTAATGCCCTGCAACTACCTCTGGCATTGACCCCAAACAATCATGAACATGCGTGTGTGTTGCAACAGACCTAAATCTTTGCTCTATTATGTGCCTGATAGTTCTTTTTCAGACAAGGATAAAACCGATTTTAATTCTCTGATACCAAGAAACATTAATTATTGGTACTCAATAGGTTGCTTAGGAAAGGAGTTTCCATTCTGTGTATCTAAACAATTTTCCATATCATTACCAAGAACCCTGACGTTTAGCAATCGTAGCTCCTAATAGTTCCTCCAAGAGCTACAGGTTAAAGCATTTGTTTTTTCTTTTCTGTTGCTGGCAAGGGATCCACTTTTTTTAAAAGTCCAGAAAAATGGGCCAAACACTGACTATCCCCCTTGCCTGCAATTTCTAATAAAATATAAAGTCCAAAATGATAGGTAATTGGCTGGAGAAAAAGCTGAAAAAAACCAGAGTTGCCAGCTGCCATTCTGACAAGCAACTACTTCTCCATGCCTGGACATTGGCTTATTTCTCGTGGTTGGAGCAATCATTTTTGTTTTATCCAATTACTTATGTCTGTTTATGCTGCTCAAGTATCTGGTTGATTATTATATTTAGGAATCTAACTTGAAATATCATGGAAAACTCCATACTTATTTATATATTGTACTGGCTTAACCTGAAGAGCCAGAATAAAATGTACTTTGAAAGATATGGAGAACAGTATTTTCCCATTTTTTTTCAAGAAAATTTCCCCTTTGCTGCCCTGGTAGCAAAATGAGGTACCCAGGTATAAAATATGAGTGCTCTCTCTCTCTCTCTCAGATCTCTACTTGGTTTAATATTAATATTGTAAATAGGGAGAAATGTAGGATAGACACTTTCCTGTTTGGTTAGTTTTATTAAACTTTCAGGCAAAGTTATAGGAAAAAACCTAATGCCATTTTAAAGGTGATACTAAAGTTCCTAATGTCATTAGAAGCCGCTGTCACTTGGACTTTTGATTTCCTAAGGCAAGTGTTTTATGTTTTTTACTCCTGACAAGATACACCAATCCAGAACATTACGATTATGGAAAGGCATTGTCTCTTAATAGGTGTTTGATGTCCCACCCTTCTTAGGCCATTTAGTTGTCCTTTCTGCACCTTCTCTTACTATCCTGCACAATACTTGAGACAGGGTGCCTTGAGGTTGTATACAGTGGCAAAATGATGGCCCCTCCCATTTTTTCCTTATGCTGCCCTTAACATGTCCGCAGTTTTTCTGGCCCATTTCTGCACAACATGCAGAGGCAGCCTCAGGAGCTGTAACTACCAGTAGTGAGTTCAGCTGCAGATGAGCATATTTTAGATTATTTTCCCTTTGCCTTACATTTGGCTACACTGAAGCTCATCCAAAGGAAGCTCATACTTCCTTACTGGTAGAATCAAGGTTTACTGAAGAGAGATTTCCTACAGCTCTTTAGAAGGACTTTGATTGTTTGAGAGATCTCTGCATCCTCTCAGATTTTGAGATTTCATTTTTGCTTTATTTTCCAGGTCAGTGGTGGTATGTCAATCAATCCACTTCCAGCACCGATCCTTAAGGAATTCTATTGCTAATCCCTCATCACTGTGAAGATGGTCTTTAGGACCTACATTTTACTTCCTACCTATTAATAAACTTCAGTCAAGAAAACATTTCTTCTTCCATTCACATGGAAATCTTTTTCCTTAATTACCCTTAATTTAAAAAAAAGTGTTTAAAAGCTTTCTGAGAAGACATTAAGTTCATCAGATCACCTTTTCTCTCCATGCTCGTTGATGTCTAGCAGGACACTGTCTGTGTGTGAGGGCTGCTAAATTGCTGGGGGTGAGAAGGAGGAGGGAAGAACCCAGGGCCCTGACAACATCTTCCTAGGACTCCTGAAGGTTAGCCAGGCAGCATTTCTCTCTACAGAAGACCTGCAGACTCTTTCCATACATGTCATTCTATTCTATGATCTTAGTTGTTGGAGATAAACTGGATCCTACCACCAGGGTCGGAAATCATGCTCACGTGTAAATGCCCATCTTCTGGATATCATGTGTAATACTTGAATTTCAAAATGCTCACAAAATAAAATGTCATTTTAGATTCAGCCTGCTCTAATGTGCTTTTATCTCTGTAACAAACAGTACATATTTTCCCTAAATATATGAAAAAGGCAATCCCCTTGGGCACTTTCTAGAGACAGTATGACATGCCTAGGAGACAGTTTCTCAAGCTGTGCTTGAAGTTTGGTCTTTCTTTCCTCCCTATATTTTGCTAATGCTACCCATTTTGATTAGAGATTACCAGAAGTGCATCTCTTATCTGATCATTTTAGGATTATCTTTCTTAAGTTTATGTATGTTTTAAATATTGTGGAGACAAGTATTTTTGGTCACACTCAGTGTGAAGTCACATTTAACTGGGTTTTGTCACTCACCACAATTTATAGGAAAGGTTTATGACTCATGGTCAGGTGAAATAACTAACTTCTGCTACCCAGAATCTCAAATGCTGGGTAAGGAATCCAGATTTAGAATCAAAGACTGGTTTGTTTTGAAAGGTATATTGAAGAGCACCTCATTCTAACCCCTCTGCAATGGGCAAGGACACCTTTCACCAGATCAGGTTACTCAAAACCCCATGCAACCTGGCCTCACCTCATGGTGATGCTTTGAAAAGAAAGAAGTTTACAAATTCTGAACATGGACGCTCCTGATGACTTGTTACTTCCACCTCTGAAATGTCTGTTTGCCATGCATCTCACCCACAAACTGCTCCCAGCACCATGAAAGCATCATGCTTACAGCTTTGTCATGTTGTGTTGCTGTATGTTATAAACTTTGTCTGGATCAAGGCTGACTCCTCTAAACCTAGAAGCTTGTTTCCCATTCTTCCCCAGATATATCTCTGACTATATCACAAAACCAAGAAGTGATGTTGGAGGCTCAGATATAAAGCAAACTTATTAGAAATTTGTGAGGATCAGCTGAAAGCAATGAGAATATATATAACAGCTTAGTAACTGAGCAGGCCATGCTTTCTGGAACAGATTCCTATGCTGCCAGCTGTTAAATAGTTCTTGTGACTCTGAACTCTGCCACAGCTCCGTACTTCACTGGGCTGTTGCATTTCTTTAAATAACCTCATAGCAAAGTATATATTTAGGCAGAAAAATCCCATTTGTCTCTCCTTCTTGTACTGGTGAGATCTTTTTAAAGGCTTGAGTGGTAGACAAGTGAGGGATGACTCATTTGTACTCCTCAAATGCTTCTGTCATGGTTTTAATAATGAAGTCCAGTGTTTCCTGTCAGTATCTGATCTGCAGCTGTGCATCCTTGCACACTGAACACCAGGCTCCATACTCATAACAGGTAACAACAACAGGTAACTCATCAGGTAACAATCCATATAGGGTGTTTGCAGCAAGATTTTTTGCTTCTGTTTTCCTGCACTGAGGAATATAGGATCTGATCTGTTTAGAACACACCACAGTGTGTTTACTTGCATGGAAAAATGAGATGGGTTTTAATCAATAATTTTACTTTGCAGCTTTTCCCCTTTTGGACAATCAAAGTCTACACAAAACATCTGTCTTGCCCCTTTTTTCTCATTTTAATTTCCAACTTTCTTGACACATTCACAAAATCTTTCCAAGCACATTCATAGTTCATTTGCATCTACAAAGTTTTGGTTTTATACATCCTAACGAAAATCTCACTGCAAAAATACCTGAGGCAACTAAAGCAATGTAGTGACACATCCTAGTAACTCACACATTCATTCTTCTTCTGCAATAAAGCTGATGGGCAAGGCGGTTCAATTGCTGTACTGGATCTCAGGGATGGAGAACGAGAAGATACAAAATTACAAAGAGAATAGAGCAAAGTCTGGTTTTGGGGGAAAAAGCACCCAGTTTCAACTTGCATCAGATACCGCAGACATCCACAGGCACAAATGTGCATGCCATAGAATATGGGGCTATTTTTTTTATTTTTCTTTCTAGACTAGAAATGCTATTATCCATTCCTAGTTCAGTGTCTGTTTTATTGATTGTATTCTTCTTAGGCAGACATTTTATGGGTTTTAAATAGCAAAAGCAAAGTATTGCCCTCAGGAAAATCTTCTCCTGAACCAAAGAAATCTATTTTTCTGACTTTTGAGAACACTGAGTGAGCCAAAGCAAGCGATAAAAGACTATAGTGACAGAAAGTCTAATGAAAAAAAAAGAGGGTTTTTTCCATAGGTGGAACTATATCATGGCTTGCCTAGTGCTACTTTAACCAGAAACAGAGTAATTATGAGTGAAACACATGCAAAGATTGGACAGTAGAGGGATGTTTAACATGTTGTAATTTGTAACTTCCTACCGTGCACATGAAGTGGGTTATTATGTGACCCTGAGCAATTTCACATAATTCCCAGGCTAGATTATATTTCCATATAATTGAAATAAAAATTAATGTTGTGAATTTCTTTAACTGCTCTTCTCTTATCACTTTGAATTTGATGTATCATTTTACCTCTGGAAATCTGTCAGCTCGGCACAAGTGTCTTTAAAAATGTCCGAAATTAAAAAAAAAAAAGAAAGATCTTGTCAAATAAGCATTTATCTCATAATGCATTGTCAGTCTTGGCGAATATTCCCACCCTCTTGCTCTCATACATTAAACCAGCTCACAGGCCATATTACTACTACCTTGACTGGAATATATGCAGCTTGCTCACAATACCCCCAGTCATGGGATTGCATGGAAAAAAAAAAAAAAAACACCAAAAAACCAACCAACCAAAAAACCAACCAACCAACCAAAAAACCAAAAGAAACACCCTCCCAAAAAGCCCCAACCCCCCTAAACAAACAAACAAACAAAATGCCCACAGTGTTTCTTCAAGTCCAATTGCGACTTACCAAGAACTGTTAACACACGTTTTGTAGAAGTCTCTCTCAAGAGGCATGTAGTGGACATTATGGTGGTGCACAGTGACTTTTTTTCAAAGTGTACCAGAAGAATGGGAATAATTTGCTAAGGGGACAAGGGGCAGACTAAGCATCAAAACTGATGATGAAAGGTAATTTTGCTCAGCAGCTGATTACAGTGTATAAACAGGCCCTGAAATTCTGATGTACTATTAGACTCATGGGCAGTTCATGGAGATCGATGTGGACCTTTCCATCAGCTAAGAGTGAGCTGGATCACATCCCATGTGCTTTTTTCTGTTCCATACATTTGCTGAGAATAAATCCAATAGAAAGTTGAGCTTTAGCATGCATACTAGCCACCATATTTTTTAACACATGTATACTTGCACACATTATTTAGCAGATGTTGTCTGATCAGTTTTTACAGTGAGAACTCTCAGGACTCTGAAAGGCTATTCATTACTTTAGTGGAAGAGAAGCCAAGAGCTCTTAACTAGAAGCCCTGGAGTAGGCTACATAAGGTGTTTGGCTAGTAACTACTAGAAAACTAGCAAATTCTTAGAAATGAAATCAAGGTGGGTTTCTGCCTTCCTTCTTGGAAAGCTGCTACCTCTGTCTCCTTGGTCCTGAATAAGGGGACATTTGTTGGTTTACAGGCATCTGTCATCATTCAGACTCACCACCCAAACCCTCCAGCTTCTCCTTGACCTATTTTCTTCTCCAAAGGTGAAGCACAGAAATATGCTCCTCTTGCTTCATAGCCTATGCCATTTTCTTACTGTGTCATCAAATTTCTAAGAGCTAGAATTCAGGTGAGGAAGAAAAAATATATTTTTCAATACCTCTGGGATATGTGAAGAATAATAAAATGCTTTTTTTAAATTGCTGATCTTTGCCCCAAGAAAATAAGAATTCGGGGTCAAACTTTATTTTTTTTCTTCAGGAGCTAATGGGTTAACTTGTGCCTTAAGATAAATTATTCACTTCTAAGATAAGGTCTAACTAGTAATTGCAGCATGTAGCTGAGCAGCTGTTAGATATGAGATGGTTATTCAGAAAAATACTGATAATTTGATTTGTTTCTTTCTCAGTGTTTTTAAGAAAGACTTAAAAAGCAGTCTCTATGCATCTCTCATGTATGCGACACATTTCTGGCTAAAGGCAAGAATGTTTCTAGAAGCAGAGATAGCTAGGAGCTTTCATCTCTTTTAAAACCACTGAAGGTAGTTTATCTCAAGTTGCACAAACATGGATAATCTTCCTGGCTTTAAATGTGTTCCAGCTGAGAATCTTCTTATGTCTTTAATGGATGTCAGTAAGTCTTTAATAGCTAACAACTTAGTCCCAAAGTAATACAGAAAGAAGATCAAGTAGCTCTGTAGTGGTTGAACAGTTTGCAATGGTGTAGCACGGTGGAAATAACTTAAGCTGCGAACTTCAGTTAAGGAACAGACTACCAGCAGCTCTGCCATGCTGCCTTGCATTTATGTATGTAGGAGGAGAGAAGAAACAAATGTTTCATAGGACATCAGCATTTCTAAGTACCTATCAAGCTCTTGTCTATCTTCAAGACTACTGCCTTTACAAGTCATTTTCACTCCTTTTTAAACTATTTCTTCCAAACGGACTAGCAAATGGGATGTTATTCCACAGTCATCTGCTGCAGTAAGGTCACTCGTAGGGAGAAACACATATATCCTGAATCAGGGTAGCAGAAAATGGCTAGTGAGGTGTTGCAACTTCTTTGAAAAACTTTACAGGCTCCTCTTTAAGCACTTTGACCTTGCTGCTTCAGAAGGCTGCTCCGTAGGTTCAAGTGTCATTGCAGTTATCTGTACAGGTCCATGCAATAATTTTGAAAAACAATAAGGAATTTAATCTCATACCAATCTAATTATTCACTGTATCTGTGCCTTTGTGTCTTTGTTGCTCACCACTGTTGCATTTAAACCCTTTAATGCATTTGTCATCACAAACCCTTTGTATTATTTATATTTCACTTCTAGTGAACCACTAGGAAAACTAATGTACTGCAAAATTAAAGTGTCACATTGGAAAAATCTTAATGGAAAGCACACTGTGGGACAAAAGACCACAGAGAACCTCCAGACACTTCCCTTTATAAGCTGATGTAAGGTCAGGCAGGGTTTCAGCCTCTACACAGGGTGACAGTTTTCCTGCTACTCTTCCTTGCCAGCAGACTTAAAAAAGGATGGGGCAGGCAGGAGGAGTTTGCTCTGCCTTTTCTGTCTTTGTGGGTCTTGCCAGGCAGCTAGGCATAAATACCATGTGTGGGGCTCTCCAGACCCAGCAACTCTGTGTGGGACAAAAGTGGGAAGGGTAAAGGCATTCATATATTCCCAAAGGCATTCAAGAGCTGCACAGCAGTGGACCTCAACTCCCCTGACCAGGGTGTTGGGCATTCAAATTGCTACAGCTAGGTATTGGCAAAATAAAAGATTGAGGAAAGGAAATGAGGGCTTTCGGCAATCAGTGGACTTAAGCACCTCACAAAGAACCCTGGTCCTGACTGACTAGAAGCACAGATATGTAATTTATAATTTTTGAAGTTTGAAATAAAGACACACTGACCAGTGCACGGTCAGGGATGCCGTATGGCAGCTTACAGATTGGTTTCTCTGAACCACTCCAGGACTGAAAACAGCAGAAGCGATTCTGGAAAGCAAATGTTCATCTCCATAACAACAAAGATGAACACTTCGCATGTTCAGGCAGGTCCTCACCAAACAAACCTAGCAGTGGACTCAATAGGATATTGTACAATGAAAATCAATTTCCTGATTTTTGTAACCGCTCATCTTTTTGTGTGACATTTCCTACTGCTTCCAAGTGCACTGAGAGTACAGTCTTCCCATGCTCCTTCTCAACTCTTTCTTCAGTAGTTCAAAATCAAACAAGCTAGTTCCAAACAACCTCTCAGAATGAATTACTGTGCAAAAGAAAAACACCTCTTGGAAAAATCATTTCAGTACATGTGAATTAACAAAAGAGTGCGTGAGTCCTTGCTGTCTAGTTTTGTAAAGAACCTCACTGTCACAAATAATTCTCTCTGATGACTGAAGAGAAGAAAAGCTCTTGAACAATCAAGACTGCCCTCTGTTTTTGCTGTGAGACTCCTGTCATCTCTTTAGTGAACCAGCAGCTGGAGTATCTGTATTCATTCTTAATTTCTTCCTTTTCAGTGATCCTTTCTGATTTTCTGTTGATGACATATTCTCATTTAAATATTTCTCTAAATTATGCTTAGTACAATTTCTCTGCCTAAACACCCAGATAGATGTTCTACTGTTTCTTCAAATACCTGGAAAGGAAAATACATAACATCCTGAGACAAACTCCTATGCTTTCTTCATGTATCTCTGCCTTCCCCCTCCACATTATCAATCTAAAACACTCCAGCTAGAAACCAAAATTATTGATTCTTTTTAAGGAGAGATAATTCTGGTTTCTTATTAAAATTTGCCACACGGCTACTAAATTTATTAGTACTCTGACTTTTTGATTCTTTTTTGGTTCTGAATGTTGCATGTGTAACATTCACAAAGCTACATCCATGTGAAATAATCCACAGAAAATGTGATCTAATTTTGGAGAAGTTCCACTCTGGGCATATGTAGTAATTAGAAGTGACTGATCATCACTTGAAAAGCATACTAGATTGCTATTGTAACATTTGATAAATAAAATCTGAGTATCTGGTTGAATAATGAAAGAAATGTTAACTAGCACATCTGAGGAGCAATGGAATTTTCTCTCCAAATGCATTATTCAAGAAGCAATTTTTCACACAGTATTAGAGGTGATATTGGGCAAAGTACAGGACAAAACGTTGTTCATTGTTAAGGCATAGTTTGGTATATTTGCTGTTTAGCAAATTTGTCATTCTGCTGTGTATTTGAAAAGTTCTGTGAACACAGCCTGAGGCCGTCAAACTTTGTTCTTTTGGAGCTGATCATTTTTCATCCAGCCTGAAGATGGTTTATAATTTAAAAAATGCCAAGACTATTACAGTTTCAAAAAGGTTATTTGCACACAAGCTGCAGAAATACCGCGTGTTTTGCTTGTTTCCAAAAACACTTTCAATATCAGGTAGGAAAAAACCAACCATGAATGTTTTGTGTTCATCCTAGTGTAAAATGTCAGAGCAAAAGTCAAGAAGTGCAAGGTGCTCCCCTAACACATTCTGACATTAAAAAATTTTGATTTTATGAATATGTGCCCTATAGCTTATAGATTTCTTTTCAATTTCTTTTGTTTCTTGTACTTAGTCTTTTTTCTTATTTATCACTCATCCATGGGAAGCAGATTGCATTTCTAGTCAATTTTCGCAGCTATTTTCATCAGAGAACTTGATTCTTGGAAGTCCTGGCATTTATCTGGTCGTTGCTTAAAGAGCACTATGTCAGACTCCCTGAAGACCAGAGACTGAACAACCCTTCCAAATGCTGATAACCAGCATATTCCTGATTTAGTTGCTGGCAAAGCCAACTCTAAGCTTTTCAGCTGACAGTGACGTTTTTCTGCTCAAGAACCTGATAGTCATAGAATGTACGACATGCTGACTTCAGGGAAGGGGTGGAGTTTAAGTGGAAAAGCATTTCACAGATTCATGTCACTTTGACCACATTTAGGGGCACAGGGGAATGGAGGGAAAAGAGACACTAGACAGGATAGGCCTAGCAGTTACTAATTACCTAATTATTCCTTCCATACCACTTTGGAAATGATAACCATAGCTTCACTGAGCATCCTAGATTTCAATATATTTAGGTAGTGGGAGAGCAGATGCCTTTCTTCCCACAGTTATACGTTCCCTATATCAAGAACCCGTGCTGTTCAGTGTTGAGGCTGGAATTGGTCTGAAATTGTTGAGGCTGATTTGCAAATAATACCTTTCTTTTGTGATACTACTCTGCTTTTGAGAGTTACTAACCAGCATGGATAGTTTTGATCTTCTTCACTGAATCTATAAACCTCTATTACAGACCATCTTATTGCTGGCAGCCTTTGTTCCTCGATATATTATATCAGCTTTCTTGAGATCACGGTTGCATCAAGCCTCAGCTTGAACTAGAAAAACTTAAAGGAGTGCCCTTTGAAAATATAATCAAAGTAATTAACTGTATACGAGTGACAGAAAAAGACACAAACATTGAAAATAAATGCTCAGCAGATAACATATTTCATCTCTCCGACAAATTTTTTAACATGGTTGTCTGAGTATTCACCAGTTTGAGTCAGCTCCTGCAATTTCCTCCTCCCAGGTTTCATCTCCTTCAAATTACAACAGTATCATCTGATACTGGACAGAGGAATTCTCTGCAAGGTCTAAGGTTTTTCACAAGGCAGAGGTATCACTTGGGACTTTTGGACTGTTACAGGAAGCATCCTTTATATGTCAAGGAATCCATGTATCATTGTTTCCAGCACTCCTGGTCTCCCCTTCTTCATTTTGCTGAGCTACCTCCTTACTAACTGCAAATTGAGAGGATTTAAGAGATGAAGCCTATTTGTTCTCGTCAGGTCAACCAAGTTTATTTTAAAATATCCCTTCTTCTTCTGACATCGTTCTAAGTCTCGAGGCTGAAATACAATACAGCTGAACAAAAACTGTTCTGTGGTTTTACCACACACAACCAGAATAGAATCAGAAATGTCACAGATTATAAATATCAATAAAATATTTTTATAGCTATTATTATTATTTACTGTAACGTATTATATATGTATTATTATATTATAATCTGAATAATGCAGTAAAAAATTATTATGTAATAATACAGCAATAATGGTATAATAATATTATATAATATCTTATAATAATAATATATAATATTGCCAGAATAATGACTGGTTGATTTGAAAACAGGATAAACAGCAGGTTATACATAATATACACTCAGATTTCATGCAAACATAAATAAAATTATAAGTTTTGATAAATTTGTGGTATCTTATATCACAGCTGGCTTTGCCTCATGTGACCAGTTAAAAAGAACAAAACAGTTCCTTGTTGATCCCATAAAACATGTAATGAGCTATAAACATGCCAGCCTTAAATTTTCAGCTAGGTGGTACTACCACTTTGATTTTGTTGATGCTCAACAAGTCCCTACTTTGTATAAATAATGCCAAAATAGAGATAATTTACAATGTTCTGACATTGTACAATATCTAATGTGAAAATTCATTGATCCTCAGTACACCTCCTGGCATATAATTATAAACATTATCACAACCATCAGAATACATGAAAAATTTTGTAATCATCTTTCTGTTGTCAATGTGGTCCATCATTTAATTCTGAATATTAAATATTTACCACAGTTTTTGATTCTCTGACCCTAGAGTGTTATCAACAACAGTACTTGTTGCTATAAACCTAGTTCAGTCCAGCAATACTTAATGATTTTTTTTGAAATGTCAGCTTCTGCCATGCTAAGGAATGAAATTCTTCATACTTAAACACTTCAGGTGATTCTGGTTTCAAAGAAAAAAGTGTAAAATGAAAACTAAATAAGTATATGAGTTTGTATATGAAATACACATACCTTTCTTTTTAATACTCCCTTATGAGATTTGAATGCTATGCTTAACGTAAGCCACACAACATGTTTTCCTAGTAACACCATTTTCTCATTAAATTTGTATATATTTAACAGTGGGGTTTTTTAATTCCATTTGTTTTACACAAAAACATTTCTTGGTTCAGCATAACTATTTTGTTTCATTATTCCAGTATGTTCATTAAAAAAGTTAAAAATCAATTTTCATTAGAGTATCTGAAACATCATCATGTTTGCTTTCCTTTCCCTTCACTTGATCTTCTAAACAATCCTGTATCATCACTATTTGAAGTAGTTTATTAAGAAGGATGAATAAGACTGGATGCTTACCTTGAAAATTGACTCCAGTTGTTTTCCTGTGGTGATAACTTTTGTTGTTTCTTAATGGTTGCTTGTTCAAACAACAGAAACAAATTGTTCAGATTCTTTCATTAGTACTTCCATTGCCACACGCTTGGGCAACAAATGTTTTGTACCTCCATGGTAAGTTTTTTATAGCACCAATCTGCAGGTTTTGTACACAAATATGAAACTTTAACAGTGTAAAATTGTTTAGAGAATGAAGACAACAGCATCCAAGAGGAATAAGATTACTGCATTTCTGACCTCTCCTACTGTGTGCTGGCATTACAATGGCTAGAAATATTCTATTTGAGGTGTGTGAAGCTTCATTCCTGTGTCCATACGAGGTGGAAAGAAAGCATAGCCAAAGCAAGACAACACTTCATGCGTAGCTGCTCACTAGGTAAAATGTCTGAATGTCACAGATCCCATAACTCTTTCCCGTCCAGTTACAGAGAGGAGATGCATCTCCTTCTTTATTTGTAACTCCAATAGCATTTGAGTGCATCAATCCTCTGAAGCAAGTGCAGGAGGAGTTGAGAGAGACCCTTGAAGGGTCAAACATGCTGCCACTTCTGGAACATACAAGCTGAAGAATGAGTTTGACCTAGCTGTCAATCCTAAACCACAGGCACTTACTAATTTGTATGCCATCCACATAATAACGATGCTGATGTTTCAGGTACTAATTTTGTACATTTAGTGAATAAAACTGTCATAAGGTGCTCTGAAACAGCTGCCCTATTTGCAGAGATATTGGTAACCTCAGTATGAAGAACTCATCAAGACAGCCACAGGGTTTTTTATGTTGTTCTCTTCCCCCTCCCACTCCCCCAGGTTAAACGAAAGCAGTCAGTTTAAAAGAATGCACCTGGTCTGGAAATCTGTAATGCCATTAAATTCCTTATGTCTTGACACAGTGTACAACAAATTGGCATAACTTTTTGTCCCATATTTGGGTGAGTTTTATTCTCATCTGCTTATATTCTTTGATGTTCCCAGTAATAACTGCCAGTCACTTGGGTCTTTCAGCTATCATCTGCACAAATAAAACCTGACACTGCTTTCATAAAATAATGTCAATACTATATCAAATTCTCCAGTATATTCCCTGCACATCTGCACCAAGTGACAGAAGTAAAACTGCCTTCAAACATAATTTATAAAATCATAAGAGCAGCTCCTTTTAAAAGCAGAGCTTAGCTAACTTGTAAACAAGATGACAAATCACAAGGAGGTTGATTTCGGCTTTTTTTTTCCAGAACAGAAAAGGTCATAAGAAACATTTTTTTTCTCATCTGCCTCCTCCTTACCAGAGGCAGCAATATAAAAAGTGAGAATAGTGAAAAGACTTATCAAAAACAAAAATAAGTTTTTATGCCTCCCACAATTTAGAAACAAAAATATTGGAGCCGAGGGAGAGAGATCCAAATGCTTTACAAACATGACAGGCTTTATTTTCCTTTCCATCTGATATTGCTGTTTCTGGTTGAGAACAGACACAACTTAGGCATAGTCACAGTTGCATTTGGAATGCTTTGCTAATGCTTAACATATGCTCCCTACAGCTAGAGAACTGGCATATCAATGTAGACTTCTTTCACAACTTCTTTACCCAGCATAAGAGCCTCTTTTAGTAACAAAATAAAGCCCCAAAACACAAACAAGACTACCAAAAAAACCCTCAAACCCCAGCAAATAATTTGCTTTAATCACTTTTATTTTAGATAAAATACCATCATGTGGTTGTTTCTAGCAGGTCTTTTAGAATCAGCCTGACTTTGTCAGTGAAGTGTCTTTACTAAGACAAATTATCATTTATATAAAAAAAAACCTTATACACTTAACCCTTCTGAAGCAAACATGATTACAGAGGTCTTTATAAAAAACAGCAATTATTTAAAGATCAATTACTTATTTCAAAATACTAGACTGTAAGTTAACTATTTTGAAACCTAAGACATATTTTGATGTATGTAAGCTGAAGTAACTCTAAGCCATGAAGAAGTGACTTCATTAGCTCACTGGAAAAAAATAAATGCTTAGAAAATTTTGAAACTGACACACTCTCAGCAAAGATAGTGCAGTAAAGATAAGCAACATAAGATCATNCTCAAAGCAGTCTTGACGGTGGACCTCATAGTACAGCTATACTTAAATACTATTTATAATTTTTAACATAAAATTAAACTGCCTTTTTCTTTATGAGACAACATTTTCTGAAAGACCAAGAAAGGATGTAGGACAACTAGAAGAATGTAGAATAAATCCTGCCTGTGGCCTCCTCACTGGCTTACAAAACTAGCTAGGTACTGAGGAGGCTGTCTTGCCCTCTCCTAAGGATCTGAAGATGTGGCAAAAGAAACATCCAGGAACAGAATCTAATATTCCTGAGATTTCCTTGAACATCCATGATGTGAAGCAGTTCTGACCTACCTCTTACACTATGATTTCATCAGTCATAATGAGACCCTTATCTTTGTAGTTTCTGTATCTCATCGAAATAGAAATAATTAACAGGAATAATAATAATAATAATAATAGTAGTAGTAGTAAGCAACTTGCATACTGCTACTTATGAGAAAGAGAATTTGAATTTAGGTGAAAAAATAATATGCCAGCAGCCCATACCAAAGCATTGTGCATCTAACTTTTGATTTGTAACACATGATTACTTACACTGCAATGTGCTATATTTGTGAAGTCAGTGGTTAAGTAGTATTTACAGTGACTAATATAGGAGCATACAAAGAATACTGTTTGTAGAAGTGTCTTGCAATGTTAAGATTTACCAACAACCCAGAATTGTGAAGACAAGGAAAATTAGTGGGCAGCTATGATGAACTATTTCTGTATGGACTGACAATTACACAGAGGTTTCCGCAGATGTTCCTTAGCTCTTAAAAAATACTCTATGAGGAGCATAACTGGGTTTGGTTTCTTGTTTTCTTTCTCCAATAATGGTCAGAACACTGTTGATAAACTCCATATTTCAGCTATAAACATGGCATATTCTCCGTATGNAAATAATTTGCTTTAATCACTTTTATTTTAGATAAAATACCATCATGTGGTTGTTTCTAGCAGATCTTTTAGAATCAGCCTGACTTTGTCAGTGAAGTGTCTTTACTAAGACAAATTATCATTTATATAAAAAAAACCCTTATACACTTAACCCTTCTGAAGCAAACATGATTACAGAGGTCTTTATAAAAAACAGCAATTATTTAAAGATCAATTACTTATTTCAAAATACTAGACTGTAAGTTAACTATTTTGAAACCTAAGACATATTTTGATGTATGTAAGCTGAAGTAACTCTAAGCCATGAAGAAGTGACTTCATTAGCTCACTGGAAAAAAATAAATGCTTAGAAAATTTTGAAACTGACACACTCTCAGCAAAGATAGTGCAGTAAAGATAAGCAACATAAGATCATAAGGATGATGGTCTTTTGCTTCCTCTTGAAATTAAATTGTCCACTATTGATAGGTATATTTTAAAGGAATCTGAGAAAACAAACTTTTCAAACCCTTATTACTAGCAAATATCAAAATCCACAATTTAATACCAAGCGCTCACATACAGACCAGCATCATTTTCTGTGTTAGAAGTGGAGATAAGGGAGAAGTGACTGCATCTTTCTTTACCACTTCACTTGTAATGTGAAGAAGCATTATGATATTTTGGGCAAACCTCTGGAAATGTCAATGCTTGTTGAAAGTTAACTGGGCATGTTTATCTTGGAAAATATNAACTTGCATACTGCTACTTATGAGAAAGAGAATTTGAATTTAGGTGAAAAAATAATATGCCAGCAGCCCATACCAAAGCATTGTGCATCTAACTTTTGATTTGTAACACATGATTACTTACACTGCAATGTGCTATATTTGTGAAGTCAGTGGTTAAGTAGTATTTACAGTGACTAATATAGGAGCATACAAAGAATACTGTTTGTAGAAGTGTCTTGCAATGTTAAGATTTACCAACAACCCAGAATTGTGAAGACAAGGAAAATTAGTGGGCAGCTATGATGAACTATTTCTGTATGGACTGACAATTACACAGAGGTTTCCGCAGATGTTCCTTAGCTCTTAAAAAATACTCTATGAGGAGCATAACTGGGTTTGGTTTCTTGTTTTCTTTCTCCAATAATGGTCAGAACACTGTTGATAAACTCCATATTTCAGCTATAAACATGGCATATTCTCCGTATGAATTAGTGGAATTACAATGATCAATTACCTTGGAGTAATCTACATCCTGAAGCCCAGAAGATAACATTAATCTTGATGGGTTGGCTCAGTTAGGGACTGTGACTCCAAAACTTATTACCTTCCCTCCCTTCAAGGAATGAAGTAATTTTACATCAATTTGGAGCTGATGGCATAATTTTTCTATATAGCCAGTGAGATTTGGCAGTCATTCTATGCTTTTTTTTTTTTTCCTCTTGAGGAAGAATAGGCATAAGACAGTCCTGTTATTTTAGAATATACCAAGGAAGCTGGAGAGAAACCTGTGAATGAGAAGGCAAAAAAAACTTCTATAAAGCAGTTAGAAATGCTGCAGCTGGGGCTTTGAATTCTTTCTCTCTGAGGTGTGATTCATTTAGGTCTTCAAAACTAAAGAAGTGTATGGTTACATTTTCCTGATTTTTATGGCACCTAATTGCAGCACACTGATTCTGTGGCATGGCTGATAAACAATACCAAGATATTTCTTCATTTCCACAGTTCCTCAACAGCTTCAGCATCCTGTGGTCCATGAGAAGATATCTAACTAAAGATTGGTAGAATAGGATCTTTCTAAATTCTAGGACCTCTACGGATAGGGCAGACAGGCTTCTGTCAAATGTGGCATGAGCTAGAAATAGCAAATTCTGCATATGGGCAGAGGATGAGGACTTGATGGCTCTCATTTCCAAGAGCCTCTGGCTAGTACGATGCTATTTCTTGGATGGTATGAAGTTTCTTCACTGTTTATTCCATAGGATTTTGTTAATCATAAATACCAGTAGAATTTTCCAAGTGATATTTGTTATGCCTCTACCTTCCTTAAGAAAGCAACAGTAGTTCTCATGCATTAATGATGCAAGGAAAATAAGGAGAGCCTGAAAATGTAGATTAGGTGAAATACTATCATTACACATTAGATGGTTCATGAGATCTGGGCAACGTTTAGACCTCAGAAAAAGAAAAAAAGCATGTGAGTCCTACAGATTCACAGGTTAGACAGTAACTAGTGTGCATTTAATTAATACCTAGCTGCTGGAACTGGTCACAGTTAGATGAATGAAAGATCATGGCACTAAAACGATCTTTTTAAGCTCTCCAATATCTTTCTATATCTTTTAGCACAATCATTCTGTCAGTGTCTTTCAGCTACAGTTATTCCCATCACAATGTTTCTCTGTACTACGTGAACTCTGTGGCTTGACTTGAAAGGGTTTTTTTTTTAATAATTGCCAATTTAACATATTTTGTCGTTATTATTTCCATCATTAAGTTCTAGCATAAAAGTCCCATGCAGAGCTACTGTTATGGTTTTCCAGCTTTCTTTTTCCCCATAACTTGTCGAACGTGGCCTGATTTTGCAAAACAGCTGAATGTCATACACAGCCTCTGAGGGTTAAAAACTCCTAGACATCCAGTTGCATCCTACAGGACATGGTTTAGCCGGCAGCAAATTGACCTAGAAGCAAATTACTATAAATCATAGCATACTGATTGAAGATGTTTATTGATAGGTTTATTGAAAACATAATCTATGATTAAATACAGAATGAAACTCTAAAGATAGCTTGGATAGTCTCCCAGAAAAGAAAAGGGGGGGGAAAGTGAGAGAGAGAAGAAGAATAGGGATTTAAGACATCTTGATTAGACATTGAGAATATCCACTATACATTTTTAAAACAAGTTCTTTATACCTCACATAAAACAATTAAGGCATCCAGGGTGAATTGTAGCACAGCAGTAGATCTAATACTCATATTTAGCTCTACCTTGACTTACTGCCCTCCTAAAGATAATGTAGACTTCCTAGAATGTTTCATTTCGCCTTATACTTGTATGCTATCATTCCTGCACGTCTTTTCTCTCCTTCATTGCAATAAACTTCTTTCAGCCTAAGCATCAAGTTCTAACTACCAGAGGCAGAGCTTTTCAGTCTCATCTGTTCCCAAATTTTGTGTCTGCTCTCATATAAATTTCCCTATTGTGTGCGCCCCAGATAATTTCTCACAGTTTCAATGATTAACATAAATAAGTCAGATATTAAAATTAAACATCATTCATGTATTATTCTGTACATATACCTGCATAAATACATATTCCTAGGCCTAAAAAACATTAGTTACTTCATTAATATAACTGATGGCATAAGAGAGACCCATAACTCATTTTGAGCTCATTTATTTAGCATGCCTCAATTTAAAGTAATTATCTTTGCCCTTTCCATTCTACCCTGGTAATTTCTATTTATTGGAGACATCCTGTACTTTTGTCAGTATTGGAAATGCGTACTTCTCCCATGTATTTATATTTGCTGCACATACTCCAGAAAATACCTTCTCTGCTTTTTCTTTTCCCTTTCTTCCTCTACTGTGATTTGACCCTGCTTCTTTCCCTGTCACAGTTCTAGGACTTAATGGAGTCTGCATTTCTGAAAATCAGCCTAGATAAAAGCCCTGAGTAATCAAGTGTGATATGACCCCTGATCCTGCTTTGAGCAGATGTTTAAATAAAATGACTTCAAGAGATCCCTTCCAACCTGAGTTATCCTATGATGCTATGATCTGAGTCACTGAAATCCTTCATGCAAAGCGAGCTATCCTTTTCCAATTATAGTATTAAAGAGCACATGAACTAAATGACAGTAGCAGCAGGGACTAGAGTAGGCTTCCTCTGTGGCATCTGCCTGGTGGGATCTCTGCACCTTGTGGAAGTACAGTGTGATGTACAACTAGACTGGAGTACAGGATGTCATTCTTGATCTCACTTTGATATAACTCCTATCTCATTCAGGGCCTTACAGAAATGGGCTTTCTGCGTCTTTTTATCTACCTATTATGCTGCATGTGACTCCATCCACAGTTCAAGGTTTCCTTTGGAGACAAAAAATATTGTTTAAGCTTAAGCTTTCCTAGGATGCTTACAAGTGCACTATGTGCTAGAGGCTGTGATGTAGCGTAAGTCCTATATTTGCATTTCTATAGCATTCTACTACTCACAGCATGGTAAAGGCATACTTGAGGCAATCCTCAGGAACAAACATGCAGCGTTCAGTGCTCCATTGTACTTTAACTCCCTCATAAGAGAGACCTTTTGAATAAGTTTATCTCCTATCTAAGAAGGGAACACAGTTGTACATTTTTCAATGAGCATAGACACCTGTTATGTCCCCCACCATCCTGTGAGGCTCTGCTCTGTGCCACCCACACAGAGGAAGAGAGGTGCCCTCCAGCTCTTCTGCACATACCACAGGCCTCTTGTGTTCTTCAGTGTTTTCCAGAAGGCTGGCATGTCCTATTCTCATCATCACCCTCTTGTGCCTCAGGGGAGCCATATCATCCAGGCACCATGCTCCTTAACCCCAGACCCACCTATTCATACAACACACAGACAAGATGTGTCTTTTTTTTTTTTTTT
>WBMY01006614.1:70972-83509 GCA_013397315.1 Donacobius atricapilla
TCAGATGTGAGCAGAAAAGCAGATAGGAAAAGGGAACCTTAAAGAAGGAACCAATCCATCCAATACCTTGTTGTTACAGTTCAGGATTTTATATGTATCCTAGTGACTGCAGCAACTTTATCATAAAACACAATGCCCAAAAGTATTTTTCTTAACTGCCACAGTTCAATTTCATTAGTTACCAGTACTCAGAAATCTCTGGGTAAATTTCTTTGATACAAAGCTGGAAATATATAGCAGTATACTATTTTACAGTTCCAAGGCTCTAACTTTAAAATATTGGCCTACGGGTCTTCGACATCAACATCTTTAAGACCTGCTGGAAACTCTGAAGGGAGCAACACTTTCAAAAGTAAAAAGGATGAAAACAAAAGGTTGTATTTTTATAACACTTTTTAACCAACTTAAGAGTTGACTATGCTGGAAGAACTATGCACCATAGTGTATCTCTTGCCTTTGGCAATAGAACTGGAACTTCTACATCAAAGAGTGGAACCTCAAAAGATTTGGTTATGCTTAGATAATGATCATCTTAGCCATTCAGCAGCTGCTCTGCTTCAAGGATGACCATACATCTGGACCCCTTCATTCTATTCTTTCCCTATTTCAGAAGATGAGTTGAAAGAACTACTTCCTCCACCTTTAGAAACTTCCGCTGTTTAGGCTGAGGGGAAGGGGGATCATTGTTTGTATTTTACAAGTTTGTTTTTTTTTTTCCCTTGTTTTGTTTTTCAGAATGAAAGATCATGCTCATTAGTAACCTACTGATTTTCAGGTAAACCTTTATGAGATATATTTCCCAGAGCAGTTCTGTTACAATTTGCTTCAAGTGAGTAGAACATCTACACATCAGAATGCAAATAAACCCTGAGTTAACATCTTCTTGTGAAAATCAAAGCAAGCATTACAAACCAGCACTCATCACATTTTTCTCCTTGGTAAGACAATACTGTTTTTATGAAATCATCTTGGAAGGAAGCAGCTCTTCAAATGTCTATTCATACCTATTTCACATAGTCATTTTTTCAGTTGAGGTGAGTCTAATACAGTTAAAAGTTTTAGCCCACTGTTAATTGTTATTTTACTGCTAAATATTAGTTCTATAAAATGATGGCAAACATATTCCAGAGCTATTACTTTTATTGTGTTATTAATACAGTTCATCTTTGCAGGTCTTAGGTAAATACATATAATGTCTAATCTGTACACATGCCAATTCAGAGAGACAAAAAATAGTATGTTCTTTTCACAGAGTAGCACAAAGCAATGCTTTTTCTTCTTTGATTAGCATAATATTATATTGACATATTCTACTCAAAGAAAAACTACTATATATCTTGCACATGCTTAATAAACATTGCAAATTACATGTATTGCACGTGAAATATGTAGCATGTATGAATTCAGACATGACTGCGCAACCTGCTTGTTAAAGTGATTCAGGCAATAGACTGGAAGATATTTTAAACATCTTTGTTGATATGCATTGGTTCTCTTTTCATGAAAACTGTAAGTGGTTTTGTGTGAAGAGATGAGAAGATGCACCAGTGTGCATCCCTAAAATGTTCTTCCAGGAAGACCATGAGTATTGTCAGAAAGTTATGAATCTGGGAAAAGTGTCTGGGTGCATCATGTGGAATGTAGTCACCTGTCCTCACTCTGGTCAAAAAATTAAAAGAAGGAAAAGGTTTCCACATAATCTCATGCTTTTCCAGTCTTCTGGGTGTATGGCTTAAAAAGAAATCAAAATAATTACCTAAATATGGGGAGTGAGGGTGTGGCTGTAAATCTTAATTGGGTTTGATCCTGTCCCTAAATGGAAATGGTGAGCTTAATTTCTCATCAACCCTCTCAAGATGTTCTTGTCCCCTGCCCATATGCGAAAGGCAGGAATTTAAATCCACGTGTCTGGTCAAACCCACAGAATGCTTCACACTCCTACGGTTGTTATATACTCTGTTTTCTCCAATACACGTTCTGGTGGCCATATCAGTATGCGCAGCACAGGAGGATTGGTAGGAGTGACAGAAAAGATCATTCTCTCTTTCACACTTTCTCCTTCCAGCCCAAAGCACTAAAGCAGTGCAGGTTACTGCAGGCTGCCTCCACAAGGACTTTTGCATCCTCCCCCCAGCCCAGGAACTGCAGCAGTTCTGACACACCATCTTGCAAAATAGTTATTTAAACTAGTTGTCAAGGTAAATCAAGAGCAAGCAGATGGATCACAGAAGGAATAGAAGTTACTGAAATCTCTAATTACACTTATTTCTGTTCAGTAGTCATTGATATTCTGCTCCTTACATAACAAAATTAAAGTTGGTCCTTATTTAGGTATACAGCTGTATTTTATTTCAAGACATGACAGAGTAATTTGAATCAGTTTCCTAAAATTATTTTCCTATTTCCCAGGTGACAGTAATTCAAGAAATTCTCCTGCTTGGTTTTTAGCATGCACAATGTACAGTTCTTTAGCTCTTCTTGGAGAAGAGAACTGAAAAATATCTTATATCCACTGGCATCCCTTGCTTGATATAATCGAGCACTGTTGCATGTGCATGACATATTCAATTATTGCTCATTTTTTGGACTACATCAACAAAAAATATTATTGTGCAAAACAAATGTTAGGTACTGCTGTCATCCAATTTCTTACAGATATGAGAAGCAGAATAAGAAAAAAAGCCCAAAACAGCAACACAACCCCCCTCTAACTTTAAAGCATACTTTAATATTCTTGCCTCCTAATCTGAAGGTTTAAAGTCTCTCAAGACTAGCAAACTAGAGGTAAAATATTTCTTCTATTAAATCTGATACACGGGGCAAACAAAGACCTCTTCAGAATCCACTGGTATCCCTAACTGAAGTTTAAATACATATGTATAAACAGAAATTATCCTGAGACAGTGAACAGTGATATTTATACATGCTAAGAAGTGAAACCTTCCTCTCATGTGCTCATTTTTATTGAAAGACAGCTTGTAGTAATTAGCCCCGGAAAATTACAAATGCCAATCATTTGCTTTCGGCCTAAAATATTTTGGTAAGTAAGGTTATTCTAGTCGTATGGGGTGAACAACAGCAGAAAATAATTTAGTGAATGAACATCCTGTCTCTTATCCCTGAAGAAAACCCTAAAAGAGAAAAGAAAAAGCAATATCAAAAATGTAGGCACCAAATGCAATGAGAATGAGATTTTACCCTGTAAAGGGTTAAAGCTTGAAACCGGGTGGAAACACCAAAAGATGTAGTGCTTTCACATTCGCCAAATTTTGTTTGTTAAATTTAGTGTAGTGGTCTAAATATTTTTCTGCTATGGAATAGGATTAGAAAAAAGGAGAAACAGGCTTAACTTAAAGATAAAAACAGATTTATTAACACACACTAAAAGGAGAACAAAAATAAAACATGAAACCTTTTTAAAAGCACTCCCCTCCCCCCCTACCAACAGTTTACTTTTCCATAAAATAACGTAAAGAGACAGAAATCAGAACGCTAGGTCAGTACCACTTATAAAATAGTCTTTCATTCAGTCTTTGAGAGAGACAAGTCCCTCCTGATTTTGTTCTGGTAACTTTCCACAAGAGACACAGTCTGTTTGTGGCTCTAACTCCCACGAAAGCAGCCCACTTGAGAATCTGCATTTGTGAGCCTCCCAAAATGTAGCCTTTCCCATGACTACATATGGGCCGTGGACTTACACTAGGGTTTCACCTCTTAAAGATGCACAGCTCCACAACAAGGGATTTCCCATTCTTCACTGGTGACAAGGCTTCAAACATCTCATAGGATCACTAGATTACAGTTTTTAATTCAATNTAAGCCGGGCCCTGCTGCTGCCCCCCTCAATGTTACCTCATGGCAGGCCCAGGGCGAAAGAGGGCAGCCTCCCAAAATTCACCTGTATTTAAGCCGTGTGTCCCAGAGGTGTACACTTGTATCTGATTGGCCAACCTGGCTGTCAGTTTTAGAGAAGATCACTAATTGGTTTTTACCATTCATGACAAACCAGTACATTCCCTTATAAATTAATGTTTCTGAACACAAGTATGTTGAAGAAACAGTTATTTAGGAAAATCTGGTAAACAACTTTTTTACTTATGTATTTAAGAAAGCTATTTCTATCTCTCTGTTATCAGCACAGGGAAGTGCTAATGACAGTTCCAGATGGCTGTTGCTCCTTGACTTGTATTCTATTGCATGAAGCCAAAGAAGGTCAGGGAAAAAAAAGAAAGGAAACAAAATGGTCAGTCAAGAAAGAAGCAATTCTAGTACCTCTAAAGTAATTTTCTATTGTGAAAATTTAAACTTGTTCCAATCAACATGTCACTTCTTTGAAAGGAAGTTGGTGTTGACAGACATGAATAAAAGGTCAACAGAAACCCCAAATCCAGAAGAATCAAAGAGATTGCAGCCTGGAGTGAAGCAGGCCATGTAAAGATGAAAAAGCATAGGATATCATAGTTGAAATTCTCACTCGTGTCTTCTTTAGTACAAAGTAAAAAATAACTTTACTGCTTTTGCCACTGGAGATTGCTTCTGTATCTCCACTGATTCAAATGCTATGTACCACTCTCACCTGCTTAAAAGAGGAAAACCAACCCCATTCAACCACTTTGTTGCAAAATCTAATAATCAGTAGGCCTAAATATATGAGGAATGATGACAATTGTGTGTCTCAGTAGGCTGAAAGAACAATCTGGAGGATTAAATAATGCACAAAGCATGAGAGATTCTAAAACCAGCCTTGAGACGTACTAGTCAGAGACTTAAATGGAATTTTTGTGAACTTACTAGCCCAAATTATCTCTAGCCATATCATATCACAACAGATCATGTTTTCAAAACTGACTTTGGCTCTTGTGTGCTTTTCTTAGACTCATGAATCTGTGAATATTTTGAAGATTATTTAAGTAGAAATTTGAGAGTTTGAGTTTCTGTTTCAAATATTTTCTTGATTAGTAAGTTTTAATATACAAGTAGTGGAAACGTTGAATTTTGCATGACATCATTTCTGTAACTCCAAGATAGACAGGACTTATTTGAAGTTGAAAAGACTGTTATTTCATTTGGGAAAAGATAAATACCCAAGAAAGTGCTGAGCTATCAAAACAATTCTGAGATACAAATTACATCCTGAGCTAATCATTTGCATTCACTGCCAAAAGCATCTTCCTTCCTTGCTTGCTTACAGTAGTAGAAATAGCAGCTGCTGTTGAAATCTCCCCTGGAGATTGTTAGGATCTCCTTGAGGAAAAGCTTTGCACTGGAAGCCAATTTCAATAAATAACAAGAGCAACTTTATTGTATGTGACAATTTTTTACATGCAGAAAGCTGGCACTTATTTTGATACATGCCAGCCGATGGAAATTTTTCTAAATATACTGCAACTACCCACCTATGGAGGCAAATCCTTGTGTCTTGCGCTTCTGCATTAATGGGAGGCTCCATGTCCCCTTGCTGCTCTCACAGCTTAGTACATAAGGTGCTCACTGCAAGATGTAAGGTGTTGACCGTAAGACTACATTATCCTTACAGCAATACTGCTGATGCCAAATATCCTTCTAGATGACTTTCAGAGACCTTTGGATCCCAGCAAAATAAATGAGGAGCTTTTAAAATTCTGATCCATTTATGTGATTTTTTATAAATACACGTTGCCTTATCCGAAGCCACAAAAACTGTGAAAATAGATTGCTGTGCAATGCACATAATCCTTAGATTCCAGTAGTTGAAGAAAAGATTTTTATTGCTGTAAGATTTTGAAACCAATCTTCACTCACTGAATTACACGGGAAATGCATTTTAGATGCATTAATAGCACAAAAAATAAAGGAAGTGCTGAGGTTTCCACTAAAGGCTGTTTTTTGGTGTTCATCTTATAAAATCAGACACTTTATCAAAAGTTTTGGAAGATGCTGTTCATGTTTATTTTGGTGCAACTAAGGTCAGAGCTACTCTAATCATTGTTTGCTTTAAACAGAACCTCCAAATAAATTTCTCTATGATAAATTAAACATTGACAAAGAAAAAAGAATTTCTGAGCAGGCGTCAGTAACAATAAGAAAAGTCTGTTTAAACAACAAAATTAAATGGTGCCCAATAGAAGAGCTTGAAGAGGCGTGTTGTCTTTTAAAACTGGGTTATTTATGAAAGTTCCTTTGCCTTCTTTATTGACTGTTATTATCTTGTATTGGCAGGTTTAGTGCAGACTAATGACCAGTTTAACATTTCTAACAATAATGATCCAAAATTAAAAAAGGACACAAAAAAATCAATGTCTCCAAACTGTTCTCCATGAAAACCACACTGTATTCTAAGAAGAACAGTTATAGCTTCATCAATTTTAATGAAATTAGTAATTATTAATACACTGCTTTTTTCCCTTACTTGTACCTTGATTATTATGTGTTCTACATGGTTATCAATTCTTAAATTGGTGGATTGAGAAGAGGTAATAAAAATCTCTGAATTATGGAATACGTAGGAAAAGGTAGCATACTGATACTACTGTATAAGAGGAAAATATTCATTACTGGAAGTTTGGCACGTTCAACACATGGAGAAATAGGCAATTTTCCACTTCTGCAGTTATTGTTCAGACCGTATTTTCTAATAAAAAATAGAAAAATATATATAATTGTGAATTTAATTAAAGTGAAATATTAAAAAAAAATAAAATCAGTTACCTAAACCTTGATATTAAAGCACTGAAGAATCTACCACAGAAGATGGAAAAAAAAAATCTTTCCTTCTCTAATTACTATATACTTTCTCTAACATGAGTCCAAATGTTTGGATGAGATGGTAAGCATCTGAAACTTCTCTTAAGTATGACTTCAGTTCAATTCAGTTAGTGTTGCCCTCTTATGCCATGCATCTCATGAGGGAGGACAGAAATGCCCTTCTGGGAATTAAGCTGTTCAGATCTCTGTCCATTGGCATTGAAAATTATCTATTCCACTTTTACTCTGCAAGTATATTATTTGAAAAATATAGTCACACAGAGTCAGGATTTGCTGAAGAACAACCCAAGTGTTTTGCCTGGGTACTCTGCTTGTACTGACTTGGTGAAAATATTCATTTTCCATCAAGCCAAATCCTTGCTTGCGTAGTTGTTAGCATAGTCTTCCCCATATTAATAATATCTTGTTTGAGTCTGCTGCTCATCTCACATTAGTCAAAACCTGGATCAAAGCCAGATGAAGTTAACAGATTTATTCTGGTGTAAGTCCAGTGTAAAAGAAGCTACTCTTCATGCATATTGACTTGTCTTGCTTTTTAGATTTCTTTGCCCATGCATGTAAAGCAAACCACTTTATATGCTACTCAAGGATAAAAACCTATCATACAGAAATTGAAATTTACATCCAACTTCTTTTTTTCCCAGCAGATGCTGTATCAAAAAAGGTAAAACATAAACAGTTGGTATTTCTTCCCAGAGAGCTCTTTTGAGCTCTATATTCTTCTATGAAATTGTTTTTGTGTCTGCTCCCCCAGGTGTCACCTTACTTGAAATTTTAGCTATACCTTTGTTACAAGTATAATGCCTTATCATACAGAGTAATAGGTAAGCTTCTTTTTTTTTTTTTAAGTTGTGCTCTCATAGTAAACTATGTCATCTGATACAAGAAATTAAAAGAAAATAAGTGCTACAAAGTTACACCAATACAGTAGTATAATATTCCTATGAAAGTTGCAGTCACATACATTTTCCAGTTCAGTTCAAACTACTTGAATTGATCCACTGAAATTTTAAGGTAACAGAATAAACAGTTAAAAAAAAAAAAAAAAAAAGAAAAAGAAAAGAGGATGAAGGATTGATCTTTTTTTAATTTTTCTAGCAGTTACTACATGCTTTCTAATCTCCTGCTTAATTGTTTCACAAGAATTGGACCTGTGAAGTCATAGGATGCAGGGAACTTTAAATAGTGTTTCTTTTCACATTCCACTTCATGACAGTCTAGATATTTCTCTTAAAAGTTATTTTGAAGGCATGTATGGTACAGAACATGCAGATCCGTAGACATTGTACCTTATTGTACATGACATGACAAAAAAAAAGTGGGATAAAGCAAGAAGACTGAGAAAAATAGCATTTTATATTTGATTAAATAGAAATATCATTTCTTTTCTACCTGGAGCAGATATACTCCAGAAAATCAGAGATGACATATTATAAAATATAGAGGAAATTTTAGAAAGAAAAAAAAATTTGGACTATGTAAAAATAAAGAAACAAAAAAGAAGAAAGAAGGGAGGAAGAAGTGAAGCTAGCAAATCATTGCAACTTGAAACTCAGAACTGAAAATTCCAAGAATTTCTATCCAAGTATCAATTTCCACTCACTGGTTTTGTAAACTTCTCTGTGTAAGTGAGGTAGTGCAACATTTAAGTAGCTTGTATAGTTGTTTAAACAATTTAAAGAGAAGGTTATTGATATCAAATGATGCTTCTGCAGACCATTTCCCTGATGGTAACGCTTGTTTATGCTGTTGCACTGATTGTTCAATGTTACTCTTCCTCACTGCTATAAGGCTCTCAACATTTTGGTAGTTCTTTCATATTGCTGTAGAAGATCATCAACAGTACTGTGCAACACTGCTGCTAATGAGGCTTGCTTTACATAAAATAAAATGAAGTTGTTTGTAGTCCAGACCAGTTCTTCTATTGAACTTCTAATGCATCACCATGAAACAAACAAATCAAAAAACCCAACTGGGCTGAGAAGAACAGAGATAGCAGGGGAAGGGTAGTAACAGATGACTGACAAAGATGAGGAGACAGGTGTGAATTGCTTTAATCCAGAATCACTTCAAAGGAAATGGTTTGGCTCTCCTAGACTGCAAGAAGTGGTAAATGACACAAAACCTCTGAAGCATAAGAAAAGAGAAAGTCAAGACTGGGGAGATCAGAGACAGAGCTGATTTGTAAACAGAAATAGTAAGTTTTGTGAGAAGGTGAAGCAATCTTATGGGTATAGAGCATTGTTCTTTCACAGTTCATCTGCTGCTTGTGACTCAGGGAGTGGAGCAAAGTCTGCAGCAGCTCTGCAGAAGGAATGTGGGATGAGTAAGCAGCTTATACAACTCACAGGAGCAGATGCAAATTAGTAGGTCTTCAGGACAAACAACCAGCCAAAGATCATAAACAAGAATCTCAGAGCAGGCTAGGGATTATAGGGTTAGTGACTAGAATTAAATTCAACACAATTTGTAAAGGCAATAAGGCAAGGAAAATATAATTCCAGGACGTGAGAAGAGAAATGCTGAGCAACTTGCTGGATATTTATTCTTGACACTAAACAAGGGCACTAATGAGGCCATATTTGAAATGTTGCATTGATTTTCTGTCTGATTCATTATCCTATAGATGAATATAACTTTATGGAAAGGGTACAGCTTTGGCAGACAGCTGGATACATACATACCTATGAAGTAAACAAGACCAAGAAAGGAGCTTTAGCCTATCATGTCAATATCCACTCTTTAACCCTTTGCTTGCTTTTTGGGCACGGAACTGTCCAGGAGTTCGACTTGGTAATTAACGCCCAGCTTGACATATCATGTCTGTGAGACTTTGACTCTGTTTCACTGAGAAAGCTGGTACAGACATGTAAGAGAGTCCAAAAATTAAAACAAGGCAGAACAGAAAAGCAAAAATGTGGAAGGGAAATTGTTCAGGTTGTGATGCACATTTCCCCTTCTGAGGATCCATTTCAGCTTCCACCCATGCCAACTTATTTACTTTCTCCTAGTCTACATCCATCCCTGATTTCCTGGGCAGTCTTCTTATTATGTACAGGTTCCTTTTTGGAATCTCAGATTCCTGCGAGGCCTTTACAAACCTTATAGACATCTCTATGGGAATCATGGAATTAGCCTTCATGCAGCAGAAGTGAAGTATTGCTTGACATGCATGCTGTGAACGCATGTACTGGCATGAGTTCCTGAACTATTGTTCCCATAATCAGCAATAAATGACTGCAAAGTATACCGATAGGCTTTTAGAGTCAGAAGTGGTTTTGGACCAAAAAACTTTTAAATAATGTGTCATGGTCTTCTTAAGGCAGTTCAGTGTTTGGAGCAGATATAGGAAGTATAGTTCCTTGACAGGAACTAACTAGAGAAACTTTGCGATTGTATTAAATGAAAGACCATAATAAATATATTTGGTTTATGATCCAGACATATAAAGAAAGGACACATAGAAGTTAATGAATAGACCTATTAAAATATCAGTTCTCTCTTCAATATATATATCAGTATCAGTAATATATCATATAGATATATGTCAGTAATATGTGTCAGTAATATGTCAATATATGTCAGTAATAAATATCAGTAATATTTCATATATGTTATTATGCTGAGAAAAAAGGAAAAACAAACTTTGTTTTGAAAATGCGAGTCTGTGTGATGGCACAGTAATATAGATCCGAAGTAAGTGACATGGACTAGCTGTAGTAAAGCTGAAATACACAAAATATTTGTCAATGGACCATTCAGCAGTGGGCAGGTGTTTTTAAGTGCCTTGTGACACTGAAGATAGAAAAAATATGGAGGAAGGAGAAACTGGAAATTAAACCTGAAATCACATTCTGGAAAATCTGCTAACAAATTTCTTGAGCACAAAATAAAGACCAATGACATTTGCTCATATGAAAACTGCTTTCATGAAAGAAATTACACATTCCAGGTAAATTCTAATTAAATTCTCCTTACACATGGATAAACTAATGCTCTGTACCAGGTAAATATTATCCAAGGAGGACTATAAAGAAAATATATTCTAATTATCCCATGCCTGAAATGGTTGATTTTCCATGGCTTTCCCTGAATCCAAACATATCTGAGTAATCCAGATGTAAATGGCATACAAATTTTGTTAGCGAGAGATTGAGTCTCTAATAAGAACATCAGTGATTTCTAGAAAAGAAAAGCTAATACAAAAAAAAAAATTAAAAAATGAGATTTTCATCTTTTACTATGTGACAGTTCCTCTAGTAATTTAACGTCAGTCTTGTTAATCCTTGACAAGCTGACAAACCATGAAATTCAGCACTATTAGAATGGTAAAGCTGTAAAATCCTTCATCTGCTACCATGATCTGTACAAGCCAATGTAAGGAAGAGTATTAGAGCAGTAGAGAGTTATTTGAATCTCTGCCAGATTAGTTCCTGCCTGCATAAATAAGAGAAGACCAAGTTTATTCATATAACTGCCAAAAGGATGTGTCACAAGGTCCCTGCACACAGCTTTTAGCAAATTTTTTTATGATCCTCACAGATGATGGTAGGCAAACTGATTGTTTCAGTCGAACACAACTTGAGATTTCTGGATCAAATAAACTATTTGAAGCTGCCATCTACTTCCTTGTCCCCAGTGTGGTGTTTAACATAGAAGCATATCTGGCATATATCCACACTTTTTGTGGGTACAGCTCATAAATAAACTATAAAATAATTCCTGACAATCAGTTAAATGAAAATTATACTATCCGTGGTCAACACTTTTCCCAGGAGACCATCAGTTTCCAGCTTCCTCCTTCAACCTCCACAGTATCAGAAGCGGGGGAATGGCATGGGCTATGTGATAGCTCACTCCCACTACCTGTGCTTTTAAATAGGGTTACTTGATAGAAATAAAAAAGAATTGAAGAGTATAATGTAGCACAAACTCACAATGTTAATTTCCTTTTAATTCTTACCACACTAAAATGTGGTGGAAAAGGGAAGGAATCTCCCAAGGAAAAGAAAAAAACCTCTGTTAAAAAATATTTGATTCTATTAAGGAGATCTATATAGAAACACATTTCTAAAATAAAATGTTTCAGCCAGTTTTCCTTAAGAATGAAAAACCTGACTCAACTTTTGTAATTTTTTCCTCTTCACATGAGAAATCTTACATATGGGCTAGTTTTTATACAAGATTTTCTTTGAGTCTAACAAATTCTGGAAGCTTTGTGACCTTTCTGCAGAAGTTTGATTTTTCACCTATGGCATTCATAAACAAATGCAGGCTTCTGTTCTGAGAGAGATATAATTAAAGATGGCTGTTGTGGTTTAACCCCAGCCAGCAACCAAGTACTGCATAGTCTCTCACTCACTCCCCCACCAGCAGGATCAGGATCAGAATCAGAAAAATGTTAAAACTTGTGGCTTGAGATAAAGACAGTTTAATAGGGTAAGAAAAAGCCACACAAGCAAGCAAAACAAGACAAGGAATTAATTCACTGCTTTCCATTGGCAGGCAAGTGTTCAGACATCTCTAGGGAAGCAGGGCTCCATTACATGGAATGGTGCGGACTTGGGAAAATAAATGCCATAACTCTGAACATTTCCCCAGCATCCCCACTTTACATACTGACCATGGTGTCATATGATATGGAGTATCCTTGGGGTCAGTTGGAGTCAGCAGTCCCAGTGTATCTCCTCCCAGTTCCCCACACACTCCCAACTTCCTTGGCAGTGTGGCCGTATGAAAACAAGAAAATACTTTCTTTGTGTAAGACCTGCTCAGAAAGAAAAAAAAAAAAAA